>CM061227.1:13499781-14061970 GCA_030844895.1 Ambrosia x helenae | reverse complement strand
TGTACCAATTGATTATGAAGATTCTAGCACCAAGTCGCGGCCAAAGATTCTTCAATTCAGAAAGTTTTAGGATTGTAAGGTTTTTTGATAATAGGGGTTAGTATAATCGCCCTCTCTGTGTGTAAGGGTAAGTTTAATTGCGTTAATACCCACTATATATACGAATTTGAAAATAGATTTATAGAAACCTTAGAGTCTTTATAAACTTAGCTAATAGCTCCTTATATACAAGGTATTACGCGTGATTGATGGTTTTAGGGAGGTAGGATGGACTGAGTCGCGCAAATCACGGAGGCTATTGGATTTTTTGGCGTGTTAATACGAATCAAAGCTTGGGCAGTTGACTTTCGTTGTTGACCATCCAATATAATTAAGGAAATGTTAAATTTAAAGCTTTTGTTTTTTAATAAGAACACAACTGACAACTTGGCTCAATGGTTGGCGTTGTGGGCTTAGTTGTTGAACCGGTCTTAGACGCGGGTTCGAGTCCCGGTCTGAACAATATTTATTTTTTTTTATTTATTTTTTTTTGGCTGAAAAGAGGGTGATGGGCTGGGTAATCTCTTGTTTGGCCAGCTTAGGTTTAGTTGATTTTGGTTAAGTGTATTGGGTTAAGTGGGTAATAGATGGATGGGTATTTGTGTTAATACTTTATTTAAATCAACTTCACAACTTTCTTATTACTATTATTATTATTATTATTATATAAGGGCAAGTGTGATAAGGTGTTTAAAACATATATTGTTTAAAACAAACATTTTTTTTAAAATTTGGGGAAAATATGCGATGTTACAGTCTCCCCTACTTTTGGAAACTTCGTCCCGAAGTTATTAATAACACAGGGTTGAGGGTGATTAGGTAAAAGTTAGGGCAACTGTGGTTTGTAAAATTTGAGTAAGGGACGACATGAATTTATAAGTAATAATCTGTCCGAATCATTTGGGACAAGAGGTTTGACATGTGTGAGTTTTGAGGATTGGATTAGGTTCGTCGAAACTAGCAAGGAGAATAAGAATCTAGGGAGACGCTAAACTTAGGTTTTAGGAATCCTAAAAGAAATGCGTGAGTTGATTGGTTAAAGAAAGACTAAGTGAACTACCAGGTATCTAGAGTTTATAATTTGGTTATCTACTAAAAACCTTGATAGAATTTCACACTACCTAAACGTACCTGTAAATTCATGATTATGTTCCGGACCGCAATCACCAATTTACGTTACATTAGGGTTTTGTGTCCTTCTATGCCTCTAACACACATGTAAGTAATGCAAAAATAATCCTGTGGTTAACCTTTGTATTAATGAGTCCAATATTGAGCAGGAAAAATACTCCTACCAGTTAGTGAGTAGGAACCTCTACCGATTGTTGAGCAGGTTCGATAGCCTCCACCAGTCGTTGAGCAGGTTGTAGGGCCTCTCCCGACTGTTGAAAAGGCATGACGACCTCTACCAATCGTTGAGTAGGTTATTTGGTACTCAACTAACTGTTGAGCAAGTACTTCATCCTCTATCGGTTGTTGATTAAGTGTAACAATTATTCCACACATAAATTGCAAAATGTAAGCACCAAGTGTCAAGTATAGTATGTGAGTTGTGATTATATTATCCTAGACAAGGTTAATGGGTCAGGATATGAATATAGCAATTAGTTCATATTCAAAAATCGTATGTCCAAATATATTAGATGACTAAATTCTTATCTAAGAGACAAAAATATTCAATAATAAAATTTATTACTTGAATCAAATGAGTCATTACATGGAATTCAAAAGTAAATAACATTCTAAGAGTATGGGTTGTCATTAGGCAGCTGGAGGGTCTTGATCTCGGTTTAGTTTAGGACATCGGTTACGGAAGTGATTTGGGTCTCCACATTCATAGCACTGACCATAGTTGTATCTGCGGGACGATTAGGGTTAGCAGCCGGAGCAGGGTTGGTTGGTTGGTATTGGGGTTTGGGGCTTCACGACATGTGTTGACCAGATGGCCATACATACCACAATTGGTGCACAAGCGACACGCTGAAGCAGTGGGATGATGTCGTTTGCATGTGTTACACAATGGAAAGTTTCCTGTATAAGGTTTCTTGTTAGAAGCTTGTGTAGTGAGGTTTGCATCAGGATCCCTGGTCTTGCGCTTCTGGTTCTCAGTAGTTACCGCGGCTACAATACTTTCTTTCTCGCCTTTCCCGAACTAAGGTCCCGTTCTTTATGTGATTGTCAGTTAAGGTAGCTGCTAGACGCTTGCCTCTTCGAGGGTAGCAGGGTTCCTTCCCCATACCGTGTCCTGAATCTGCATGGGTAAACCACCGATATACTTCTCGATGGCTACAGGTAGGGGAGTGACCATATGGGGCAACAACAGACTGAGCTCATGGAAGCGGGTATTATAAGCAAGGTTTTCCCCACTATCCTGAGCAAGGGTGTGGGAACTCATCCTCCAATTTCTTGACCTCGTTACGTGGGCAAAACTCAGCTTTCATTATCTCCTTGACTTGATCCCAAGTCATAGCAAGTGCAACTTCAGCTCCGCGTGCGCTTTTCCTCATTCCACCAAGTGAGTGCTCATTGTGAAGAACGCTCATAGCATAACGGACCTTAAGGTTATCGGGACACTCACTATTTATGAACGTATTCTCGATACCCTCGAACCATTTAAGGAGGCCAGTAGCTCCTTCGTCCCCGCTAAACTTAGGAGGATTGCAGGTATTAAAGTGTTTGAGGGTGCAGACTGGGTGACCATTCCCGTTTCCATCCCGTTCCCATTGGATTCCATTACCATTTCCATTTCCATTGCCGTTTCCATTCATTTGGATGACTTGAGCCAGCAAATTAGGAACCAGAGTTCTATTTGTTGCGCCATTTGCTAGGTAATGATCGCAACCAGTTGGGCATCACTTCCATTGTTATTGTTAGTGTTGTAGTTAGGGTTGTGGTGCTGCTGTAACAACCGGCAAAAATAAGGTAATTCCGTACAATTAATTAATATATGATTAACGTAATTAAATGCAATTATGTGTGATTTAATTATCAAGGCCTTAGGGAATAGCAATTTCCAAATAGTGCATAGGAATGCATACGTTTAATGGTAAAGCATGATTGGATCATGTGCGAATAAGCTATCCGGTACGGATGTTGGCAATTACCCGGTAATAATTAAATAAACGAAACGGATCCCGGACACCCAGGATATAAAATAAAGGGTATTTTCATAAGATATAATGGGTTTTGGAACTCCAAAACCATAAATGAAAACGTCTTGTACAAATCTCCCGGTAACGAATAAAGTGCGCGTATCGCACCCGATACGCGTATAACTCGTAATTTCACCCGGTAAAGGCCTAAATAATCAATCAACGCTTAAAATAGACTATATTTAAGTGTTATTTAAGGTATATTTAATGTCCGGATGACGCGTGATTAAAACCCGAAAAATACCCGAACGACACCCCGAACGACGGGGGATTAAACATAACAATTAATGGGTTAATATTTGAAGTGGTGGACCCCACCAAACCCACCAAGGGGCCGGCCTAAGGGCCATAATATCTTACTTGCCTTGTGTTAATAATAATAATAATCCCTAAGCCATGCAAAGCATGCTTAACATGAGACAAAACATGTAAGATAAAGTTGTAAGTGAACATGTAGTACAAAAGCAAAAAAATCTTGTCCCCTTGATCCTAATTTTCGGCCAGGGCCACAAGAGTCCAAGACAAGTAGCTAAGCATCATTACTTTAGTGGATGCATGCCTGATAAGTCTTGTATATAGATATAATCATGCCTTATAAAGATTGATCAAGATTTGCAAGCAATCCTACTTACATACATACATATACACGGCAACATTCATACACACACATATCATACTTTTCAAAATCTCCCAAGTACACTCATAATCTTCCATAAGATCCCTTAAATCTTTAGCATGATTACATGTGATAAGGTTTATATAACATGTGTTAGAAACTTGGAGCATCAAAGCAAAACTCCTCTTTTCTTCTCTTCTTGAAGCCGTGGGTTTCCACCTCCCCATACACATTGTTCTTTCAAGTTTTTACATCTCCAAAATACTTAAAATCATCCATCATCCAAACCCCTTTTGTGTGTTTCAAGAGCTTGGAGCTAAACCACAAGGAAGAACACACTAAACCCCTCTCAAATCCAAGGTTTTTGTCTTCCCTAGCCTTGTGCTAGTAGTAAGCTTCTTAATCTTGTTTTTGATTGTTATTTTTCATGTATGTGTCCTAGTAGCAAGTTGTACATGAAGGGTTTAAAAATGGTTTTGAACATAATCTTTAATAGGTTTTCATGTGTAAAATGGAAGGTTAAAGATATAAAAATAAACCATGGATTTGATGATGATGATATATTAGTCTTGAAAATATATGAAGTTTACATACAAGACTAAGTAGGATGATGTTTTGGTTAATATTTTGAGATGAACTTGAATATGTTAAAACTAACTTTAATTCATCTTACTATGATCATTTAAGTAATAATATGTGGTAAAACATATTAGAAGTTCATAAATGAACAAGATGGAAAATTAAAGTTAACTCACTTGGATGAATGATATTTTGATAAAATGGACAAATACATAAAACACACACATAATTAGTCTTTCATATGGAATATAAGACTAACATAAGTGTTTTGATACAAAAATAACTTACCAATAAAAAGTTGAATCTTCAAAGTTAACTATTTTGAGTGAAAAATGCCAACTTTGAAAGTTAGAATAGAAAAATGCAACTTTTGTAAGTTAAGGGACTAAAGTTGTAACTTTGAAAGTTAAGGGACTAAAATGAACATTTTAGAAACTATTAGTCCAAAAATACAAGTATGGAAAGTTTGGTGTCAAAAATGTAAGTATTAAAGTCTAAGGATGATTTTTGTAAATACTAGTAAAAATACTTGGGTATTTTGTATAAAAGTGTATTTTTGAAAGTTATAAAAATATAAAGGGTTTTAACATAAGGATTTTTATAAAATAGAGATTTTATAAAAATATTAAACAAACTTGGGAAACTTATACAAAAATGAATACTTTTATATAAATGGGAATATAAAAGTGTTGGAAACATTTTTGTAGTTAAGTTGACAAGTTGGGTTAAAAATACATAAGTATTTTAACCATCCAAGTAACATGTGAAAATAGGAAGAAATATGGAAAATATTTCTATAAAATACATGTTGGGAAAAACTTGGAAAAATTAACTAATCGAGTTAAGATATCGAACTAAAACGCGTTAACGAACCATAACCGGACAAAATATGAGAAAAATGCCATTGCGGCAAGATAAGAAAAATATATATTTTAAGAGGTAAAATATATATATATACTTTGGGTGAAAATAAATAAACACTTTCCTAAGTGTTGGAGAATTAATTCGTGGGAGAAACACATGACACAAACGAATAAGACGTTAAAACAAACGTATATACTTAACAAGAAAAATTACACATTTATATATATTTGTACGCTCGTCTCGGCAAAATTCTAGTGTATCTACTTAATGGGAAAGTAGATGTGCGGGAAGGAAAGCCGCGACGAGAAGACAAGGATATATATATGTGTATGTCGTACCAACGAAATCCTAGTATATTTATTTGAATGGGAAAATAAATATACGGTGTGGTGAGTTGAATCGGACGTTAAGAATATACGATCGAACGACAAAATCTTAGCATATTTGTTTAAATGGGAAAACAAATGTGTGGCAAAGTGAGTCGGGTCGAGGATTGAAATATATATTATATCGAGCGATGCGATCTTAAGTATAATTATTTAAATGGGAAAATAATTATATGTTAAGTGAAGTCGAGTCGATGATAATAAGATACAAGTTATGGAAATATTAACAAGAGTAATATATAACTTGTAACACAAAGGGTAATGTAACGCCAAACCTAGGATACACGCTTAATTAAACGGGATTTGGAACAACTTGTGGTCGGGAGTTGGGTGTACAACTTGCCAAGGCACATGCACTATAGGAATAGTGACTTATACGTTTAGGACGTTGTAGGTGCAAGACCACCCTTTGCTATTCACCTTATTGAGCCAGACGCAGTGACAGGTGAGTTTCACGGCCCCATTTTAAACTATTTTTACGTTTTCCGGGGGAAAGATATGTTAGGGATAGTGTTTGACGGATTTAATACTTGAGGTGTGACCGCCACTCGGGGTTGAGTCCTCGCCTCTATAATCATTTGTTCAGGGAATTGAAACCGGAGGAATATTCGAATAGTACTATTGGTGCCTGACAAGGCCCACCCCTAATCGATAGCGTCGATTATGCATTAGGTTATGCCTGGGGTGCAAATATTCTGAACTTAAGTCGTGGGAAACCGAGAGTAACGACTTGGAGCGGGGCACAATTATTATATGTCTTGGTTTGATTATAGTCTCAAGTAGATTTATAGGAATTTGCAACTCCTATATATTGTCATAACATGGTATTCCCAAGTATTCAAGTTTTAGAAACTGAAAACCTGTGAACTCACCAATATATTTATATTGACGAAACTTTTTAAACATATCTTTCAGGTAATTAGAAGATGAAAGATCAAGCAGGCAGGGTCGGGGAATCTCCATGCGACGTCAGGCTTTTGTGGGGTTTCACCTTTATTTCCCAAGGCATTTGGGATATATTTGAGAAACCTCTAAGTTTAATTCAAAAACAATTATCTTTTGTGTAATGTTTAAAACTGATTCGACGTCATAATAAATGACCCATTTTCTTAAATTACTTGTGTTTAGCCATAACCTTGACTTTATGCTTTTGAACCGTCGCGCCACGTGTTTCCGCCTTTGTCGTGGTGTGACAGAACGTGGTATCAGAGCCAAGGTTATAGCGAACTAGAGTATTTTCTTTAAAAACTAGACTATAACCGGATTTGTTCTAAAGATAAAGTTTTCAAAAGAAAATGTACATGGTTTTAAATAAAAGTAATTTTCAAGAAGCATTGGGCATGAGGAGATTCCGACCAAGCCAGCCATGAGTATTGTTATGCTTTAACGTAAAATTAGAAGTTAGGAAGGTTACTATAGAGTAAGCCATAACTGTCTAATTTAAATAAATCATATATACATGTACGGTTCTTTTGCCAGGATGTCGGACGCGGGAAGTATAGCGCCTAGTGTTGACAGCAGTATCCAGATTATACCCGCACCTCCACCGGAGCCAGTCGAGTTGGTTGTACTCGATGCGGAAGAAGACGACGTAGAGATGGACGTCGCAGGAGGGTCAGACGACGATTCAGACGAGACAGATCCTAGCGAGGATCCTGACTGGACACCGGCCGTGATCGACGCGCCACAGCCCATCGTACCGGCCGCACCTTTGGCCGTACGCCCCGTTCGAGCCATCAGGGATTTCCCTGACGGCTGTGCCGGTCCTTCGCGACCAGTCCCCCCGCCCAGTCAGACGCGGCAGAGTCTCCTTTCCGCCGACAGGCTCACGCCGAGCACGAGCCGGCACCGGTACCCCACATTCACGTACCGGCAGGTATGAGACTCCTACCCATTCCCCGTGGAAGAAACGGATGGATATCCGACGACTCCGATGACGAGTCGGTGGGTTCAGTAGGGCACATGTTGGTGCCAGAGATTCAGGCTGCCCAGGAGGAGCCAGTGGCTCCCATGCTAGAGGACGCCCCAGCCGACCCCATAGCCCCACCAGCACCCGAGCCCATACCCCAGGAGGAGCCAGCACCAGCAGCACTCATACATGAGGGTAGTCCCGCCCGTAGCTCTGAGCTACATAGGGCAGGCTTGGAGGCCTTCGCCACTGCGAGCCCTCCCACACCCCCTGTAGTGGTGTCCACTCCAGAGTGGGCCACTGTCTCTGAGCCATTGGTAGCCCCACTAGCTGAGCCCATGCCACCACCCACCATTGCCATGACTATACCCATCCCCACCATACCCAGCATGACACCTGCACCATACCCTCTAGGTGCAGGGGACCCTTATCTGATGCCACACCACTTTTCCATCAGACCACCCAGTTTCTTACTGCCACACATACCAGTACCATTCCCCTTCGGGCCCTTCCCATCCACACACCCTGATGTACCCGGACCATCCCACCTTCCCAGGATGACACCCCCCTCTGGACCAGCCAGACCTCGACCATCACCTTAGAGCAGGATTTTCAGACTCTAGTCAACACGGTGCAGCGCACCGTGAATCAGGTTGAGCAGCAGACAAGGTTGATGTGGGCTAGGATGATTGACACTCGTGATGCCTTGGCGCATTACGCAGAGGAGCTCTTGCGCATGGATGCGCAGAGCGGGATTACTGGGATGCGCACTGGGCACATCGACAGTTTTTGTACGAGCGCATCTCAGAGATCAGCATGACGATTAGCATGTATGCGCCGCAGTACCAGTATCCACCGCCACCGCCACAGTAGGATTGTATCGGGGATGCACTGAAGACACACCAGATTATGTACATACTAGCAGCATTATGGTAGTACAGCACGGGTGATGACACTCGTCTGCGTTTTGCCTAGCCGTACGGGTATTACGGCGTATGATATGATGGTTTATTATTTCAAAAGCAATGTATTGTATGAGAAATGTATTCTCCATTTTGTATTATGAACAAGCATTGTACTGACATTATTGAAATTAATGAAAAATCTTATTATTATGGTGAAATATGTTGTTGTCTATGATTATTATTGCTTACTCCATGTGTTGTGGTTTGTATATTTGTGTGGTGATGTTGTGTTGATTTCTATTTATACTTCTGTATGATGTGTTGGTATGTTGTGTGATGATATGGTGTTGATTATTGTGTTCATGCTTTGGTTTGTTATTTATGCTTTGTATTGTATAAATGTTTGCCAAATTAACCTTTGATAATTATTATTGAAGAAAAATGGCACCTGCCACCCGAAGCAACAGTGGAGCAGACGGACTGCCCACAACACCGCTGAGCTCGAAACTATGATTTCTGAACGAATAGCTCGTGCCATCGCTGAACACGAAGCCGCACGCTCTGAACACTCCCATGACAGGACAGGGAGTGAGCGCCGAGAGACCTCCCCCAGTGGTAAGAGGTTTATAAATAAATGAAAAAGCGATGGGAGAATATTTCACAAACTCCTATCCCATAATAACATACTATGTTACTATTACAGGGACAGCCTCGGGAGAGCGCGGCTGCACTTTCAAGGCTTTCTTGGACTGTAAGCCACTAAACTTCAGCGGCACTGAGGGTTCCATAGGCCTGGTCAAATGGTTCGAAAAGACCGAGGCAGTTATCCGCATCAGCGGGTGTACCCCTCGACAGTCTGTCATGTACGCCACCAATCTGTTCCTGGATCAAGCCCTAACTTGGTGGAACGGCCAAGTACAGTCTTTAGGAGATGATGTGGCATACACTCTATCATGGGCGGCACTGAAGGAACTGATGACTGCCGAATACCGCCCGGCAAGTGAAGTTCAGAAGTTGGAAACCGAATTCTGGAACCTCACCATGGTAGGAGCAGACGTCACTGGGTATACGTCAAGATTTCATGATCTCGCACGACTGGTACCTCGCCTGGTTACACCAGAGAAGAACAAAGTGGAACGTTACCTATTCGGGCTAGCACCACAGATTCGCAGCATGGTCACCTCTTCCAAACCCACGACCATGCGCGAGGCAATTGATCTGGCACTAAGTCTGACTGAGGATGCTATCCGCATGGGTACCCTAATCCGCCAGGTTTCTGGGTTAAAAATTTCTGAAGCAAGTAGTGTTGAGGGCAAGAAACAAGGATCAAGTTCAGCGGTTGCAACTAATGATCAGGGTAACGGACAGAGGTTTGGGAAAAGGAAGAGAGATGAAGGGAAAAGGGATCGAGCATCGGGAAGCTCGAACAAGAAAGGAAAGGGTTATGCCGCCACAGGACGTGGTAACAATAACAACAACAAACAGGGAAACCAGGGAAGAAATAATGGATTAACTTGCGGGAAGTGCCACCGCACCGGGCACAAGACTGAAGAGTGCCGATCTGGAGCACCAAAGAACGGAGGGGCCAGACCCTGTTTTGCATGTGGGTCATTGGACCATTGGAAGAAAGATTGCCCCAAAGTCAACAATCAGGCCCGTGGCCGGGCATTTGTAATTGGAGCCGGTGACGCACGGCAAGACCCCAATGTGGTCACTGGTACGTTTCCTCTAAATGGTCATTATGCCTCTGTATTATTTGATACCGGTGCTGACTTTAGCTTCGTATCCATTGAGTTTAAAAGACTACTTGGTTTAAAAACTAGCAAACTAGATACACCCTACTCTATAGAACTGGCTAATGGTAAAACTATTGAAACGAGAGAGGTAGCTAAAGATTGTAAGTTAGAACTCTGTGGGCACGAGTTTGGGATTGATCTATTGCCGGTCGTATTGGGAAGTTTTGACATCGTTGTTGGCATGGATTGGTTGTCCGCGCACCGTGCCATTGTGGTTTGCAACGATAAGGTTATTCAGTTCCCCTCGCAAGCGGTGAAACTCTCTCAATTCAAGGTGAAAGACACGGGACGCCACTAAGGATTATTTCGAGCATGAAGGCTCGTAAGTGTCTGAGAAAAGGGCTTGTCGCATTCTTGGCACACGTAGTGGACAAGAAGGCCGACGAGCGAAAGTTGGAAGACATTCCAGTCGCCAGAGATTTTCCGGATGTATTTCCAGAAGATTTGCCGGGGTTGCCACCACCTCGACAAGTCGAGTTCCGCATCGACCTCGTTCCCGGAGCAGCTCCTGTGGCACGATCGCCATACCGCCTAGCTCCATCAGAGATGCAGGAACTGTCCAGCCAGCTACAAGAATTATTGGACAAAGGTTTTATAAGACCGAGTTTCTCACCTTGGGGAGCTCCCGTCTTGTTTGTGAAGAAGAAGGATGGCACATTTCGCATGTGCATCGACTATCGAGAGCTGAACAAGCTAACCATCAAGAATCGCTATCCCCTCCCCAGGATCGACGATTTATTTGATCAGCTCCAAGGTTCCAGCTATTACTCCAAGATCGATTTGAGGTCAGGCTATCACCAGTTGCGTATACAAGAAGAAGATGTACCAAAAACGGCCTTCAGAACCCGGTATGGACACTATGAATTTTTGGTAATGCCGTTCGGCTTGACCAACGCACCAGCGGTTTTCATGGACCTAATGAACCGCGTGTGTAAGCCATACCTGGACAAATTCGTCATTGTCTTCATTGACGATATTTTGATCTATTCACGTACGAAAGAAGACCACGAGAATCACCTTCGGTTAATTCTTGAAGTATTACGCAAAGAGAAGCTCTATGCTAAATTCTCGAAATGTGACTTTTGGATTCGGAAGTTCACTTTTTAGGTCACGTGGTAAACGAGAAGGGCATACACGTTGATCCAGCCAAGATCGAGGCGATTAAAAATTGGGAAGCACCTCGAACTCCTACCGAAGTACGACAATTTCTAGGCCTCGCGGGTTATTACAGAAGGTTCATCGAGAACTTTTCAAAGATAGCGCAAGCTTTAACCATGTTAACCCAAAAAGACAAGAAATTTGAGTGGACGGAAAAGCAAGAGGCAGCATTCCAATTGTTAAAAGACAAGTTATGTGGCGCTCCGATACTGTCACTCCCCGATGGTACGGAAGATTTTGTGGTTTACTGTGATGCCTCGCATCAAGGTTTGGGTTGTGTATTGATGCAGCGAGAAAAGGTAATAGCTTATGCTTCCAGGCAACTGAAAATCCATGAGAAGAACTACACTACACACGATTTGGAATTAGGTGCAGTGGTATTCGCTCTCAAGATATGGAGGCACTATTTGTACGGACCAAGTGCACGATTTTCACTGATCACAAGAGTTTGCAGCACATCTTCGATCAGAAGGATTTGAATATGCGACAACGGCGATGGGTTGAATTATTAAACGATTACGATTGTGAGATAAAGTACCATCCCGTAAGGCGAACGTCGTAGCCGACGCCTTGAGTCGCAAGGAACGGGTTAAACCATTGCGTGTTCGAGCTTTGGGTTTGACTATCCACACGAATATGACTGAACGAATTCGTGAAGCTCAAGTTAACGCCCTCAAACCCGAGAATGTCAAAGGTGAAAGGTTACGAAAGATGGTTGATTCATTGGAACCAAAAGCGGACCAGACATTGTATTTCATGAATAGAATTTGGGTTCCAGTATATGGTGGATTGCGTGAGCTAGTATTGGCCGAAGCTCACAGTTCTAGATATTCGGTTCACCCGGGTGCAGACAAGATGTTCCACGATTTGAAGGAACTTTATTGGTGGCCGAATTTCAAAAGGGATATAGCAGCCTATGTTGCGCGATGTTTGACTTGCGCAAAGGTCAAGGCTGAGCACCAGAGACCTTCCGGTTTGCTCCAGCAACCGGAAATACCGGAATGGAAATGGGAACGAATCACCATGGATTTCATTACCAAGTTACCTAAGACAACAAGCGGCCATGACATGATCTGGGTAATCGTAGATCGATTGACGAAATCTGCACACTTCCTCCCGATACGCGAAACGGACAGATTGGAGAAACTGACCCGTTTGTACATTAAGGAGGTGGTATCTAAACACGGTGTACCTGTTTCTATCATTTCCGATCGAGATAGTCGCTTCACTTCCAGATTTTGGGAAAGTTTGAACGAAGCCCTCGGTACTCGCCTCGACATGAGTACCGCATATCACCCCCAAACGGATGGTCAAAGTGAACGAACCATCCAGACCTTGGAAGATATGCTACGGGCATGCGCGATTGATTTCGGAGGTAATTGGGATACGCACTTGCCATTGGTAGAATTTTCTTATAACAACAGTTATCATACGAGCATTCAAGCCGCACCGTTTGAAGCTCTATATGGACGCAAGTGCCGATCGCCATTATGTTGGGCGGAAGTTGGGGAAAAACAACTCACCGGCCCGAAATTGTTCAAGAGACCACGGATAAGGTCTTTTTGATAAAAGAACGCCTCAAAGCGGCCCGGGACCGCCAGAAAAGCTATGCTGATATGAGGCGAAAGCCTTTAGAGTTTCAAGTTGGAGACAGGGTCCTATTGAAAGTGTCACCTTGGAAAGGTGTCGCGCGCTTTGGGAAGCGCGGGAAGCTGAACCCGCGATATATTGGACCATTCAAAGTCTTGTCCAGGGTAGGCACAGTGGCATACAAGCTCGAGTTGCCTCAAGAGCTTAGTGGAATACACGACACGTTTCATGTGTCGAACTTGAAAAAGTGCCTATCCGACGAAACTCTCATTATTCCTGCTGACGAGATCCAGATTGACGACAAGTTACATTTTGTGGAAGAACCAATCGAGGTAACTGATTGGAAGGTCCAAAAATTAAGGCGCAGCAAGATCAGATTGGTCAAAGTGCGCTGGAATGCCAAGCGTGGACCGGAGTTCACGTGGGAAAGGCTGGACCGGATGAAGCAAAAATACCCCGCCTATTCGAGAAGACACCTGTACCGGAGAACTCGAAGTGAATTCCGGGACGGAATTCTCTTAACGGGGGGAGAATGTAACAACCGGCAAAAATAAGGTAATTCCGTACAATTAATTAATATATGATTAACGTAATTAAATGCAATTATGTGTGATTTAATTATCAAGGCCTTAGGGAATAGCAATTTCCAAATAGTGCATAGGAATGCATACGTTTAATGGTAAAGCATGATTGGATCATGTGCGAATAAGCTATCCGGTACGGATGTTGGCAATTACCCGGTAATAATTAAATAAACGAAACGGATCCCGGACACCCAGGATATAAAATAAAGGGTATTTTCATAAGATATAATGGGTTTTGGAACTCCAAAACCATAAATGAAAACGTCTTGTACAAATCTCCCGGTAACGAATAAAGTGCGCGTATCGCACCCGATACGCGTATAACTCGTAATTTCACCCGGTAAAGGCCTAAATAATCAATCAACGCTTAAAATAGACTATATTTAAGTGTTATTTAAGGTATATTTAATGTCCGGATGACGCGTGATTAAAACCCGAAAAATACCCGAACGACACCCGAACGACGGGGGATTAAACATAACAATTAATGGGTTAATATTTGAAGTGGTGGACCCCACCAAACCCACCAAGGGCCGGCCTAAGGGCCATAATATCTTACTTGCCTTGTGTTAATAATAATAATAATCCCTAGCCATGCAAAGCATGCTTAACATGAGACAAAACATGTAAGATAAAGTTGTAAGTGAACATGTAGTACAAAAGCAACAAATCTTGTCCCCTTGATCCTAATTTTCGGCCAAGGGCCACAAGAGTCCAAGACAAGTAGCTAAGCATCATTACTTTAGTGGATGCATGCCTTGATAAGTCTTGTATATAGATATAATCATGCCTTATAAAGATTGATCAAGATTTGCAAGCAATCCTACTTACATACATACATATACACGGCAACATTCATACACACACATATCATACTTTTCAAAATCTCCCAAGTACACTCATAATCTTCCATAAGATCCCTTGGATCTTTAGCATGATTACATGTGATAAGGCTTTATATAACATGTGTTAGAAACTTGGAGCATCAAAGCAAAACTCCTCTTTTCTCTCTTCTTGAAGCCGTGGGTTTCCACCTCCCCATACACATTGTTCTTTCAAGTTTTTACATCTCCAAAATACTTAAAATCATCCATCATCCAAACCCCTTTTGTGTGTTTCAAGAGCTTGGAGCTAAACCACAAGGAAGAACACACTAAACCCCTCTCAAATCCAAGGTTTTTGTCTTCCCTAGCCTTGTGCTAGTAGTAAGCTTCTTAATCTTGTTTTTGATTGTTATTTTTCATGTATGTGTTCCTAGTAGCAAGTTGTACATGAAGGGTTTAAAAATGGTTTTGAACATAATCTTTAATAGGTTTTCATGTGTAAAATGGAAGGTTAAAGATATAAAAATAAACCATGGATTTGATGATGATGATATATTAGTCTTGAAAATATATGAAGTTTACATATAAGACTAAGTAGGATGATGTTTTGGTTAATATTTTGAGATGAACTTGAATATGTTAAAACTAACTTTAATTCATCTTACTATGATCATTTAAGTAATAATATGTGGTAAAACATGTTAGAAGTTCATAAATGAACAAGATGGAAAATTAAAGTTAACTCACTTGGATGAATGATATTTTGATAAAATGGACAAATACATAAAACACACACATAATTAGTCTTTCATATGGAATATAAGACTAACATAAGTGTTTTGATACAAAAATAACTTACCAATAAAAAGTTGAATCTTCAAAGTTAACTATTTTGAGTGAAAAATGCCAACTTTGAAAGTTAGAATAGAAAAATGCAACTTTTGTAAGTTAAGGGACTAAAGTTGTAACTTTGAAAGTTAAGGACTAAAATGAACATTTTAGAAACTATTAGTCCAAAAATACAAGTATGGAAAGTTTGGTGTCAAAAATGTAAGTATTAAAGTCTAAGGATGATTTTTGTAAATACTAGTAAAAATACTTGGGTATTTTGTACAAAAGTGTATTTTTGAAAGTTATAAAAATATAAAGGGTTTTAACATAAGGATTTTTATAAAATAGAGATTTTATAAAAATATTAAACAAACTTGGGAAACTTATACAAAAATGAATACTTTTATATAAATGGGAATATAAAAGTGTTGGAAACATTTTTGTAGTTAAGTTAACAAGTTGGGTTAAAAATACATAAGTATTTTAACCATCCAAGTAACATGTGAAAATAGGAAGAAATATGGAAAATATTTCTATAAAATACATGTTGGGAAAAACTTGGAAAAATTAACTAATCGAGTTAAGATATCGAACTAAAACGCGTTAACGAACCATAACCGGACAAAATATGAGAAAAATGCCATTGCGGCAAGATAAGAAAAATATATATTTTAAGAGGTAAAATATATATATATACTTTGGGTGAAAATAAATAAACACTTTCCTAAGTGTTGGAGAATTAATTCGTGGGAGAAACACATGACACAAACGAATAAGACGTTAAAACAAACGTATATACTTAACAAGAAAAATTACACATTTATATATATTTGTACGCTCGTCTCGGCAAAATTCTAGTGTATCTACTTAATGGGAAAGTAGATATGCGGGAAGGAAAGCCGCGACGAGAAGACAAGGATATATATATGTGTATGTCGTACCAACGAAATCCTAGTATATTTATTTGAATGGGAAAATAAATATACGGTGTGGTGAGTTGAATCGGACGTTAAGAATATACGATCGAACGACAAAATCTTAGCATATTTGTTTAAATGGGAAAACAAATGTGTGGCAAAGTGAGTCGGGTCGAGGATTGAAATATATATTATATCGAGCGATGCGATCTTAAGTATAATTATTTAAATGGGAAAATAATTATATGTTAAGTGAAGTCGAGTTGATGATAATAAGATACAAGTTATGGAAATATTAACAAGAGTAATATATAACTTGTAACACAAAGGGTAATGAAACGCCAAACCTAGGATACACGCTTAATTAAACGGGATTTGGAACAACTTGTGGTCGGGAGTTGGGTGTACAACTTGCCAAGGCACATGCACTATAGGAATAGTGACTTATACGTTTAGGACGTTGTAGGTGCAAGACCACCCTTTGCTATTCACCTTATTGAGCCAGACACAGTGACAGGTGAGTTTCACGGCCCCATTTTAAACTATTTTTACGTTTTCCGGGGGAAAGATATGTTAGGGATAGTGTTTGACGGATTTAATACTTGAGGTGTGACCGCCACTCGGGGTTGAGTCCTCGCCTCTATAATCATTTGTTCAGGGAATTGAAACCGGAGGAATATTCGAATAGTACTATTGGTGCCTGACAAGGCCCACCCCTAATCGATAGCGTCGATTATGCATTAGGTTATGCCTGGGGTGCAAATATTCTGAACTTAAGTCGTGGGAAACCGAGTAACGACTTGGAGCGGGGCACAATTATTATATGTCTTGGTTTGATTATAGTCTCAAGTAGATTTATAGGAATTTGCAACTCCTATATATTGTCATAACATGGTATTCCCAAGTATTCAAGTTTTAGAAACTGAAAACCTGTGAACTCACCAATATATTTATATTGACGAAACTTTTTAAACATATCTTTCAGGTAATTAGAAGATGAAAGATCAAGCAGGCAGGGTCGGGGAATCTCCATGCGACGTCAGGCTTTTGTGGGGTTTCACCTTTATTTCCCAAGGCATTTGGGATATATTTGAGAAACCTCTAAGTTTAATTCAAAAACAATTATCTTTTGTGTAATGTTTAAAACTGATTCGACGTCATAATAAATGACCCATTTTCTTAAATTACTTGTGTTTAGCCATAACCTTGACTTTATGCTTTTGAACCGTCGCGCCACGTGTTTCCGCCTTTGTCGTGGTGTGACAGCTGCTCCCTTCATCATGATCGTCGCCACTGTTACGGCGAGTGCTGCGACGTGGAGGCATGATCTGTAAGAGACACAATGAAGGTTCAATGAGACATGAAATGAATGAGGTAATATAAGGAATGTAATCATTTATCCATTAATTAAAACGAATGAACAAAAACGTTGACTTATCAAAGATTCTAGATTCTAATAACATAGTGAAGACATGCTTTAGCCTATAAGTGAACACTCATCCCAAGAATTCCCAGGTAGGCATCCGGGTCCCTCGTCTGATTGGGATATATGCGCAATGCCAGTCCTAGACAGAAAACTCAGAATACAGGCGTTCACCCTTCCAGATTGCACGTGTTCGTTATTAAAATCTAGAACTTCGATGAGATCTCAAGGTGGTTCAGGCTAAACCTGAGAATTTTGTCCTATTAGTCTAAGAGTAGATCCAGTGATGGAGAGCAATCTTCTTGTAGGGAAGAAAGTAGGGATAGAAGTAGGAGGGAAATAGAGAATAGAAACAAGTAAGGTAGCAAGTAAAAGGAGCAAGTACTGGTTAAAATCCTAAGGTTATAGACTAGATTATTTTTCTAATAACCTAATTCCCTATAACCATGGCTCTGATACCAATCTGTAACACCCCAACCGATGGCGGAAACATCGAGGTGTCACGTAGTGATGATTGTTCAATAGCTCATGGTACTAAATGGAAGTTGAATATTTACTAAACAATTTACAATTTGTCATACAATTAAATAAATACATAAACTTGATTTACATAAACTAGGTCCAAAGCTCCTATGTGTTCCAATACTTGTACAACTTCCAATTGCAAATAAACCTGAAACATGTTAAGTTGGAAAGATGGGGGGTCAACTATAAATGGTTGGTGAGAATACATAGGTTTTGCATATAGTGGAAAACAATATGTTGTATAACAATCATAGTTGAAGCATAATAATGAGTAATGATAGAATATGAGTCCGACATGTAACAATGCGTCTTTTGTACAATCAAACCTTGTGTCGACTGAGACCTAACTCGCAAGTTAGTAAAAGTGTAACTGTTATCGATCATCCCTGAATTTATGCGGGGGGATGGGTTTGTCAGACCTATAGCGCTATAATCTAAACAGGCGGCTTGATCAATGTTAATGATTGTACTGTGTCTTTTTGTTACAGTCAAATGATAGAAAAATGATAGTGTAATTGAGTCACAAGTTTCAACAATGTAAGAATGAGTAAATGATAGTGTATAAAATGTTTTAAACATGTTTCACCCCAAAATGTAAACAGAAAAAGGGGCTATGTAAACTCACTTCCGATAAGTTGTATAAACCTCTAAGTGTCGTGAATGTATGTGAGGCGAATCCCGAAGGCTCATCCTAAAGTTTCAAGTACCCAAAATAAGTGTCTAAACTTAAAAGAGCCTAGGTTATCGAGAATTGGGCACTTAGGGTTTCATAGACTAAATTTGGGGATTTTAGGGTTTTTGAATTAAACTCTAATTGGTTTTAATATGAATTAAGAGTGGAAATAAATAATAACCCAAATAAATAGAAAATTTTCAAGTAAACTTTATTCTGAGATAAAAATATTTCAGAATTTTTATAAACTCAAAATTTTAATATTCTAGTATTTTAAATTGATTTATTATTAATAATAATGAAATAATTAGGAAATAAATATAAATAAAGTGTAAAAAATGCAATTTTCATTTTATAACAGTATTTAATATGTGATTTAAGTGAAAAATAATTTTAAACATATTTTTTTTTCATATTATTTTCTTTCAAAACAGAATTTAATTGGATATAATCAATTAAATAGGAATAAATCATAAAAGTAGGTAAAAATATTATTTTTACAGAAAATAAAAGTATCAAAAAGTTTTATATCGTTAGAGATAACTCCACAAAAATTTTGGTATTAAAATGATTAGAAATAAATTTTCTACGAATTAATTATGGTTTAAACAAAATAAATACCTTAAAAATAATAAATAAATATTTTTCAAAAAAATGAAATTACAAACAGAAACCTTAGTGTTTTGTGAAGCTATGATAATTTTTATAAAAATTTTGGACTATGTTTGCTATTTTTAATAATTAATTGTATTTATATAAGATATTATTTATACAAGAAAAACAAAACTGGAATTAAAACAAAAAAAAATACAGAGATTCGGCCCTTAAGGGGCTCGAACCTGAGACCTTATGATGTGCAGAAACGCCCTAGACCAACTGGTCTGGATGACTTTTTGTTTTAGATTTCGAAACAAAATTGTTTAACCAAACAATAACGATTATCCCCAAATTCGTATATATAAACCCTAGGTACAATGCCTACCAATTGATCCAGATAACGACTTCAATAATAAAATTAAATTTAGGGCCTTTAATCCTTATCATTAGTCGACTCAACAACATGAAAAATTGAAGGTTAAAATGTACCAATTGATTATGAAGATCGAGCACCAAGTCGCGGCCAAAGATTCTTCAATTCAGAAAGTTTTAGGATTGTAAGGTGGTTTTTGATATAGGGGTTAGTATAATCGGCCCTCTCTGTGTGTAAGGGTAAGTTTAATTGCGTTAATACCCACTATATATACGAATTTGAAAAATAGATTTATAGAAACTTTAGAGACGGTTATAAACTTAGCTAATAGCTCCCTTATACAAGGTATTACGCGTGATTGATGGTTTAGGGAGGTAGGAGGGACTGAGTCGCGCAAATCACGGAGGCTAATTGGATTTTTGGGCGCGTTAATACGAATCAAAGCTTGGGCAGTTGACTTTCGTTGTTGACCATCCAATATAATTAAGGAAATGTTAAATTTAAAGCTTTTGTTTTTTTAATAAGAACACAACTGACAACTTGGCTCAATGGTTGGCGTTGTGGGTTTAGTTGTTGAACCGGTCTCAGACGCGGGTTCGAGTCCCGGTCTGAACAATATTTATTTTTATTTATTTTTTTTTGGCTGAAAAGAGGGTGATGGGCTGGGTAATCTCTTGTTGGGCAAGCTCTGTTTGGGCTTAGGTTTAGTTGGATTTTGGGTTAAGTGTATTGGGTTAAGTGGGTAATAGATGGATGGGTATTTGTGTTAATACTTTATTTAAATCAACTTCACAACTTTCTTCTTCTTCTTCTTCTTCTTCTTCTTCTTCTTCTTCTTCTTCTTCTTCTTCTTATTATTATTATTATTATTATTATTATTATTATTATTATTATTATTATTATTATTATTATGATTATTATTATTTTTATTATTATTATTATTATATAAGGGCAAGTGATAAGGTGTTTAAAACATATATTGTTTAAAACAAACATTTTTTTAAAAAAAAAAAAATTCGGGAAATATGCGATATTACACAACATTTGCTTGGTGTTGCTGTTGTTGCATTCGTCGCGCGTTACGATCGGCCGAAAACTGCCAAGGATTTGTGGGTACATTCATTTGATTGTTTATTGGTTGGTTATATTGTTGTCTAGGTTGATTCAGATGTCCCCATGTGTTAGCCATGTGTTATAGTTCGATAAAGGTCGGATATTTAGGTGATTTTTGGTTTCAGGACAGTAACACAGGAGACACATGAGTAGAACATGCGATTAGGAGGCTAGTCGTGTGATTTACAGGCGAGTAGAAGTCTAAACGGGTGAACAGTGACACGAGTAGGAGATTTCAGGCGAGTAGAGTTACCCAAGCGACTAGAAGTCTAGTCATGTGTTTTAAGGCACGAGTAGGACTCTTGTCATGTGAAAAAGTAACGAGTAAGCTTTCTAGTCGCGTGAACACTTCCTAGCCGCTAGTTGCAGATCTGAGAACTTGTTTTGCACGAAAACCATCATTTTTGCTTTAAAATCTATCAAAAACACTGTGTTTAATCCCTAAATGATTAGGAAAGTTGTCAAAACACTTTTGGAGCAAACCCTAATAAAAAAACACATGTTTTTATCCATTAAAACACCATTAGATTTTGAAAATTGTTGTTTTTATGAAAAACTCAAAGTTTCAAACTTTCAAAACAAGTTTTGGATAAAAATACCAACTTTTGATATGAAAACCCACTGTTTTGAATTCGTTTTGCTATCAAAACACTCGTGATAAGAGCCAAAGCTCTTATACCACTTGTAGGATCGATTTTGGACAACCCGACAATCACGAGCTTCAACGTTTAAAGTGCGGAATCCACTAAACGATGTCCGGACAACAAAAACGATATGAAACTATGATAGATGAGATATCAACACACAGAAATAATCGGTTAAAAGGTTGTATTGGATTGAAAACAGAGCACAAGTGTTACAAAACAATCTCAGACCTTAGAACCTAGGGCAGGGTGCTTAGGGAATGTGTGATGTGACAGCTTAATGATTAGGGCAATGATCGGAAGCTTTTATACCTGTCCTAGTCGTCCAGGGCCCAAGGGGCGACTAGGAACCTATTAGGCGAGTAGGAGGGGCGACTAGCAAGCTAGTCGCTTGAGACTCAGGCGACTAGCCAGTCGCCTGACATGCCAAACAGCCCATAAATCACTCGAAAACACACCAAGCACCCGTAATAACATCCAAACATCACATATACTAGACTAGGGACATAGTGTACTAACAATTATAATAGTATTAGTTTTAACACATCATTATATTTACATGTCACACTCCTACTCACATTAAACATGCTATCGATAACCCGTTTACAACCCAACAAACCTCTTATTACTTGTCAACATGTTTTCCTTATTTAAAAATATGAGTTAAACAAGTCATGTTTGGATTGACCCGAATTTATGTGGGTCAAGTTAGGGTTAAAATCTTTGATACGAATAATAATACGGGTCAGATTTAGGTTGCATATTTCAATCCACCAACATGTGAACCAGTCAACCCATTAATTCGACATGATTGAAACCCCTAGTTATATGTAGATAACTACAAGGATGGAGAGCATTAGCATCGACAAATATATGTTTGGCTAAACAAACGAACACAAACAGAGGTCGCGTTCATTCGCTTATGTTCGTGAACGTTCATTTACGTGTTCGTTTATGTTTAATAGTTCATTAGGTTCTTAAACTTTTATTTTAATTTAAGTAGTTCAAAATTCTTGGTAACATATTATTTAATCGATATTAGTCATGTATTGCATATTAGTATTATTTTAATTTTCCGTGCGTCTGTATTCGTGAACGTTCATTTGTGTTTGTTTATGCTCACTTTTGATTGGTACCTAAAATTAACAAACAAACACAAACGTACACGAACATATTCATTTCCTGAACGAACAAACACAAACATAAAAACATGTTCGGTAAGTGTTCATGAACAGTTTGTGAACACATTATTTTATTAACAGACAACCATGAACAAGACTTTGTTTGTGTTCGTTCGGTTCGTTTGTAACCCTAGTTTTAACAGATTAACCATGAAATTAGTATATTTTAAAGATATTCAAATTTATGTAATTAGTGAAAAAACGAAAAGATTAAATTAATAAAATTTCAATTAAACCAAAGACAACCAAATTACAAGTGATACGTAGGTAAACGGGCCACAAGTTGCGCCGCTACCCCTTTTTGTATGGCAAAACCTATTCTATTGAAAATAAAACATTGGCCCTTAGCCGCTGGAGAATTACTTTGCACAACTTTCTCCACGCGTTCAAGGAGCTTGATTGCTTGCGGGGCCAGCGCTCCGAATGTATCAAAAGCGAAGGGTACAAACACATGCTGGTTCTCTAGACAAGCCGCTTCATGTTTATCCATTTTTTTGCTCTCGGCTTTCAAAACTGCTTGCCCAGCTACAAACCCCGAATCCCGGAGTCCCACCAATGGGGATACCCCGGTAAGGTCAACGCACGCGTGCTTGCCTTGCGCCCATCCGAACACAAGAATGTCCGCTGGCCTCAAGGTGGACCGCCCGTCAAGTGGGTCCGTCAAGAAATTCACGGGAGCCTCTTTTTTGGCTGAAATCCCGGCCCTTCGTAACACATCCCATAAAACATCTCTAACCAGGTCATGTCTGTATTTAAAGCCTGGCAACTCCTTACAATGTAGGGCGTGTTCTCCAAACTTGTCTAAGCGTGTTTTTTTACAGATCGGACACGGTTCGTCGACGGGGAACATGGGAATCATAAGTCGGTATTTGAGGACCGCCCGATATTCGATAGCCGACATATGTTGCCCGAGTCCGTCAATTGGGAGTGTAGTGAGGAAATCTTGAGCATGGGCCTCCTTGAGGCATTCAAACACCGCTTTCTGGCGCGAAGACATGTTAAACTCCTCCTCCATATTCTGCATGGCTTTACAGTTAAACGCACTCGCCAAGATTTTTTGAGGCTTTTTTGGGGCGGTGTCTTTATCCGTAAAGCCGCCCACATCTACATTGGGGAGAGAGCTGCAAATGTTGTCCAGTGCGAGCTTATAATCTTCGTCCATCCCAACCACCCCGCTGTTCCTTAGTATGTGTTCCTGTAGCTCCCAGGACTGCGCCCTAGAAGCCACATACGCATAAGCGGACACATCTTCCGCCGAGCACAGGCCCAAGCCCCCCGAGCGGATCGGTAAAGACGCCAATCGCCATTGAAGATCCCTAAAAAATGCGCCCCCACAAACAACGATATCCTCAACAGCACCTCGGAGACCTTTGTCAAAAATGGATACTGCCTCCCCAACAAAGGTCGGTTGGCACGTTCGAAGCCCAAACAACAGTTTGGCCACACCCATACATGAGCGAAGCAATAAGAGCTCACTTTGGGGGTCCCGTAACTTCTGCAAAACGCCCATCAGGCCAACCGCACGCTGAGCCCTCTTGACTGCCATTGAGCTAATGTAATCCCCATCACGACTAACAACCCCCCCTAGAAGCTTTACCCCTGTCTGTGGTCTTCCGATCTCCTCAGGAAAAATACCAGGCTTCGCTTTCATACCATTGCATGTTGGCCAAAAGATCTCCGACTTCTTGATATTAAGCATAAGCCCAAACTGGGGACCTTCTGCTCGAATGATGTCAAGGGCTTTAGCTACTTCTTCGGCCCTGCCTATAATCGTGCCATCATCCAAATACCACGCATGAAAGGGTAAGGAACAGTGTTCTTCCACCTGTAGCACGAGCGGATGTAAGACAAGGGCAAAAAGAAGTGGTCCTAAAGGATCCCCTTGCTGGACCCCCGTGTAGGCCCCGATACAAGTATCTCCTACATATAGCCTGGCAGGTTGGGCGTATAAGAACTGAACCCATTGGTAGATAGATGGGCAGCGGATGCTGACTTCGCGCAGAAGGATTGTCCGGTCGACCATGTTGAAAGCGTTTGAAAAATCCACAGTGAGCATGGCCAGTGATCCGTCGTCACGGAACGCATTCAAGAATCTATTCGCACTGTGGAGAATAGCCTCTGCGCCATTGGGGACCCCGACCCCATATTGAAAGTCCCCTAAGTAAGCCGACATCTCCTTCCCAATTTTACGCATTGCAACTTTAGAAACTAACCTCCGCCAGATACCCCCGACAGCAATGGGCCGGATTCCGTTATCGGGCTTTAATAAGGGGGTTAGGGGGGCAGAGGCAATGAATTCCGCCAGAATTTTCGGGCACAGCCCTCGCAGCCAGATGTTAACTACCTCAGTGATGGCCACAAGAAGAGCAGATGGCGGAGAGGACCCCTGTCCGCACAATGCATCCAAAATATGTTGTGCTCTCAAGCCATCCCTTCCGCAAGAAGTTCCTTTGGGGAAGGAGCGGATATTCTCCAACACACAATCAGTGTTAACCTGAAGAGCATCTTTATTGGGCAAGACATGAGGCAAGTGGGGGGGATCCCTAACCGGATGCTTATCAACCAAGGCTTTTAAGGTGGACTCTCCAAATGGTGCAACTCCAGAAGAGCACAAAACCTTAACCGCGGCTGTGAAGTGACCATCAGCAACCTTCCTCAGACATTGTTTGATATTAGCCCCATTCTCCGATTCATTTTGTCTGACTGTCCCTATAGACGACTCTTCATTCGATTGGGAAAGGAGGGGGAGAACAAGCTCCTCCATGCCCTCGCCATCTTTCCAAATTGCCAAGGAGCGCATGATGCTACTGCATTGCAAGGATTTACGATTCCCAGACCTCCGTTCCTGCCTGGAAGACGGTCGGATAGTGCTTAACGTGCAACGAGGCAGCAACAACAACCTGATCCAGGCCTCAACCGACCCAGGGGAAGCCACCACCTTACCCAATGTATTTGATAAGGCCTGCGCAAATGCTAATCGACAAGACGAGGGGATGCTCTTAACTGTAGTAATCGGCATAGCAAAAAGTCTTTCTAGAAGACTGATATCTACAATCACCGTCCTACCAATATCCGGTTCGGTAGCGGGTTCGACTATTGGCTGGCTGGGCTTAGGGATCCCTATGATAAATTCACCCTTACCATCATCATTTCGCAAGAATTTGGCGACACCATCTTCATGATGACACCCCCTACTGAGAGCATGTAATGCCATGCATTGGCCACATAACCACTGATTAATATTCTGCAAGGCGTCCACAACTTCCTCAAATAGGCTCAAATCTCCGGAAATGGCATTCCGCAAGGTTTTTTTACCATCATCCCACCCAAAATGATCCCGTTTAAGGTGAGCAAGCAGCCGGGAGCTACTTGATATACCAAATTTACAAGAATGAAAAAATTTAAAGGGGCAGGCTTGTCCTGCATCAGAAACGCAGGGAACACCCATTTCAACATAACGTCGTCGCCTTCTAACAGATGGCGACATAACTACCACAACCCGACTCGAGGTAAGTGGGCATACGCTATCTCCCAAAGATCACACCAGGGCAACTAAAAGTTGCCATTGCCTACTTCCCGTATAAACGCGATGCACCTAAATCATAGCCCGGAGGTCCCCACCTTTATCGATATCCAAAAACACTAAATATTATTATTATTATTATAAATATTATTATTAATATTTATATAAGGGAACAAGAGACAATCACTTTTATTTCATTTTTTTGTCAATAAAAAATTGAGTATAAAACCCCCTAGAAGAAGATCAGCATGTCACCTCTAATCGTTGTTCTCCAGAAGATGGAAACCCTAGAAGAAAAGCAATCGACGGCAACAACAATTACGTTTCCAGTTGAGATCATCGAAGACATCTTATCCAGACTCCCCTTCAAATCCTTACTCCGATTCAGGTCCGTCTCTAAACCATGGCTCTCACTCATCTCCCATCCTTCATTCACCAAACTACATGTCACTCGCTCCATCGCTACCCACCGCACCTCCTTATTATTTTCCGCTTACGATAAATCCACTCGCAAACGACACCTTTTCTCTGCATCTCATGACGGTGGACCCCTCACTCATCTCATGACATTCGACAATGTTTATTCTTCTAATACTATTCAGATGGAAAACGGGTTATTAGTATGTTTTACTTTCAGCGATTACTTCATCAATGATAATTACGCTCAGGCTTTCCTTGTTAACCCTAGCACGCATAAGAAATACAAACTCCCTCATCCAGCTGATGGAAAGACTTCTGTCTGTTGCTTGTTTGGGTTCGATGAGTCCCGAAACGAACATAAAATTCTCATGATCAGGATATATCTTGACAAACCGGAATTTATGGTTTTCTCTATGTCAAATTATTCATGGAGAAAAATCGATGTCGATCCGCCAGTTGGGTTTTACTCAAACATCCATAGTAGTGTTTGTGTCAATAGCGTTATACATATGATGCGTCTAAGCTCCCATGACATTATTGGGTTTGACTTGAGGACTGAGAAGTTCTCAATAATAAACACTCCTCAAGCTGTTGTGTCCCGCATACGTACAAGTGTATTTATGTCCAAAGATTATAGACCTTATCTCATAAATATCAATGGGTGTCTAGGAGTTGTTTTTCATCATCTTGGGGTGCGAAACAACGAAACGCATATTTGGGTATTACAAGACTATGAAAATCATATTTGGGTTAGAGAAGTCATTACGTTCCCTGAGTCTTGGATGGAATTAGGCAAGCCTTTGCATGTGGATTCTCTTAATATGGATGAGTTCATCTTTTACTCGAGCAAGTCGTGTAGGAATAATGCGATCAGTGTACTTATTATAACAAGAAGAGTAGATGCTTTAAATCATTACAATTCACGTTTGGTCGTCAAATTTTGTGCTCAGAAACCTTGAAGTTTGATCACATTAAGTGCTATGTTGAAAGCGTGCTGCCCTTATAGAGGAACGGAACAAGACTTGATGATCCAATACAAGTTCTTCATGGGCAAGTGTTATCTTGTGAATAATATTTTGGGTATGATGAACTCCACTACAAGAATTCATATATTTGAAATTAAAGAGTCTAGACTCTTTAATTTAAGAGTCTGTTCTTTAGACGCAATCCTTTTTCGTGTCTAAAGATTAAACGCAGGGACCTTAAAAATTAAGGCGTCTGAAAGCTTTACACGTGTCTCGTCTCTGTTGTTTAGACACAAAGAGTGTCTCGTCCCTATTGTTTAGACGCATATTATGTTTATTTTTGCAAATGACTTTGGTCAAATGTTTATTTGTGCAATTTATCCCTTTTTTTTAAGTTGATTACCATGTTTGGTCTATGGAAAAAAAAAATCAACGTCAAAGGATTGACTTGTTGCTCATTAGTCAAAGCCTGGAGAATGGATATGTGAAAAGTCAAAGATACAAGAAGAAAGTAATTTGCAGCTGCTTGTGCAAAGTTATTTTCTCTTTACATACCATAGTAGGTCAAAATGCTAATTTTGAAGATAATAATCAAAACTTGACATCAAATAGTTGAAGTCAATAGCAATGGTGAACCAGTGTGGTAGTAAAGTCAGAGAGTGTCAAATAGTTAATTCCAATACAAGTGTCAATGCAAGTCAGCAGTTTAAAGATAATGGTTTGTAGTTGATGACGTGGGTCCTAAAACGACCACGTCTAAAACCCTTGTCAAGAAAATAAAGCAAAGTAAAAAAGGTATTAAGGTTTGTAGAACTTCCTGGAGCTGAAACGCTAACATAAGGCAGCACGGCTGCCCTATGGCAGCTGTGCAGCAGAAAGTGAACAGTAGAAAATGTTGGAAATGTAAAAAGGTGCTTCAGCTTTTGACTATTGGCATAAAACAAAACATCACACAGCTCCATGTCCACCTAGGAAATAGAAAAAGCTGAATATGCACCAAAAGGGTAAAGTCTCACTGCAGGCAGCTGAAAGAGAGTCAACCAGGACCAGGTATAGTAAGGATGCTACCCTAAGGGAGCTCCTGGGCAGATTTCTGTTGCCTATATAAGGAGACCCTTGGGTTTGCATTCTACACACACTTCTCACTTCTTCCCTTACTCTCATACTCTCTACATTATTAACTCCAAAAGAATACATACTTATTCTCACGCCGGAGTCCAAACGCAGGAGACCCCCTCCTGCGTTAAGGCTAACGGTGTTTGCTACCTTGTGCAGGTCCATTCCAGGAGCTAGAGGATCCCCTAAACCATAACTTGAACCTAATACACTAATAACCCTTTAACCTAAACATCTCGCAACCTAATCCCGGTCATTTTCCTTGTTGTAGCAACAAGTGGCGCCCACCGTGGGGCTGTCGCTACTTTGAACAAAGCTGTTGAAAGTCCTACAGTCCCATTTGTTCCTAAGTAACCTCTTTTTGCGATGACCGGCGGAGATAACCGCCAAGACGGGGGTCCTCAAGAAACTCCGGCTAGTAGCCACACCTCCGGTGACGCTGCTGGCCTCGGAACACCTGGAACGGACGGACCATGCGTCGAACCGTCTCTAGGAGATATGCTAAACTATCAAACTCCACCAGCCTCGAGGGCTGCTTATGCATCTCCTAGAGATGACGTGTTATTACCCGTTGAACGGATGGACATCACCCCGGAGGGAGTACGAAGAAACTTCTTGCAACTCCGAGACCTCTTAAACGGTTATGTACGGGAAGAAAGGTCCAGAGGTGTAAAGGTCAGGCTGTCCTATGATGAAGAACCTACAGTTACCCTCTCTCCTTCACCTCCGTTGTGGGGGACCACTACCTCTCCTGCAACCCAACGTATTGAAACAAGCCCTCACCCTTACTTAAACAGTCAAGGAGGTCTTCTTTCAGGGGAAGGTCCCAGCAGAACCGTATTCTCTCCCGGGGTCCAAGAGTACACAGCAGAACAGGTGATGGAAGCCACTCAAGTATCCCTGCCATCCTCAACACCCCTATCCTTTGCAGAAGCTCTAAGGTCCCTACCTTTAGCTAGTAGTGCCGTGGCTGCCTCCTTGGCAGGAGCCGGAGGCTATGTTGGAGGGCTGGCTGCATCTTCAGCAGCGATTTACCTCAATTACTCCCAACCTCAGCCCGCACCTTATATGCCATCATGTTTTCCCACATGGCCCGGGGGATACCCGTGGCAGTATCCTCTTCCTCTAAACCAAATACCGGCAACGGCTCTCCAAGGGGGTCAAGGTGGAGGCATACCCCAGCCTCAAAACCAAGCCTCCACAGTTGACACCCGAACCGGGGCTATGCCCTCCGAGCCATACCGTCCCAAGTCACTAGAATGCTTCGCCGAGCATATAGCACATTTTGACTTTCCTAACAAGATAAAAATGCCGGCCAACGTAAAGACGTACGACGGAACCGAGGATCCTGACGACCATCTAAATGTCTTTTCCGGAGCAGCCACTGTAGAAAAGTGGAATAATGCCGAGTGTTGCCACATGTTTATGCAAACGTTGGTAGGTCCTGCCCGCTTGTGGTTTTGTGGTCTCCCTGCTCGCAGCATTTCATCCTTTGATGACCTACGAAGGAGTTTCACCTCCAACTTTAATCCCTTAAGAAAGTGCACCAAAGACGCTGCCATACTGTACCAAATTCAGCAGGGGGAGCATGAAGACCTCCGAAGCTTCATAGAAAGATACAAGAGAGAAGGTTTGCAATATAGTGGAGCCACCGAAAAGATTCGAGTCTCGGGATTCATGGGGGCCATCCGCCCTAAAAAGCTATTGAGAAGGTTCCATGAAGATGTTCCTCAGACCATGGAAGAAGCTTTCGAGAGAGCCGAGGCCTTCCTTCGGGGGGAGGAGGCTCTCACTCGGCAGGATAACCGAAAACGGGATCGTGGAAGTTGGAGAGACGGCTCCACGAGCTCCCGAAGAACTAACTTCCAACCCTACAACGAGAGGCGATCTGGAAGGCCTTTCGAACCAAGAAGAAATGAAGAAAGGAGACGATCTCCCAGACCTGGGAGGCATCAAGAGAAAGAAAGGCACGTGTTCACCGTCCTAACAAAGACCCCTCAAGAAATACTCTCCACCGAAGAAGTCAAATACACGTTCCGACCTCCCCGACCTCTATCTAAACCGGCTAGCAAGAGAGATACCAGCAAGCATTGTGCTTCCCACAACGACACTGGACACCACACAAACGACTGCTATCAACTAAAAAAGAGGATAGAAGAGGCAGTCAAGTCCGGGGAGTTGGCCCACCTGATTAAGGACATCAAGGGAAGGAAAGATGAGGGGAGGAAGGACAAGGAGGTCAACATGGTTAGGCACGAGGGACCTCAGCAGATCAAGAGAGCTCGAACCGAGCCTTGGAACAAGCAGTACATTTGCCTCCCTCCAGCACCAGACGAATTGATCATCACCCCTGTAATAGTGGAAGCAGAACTGGATGGCTTCCCTATAGACAGGGTATACATGGACTGTGGCGCCTCATCTGAGGTCATGTACGAAAGATGTTTTGAATCACTGAGTCCAGAGATCAAGTCCAAGCTCAAACCGTCCGACGCCTCCTTGGTGGGTTTTTCAGGGGAATGAGTACACCCCCTCGGGAAGCTCACACTTAGCGTCTGTTTCCGGGACGGAGACTTATCAAGGACAGAGGAGCTGACCTTCTCTGTTATCAGGTACCTCTCAAGTAACATCGTCATCTTTTCACTGTCAAAGACAGAAGAGTTGACCTTCTTTGTTATCAGGTACCCTTCCAGCTATAACGTCCTAATTGGGAGGATGGGCATAGCGACCTTCGGAGCAGTGGTCTCGACAACACATGGTCTCATGAAGCTCCCAACACCTAATGGGATTGCAACTCTAAAACCAACAGAGGAAGCTCTTCTAATAGCTTCCGTGGAAGAAATGCAAGCTCCCAGGAAGATGAAAGCACCAACCAGTGATCCCGTCCGGGACGTTAGCATCAACCCTGCCTATCCGGAGCAGGCCGTGAAAGTAAACAACCTGCTCCCTGATGAGGTTATGTTTGAGCTAATTAATCTTTTGCAGGACAGCAGAGACGTATTTGCTTGGTGTCCCGGGGACATGACTGGAGTTCCCAGAAGGTTGGCAGAACACTCCCTCAACATAGCTCCCTCTTACAAGCCTGTTGTCCAGAAGAAAAGGAGCCTGGCACCTGTCCGAAGCCAGGCTGCCTGCCAAGAGGTGGAAAAACTAGTAGAAGCAGGTATTTTGAGGGAGGTACAGTACCACTCGTGGGTGGCTAATCCAGTCATGGTAGCTAAACAAGATGGTTCCTGGAGGATGTGTGTGGATTTCAAAGATCTAAACAAGGCCTGCCCCAAAGACTGCTACCCGCTGCCCGAAATCGATTGGAAAGTAGACTCTCTCACCGGTTTCCAATACAAGTGCTTCCTGGACGCCTATAAGGGGTACCACCAGATCCAAATGAAGCAGGAAGATGAAGAGAAGACTGCCTTCCACACTGATAAGGGGATCTTTTGCTACCGAAAGATGCCCTTTGGCTTGAAGAATGCTAGGGCAACCTATCAAAGGCTGGTGGATCAGGCCTTCTCAAAACAGATTGGGAGAAATATGGAAGCCTATGTGGACGACTTGGTCATTAAAAGCGAGTCTGGGAAGGCAATGATCGAAGACATCCGAGAAACATTCGACAACCTCAGGGCCATAAACATGAAGCTTAATCCTGTAAAATGCTCCTTTGGGTTTGAGGAAGGAAAATTCCTTGGCCATATAGTTGGGAAACAAAGCATTAAGGCAAACCCAAGCAAGATCCAAGCTGTCCTCGAAATGAAGTCACCCTCCACGAAGAAGGAAGTGCAGAGCCTCAATGGTAAGATTGCTGCCTTAAAACGTTTCCTACCTAAGTCCGCGGAGAAATCCTTACCTTTCTTTAAAACACTCAAAAATTGCATTGATAAGAAAGATTTCCGTTGGACCAAGGAGGCAGAGGCTGCCTTCCTGGAGCTCAAGAAACACATAGCTTCCCTGCCTGAAATGGCAGCTCCTAAAAAGGGGGAAGTCATAACAGTTTATTTGTCTGCAGGATCTGAAGCAGTAAGCTCAGTCCTCCTTGTTGATAGGGGAAAAGAACAGATACCTGTTTACTTTGTCAGCCGAGCCCTAAAAGACGCTGAAATCAATTATGCTCCCATGGAGAAGCTTGTGTTGGCACTAGTACATACCGCCAAGAGGCTAAGGCGATATTTCCAAGCTCACCCAATGAAGGTAATCACTGATCAACCCCTACGATCCATCCTCGAAAAGCCGGAAGATTCAGGGAGGATGGCAAAATGGGCTGTCGGCCTTGGGGAACACAAGATAGAGTATGTGCCAAGAAGGGCTTACAAAGGGCAGGTATTCGCCGATTTTTTAACCGAGCTACCCATCCTACAGACAGAAGAGGAGATGAATGAGGTCGAGGAAGAACAGCCTAACCTCCAGGGGAAGTGGTGCCTTTTCACTGATGGAGCCTCAAGTGTAGAAGTTTCCGGGGCTGGTCTAGTCATTAAAGACCCCCACGGAACTGAATACACTTATGCCCTCCGTCTGGACTTCCCCTGCACCAATAATGTTGCTGAATATGAAGCCCTGCTGGCCGGCTTGAGATTAGCAAGAAGCATGAACGTTCAAGAACTAACGGTGTTTGTTGACTCGAACCTGGTAGTCAAACAAGTGAATGGGGGGTACACCGCTAAAGAACCTTCGATGGTTAAGTACAAGGATAAGGTCAAAGAACTGATTCGACAGTTCAAGACCTTTACACTAGAGCAAGTATCGAGAACTAAGAACAAGCAGGCAGATGCCCTAAGCAAGCTGGCCTCCCTAACGTTTGCTCACTTAACAAAGAAAGTTCTGGTCGAAGTACTTAAGGAACCCTCCATCAATGACAAAGAAGTCCAAGACATAGTCACCGAAACGGAATCCACATGGATGACCCCAATAGTGTCCTACCTTCAAGAAGGAAAGCTGCCGGATAACGAGCAAGAAGCAAAGCGGCTGGTCATCAAGTCAAGACAATACACGATCGAGGAAGGCAAGCTTTACAAGAAAGGATACTTGGCACCCCTGCTCAGGTGTGTTGGACCCAATCAAAGTGATTACCTCATCAGGGAGGTACACGAAGGGGTATGTGGAATGCATGCCGGTCCTCGCTCCGTGGTATCTAAGCTCATGAACCTCGGGTATTATTGGCCAACCATGCATAAAGATGCCTTCGAGACAATCAGAAGATGTGAAGCCTGTCAACTGCAAACGCCGGTGAAAACCAGCCCAAAACATGATCTTGTGCCCGTCATTTCTGCTTGGCCCTTCTACAAATGGGGGATGGACATAGTGGGACCCTTCCCACTAGCTCCGGGAAGACTGAAGTTCCTCCTAGTGGCAGTTGATTACTTCGCTAAGTGGCCGGAAGTTAAGCCATTGGCCACCATCTCAGGGAAACATGTGATGAATTTCGTATGGGAACAGATAATCTGTAGATATGGCCTACCAGGAGAGATCATAACCGACAACGGGAAGCAATTTGCCAACAAGCCGTTCAGCAGCTGGTGCATCGAACTAGGCATCAAACAGGTTTTCAGCTCTGTAGCTTACCCCCAGTCCAACGGACAAGTTGAACGTATGAACAGGAGCATTGTGGAAGGCATAAAAGCAAGGCTGGGGAGGTACGGCAAGAAATGGGTGGACGAACTCCCAAGTGTTCTTTGGGCTATCCGAACCTTGGAGAAGACAAGTCACCAGAAAACACCCTACAGCCTAGTCTTTGGAAGCGAGGCCGTCATACCAGCTGAAATTGGGGTAAGCTCAGGAAGAAGCACAAGACGAGATGCACAACGCAACGAAAAGGAGGTCTTACTCAACCTAGACCTCCTGGAAGAGTCAAGAGATCAAGCCTCCATCAGAGAAGCTAGATACAAGAAGAAGCTCGAAGCCTACTATAATACAAGGGTTAGGAAGGAAGTTTTCAAACCAGGGGATCTCGTGTTAAGATGCAATGAGGCCAGCAAACAGCAGAGCGTAGGGAAGCTAGGTCCCCGATGGGAGGGTCCCTACGTCATCAAGGAGGCCCACAAAGGGGGATCCTACAAGCTAGCTGACCTAAGCGGCAACATGGTCCCGAGGCACTGGAGCGATAAGCATCTGAAACGATTTTATGTTTAAACGGTTGTAATGCTACGATGTAATCCACATGAAACAGCTAATGAATGAATGAACTTTCTTTTTAAAAAATCATAGTTCACTTGTCACTTATCTTATCAAAGGGTGAGCCCCTCCTAACCAAACTCCATGGGATCCGGCGCTATACCTACCCATGCAACGGGGATGAGCTCCTAGGCCACAACTGCTCAACAGGTAATGAAGGTGATAACCTCCCTGTATACAGGGTGAGTTCCTAATACAATCCACAACTCCATGGGACAAGTCCTTTAGTTGGAATACCTAAACCCATGAAAGAGGGTGAGCTCCTCACACCAAGACAGCTCGAACATGTTCATAACAGGTTCCAAGTAACCCCCTAGGCTTAACATAGCCCCGGTTCTTCAACTTAAAAAACCTGGGATTAAAACGAACATTTTATAACCTATAAGAAAGGTTAAAAAGCTGATAAGATAAGCATTGCATCGGTTCCTTGGCTCAGTAGCCTGGGATGGGTGACTGCAGCATCCACCTCATGGCAAAAGGTTAAAGACATTGCAAACATCATAAACGACAAGCACAAATATTCAACACAACCAGAAATTAAATACTAAAAGCATCACCCCTAAAAGGGGGAGCACTTCCACTAACATAATAGCCCGTAGGCCCAAATCATAGAAGAGTTTTCAGTACATCAGATTCCCAAAACATAACATAGAAAGATTAAAACATAATAAAGTCATGGAGTGATGGAGTCTTCAGTTTCATCCACAGCATCATCTTCACCAGTGAAGGATAGAACTCGGTTCCCGACATCTTCATAAAGATCCTCGGTGTCAAGGCCTGCAAACGGGTCATCCTCACCAGCGGGAGGGACGGAGTCCACCTTCAAAGCTTGAATAGGGGAGGGGTTTTCAAATACCTGCTCCAGACAAGAAATATCAGACGTACCGGCAGGCTTTAAACGCTTCGAGCTACCCTCCCCGCCATCAGCACTCCCCAACATGATCCGAAGGGGCCTCTTTGACACGTAGGCATTAAAGACTTCATCGGCAACCTCTTTCTTCAAACCTTCAGGCTCCAGTCCTTGCAGGGAAGAAATCGGCTGATGGGAGGCCTTGGAAATGTTAGCAATGTAAGGATAGGTGGAGACCTCCATCGCCTTCACTGCACTCACAAATTCATCACCTGAAGAAGGCTTAAAGGCAGGAAGCTCCTCGATCTTCTGACCCTCAGTGGCTGCTTTGAAACCAGCTTGTATTCCCCCATGACGTCCGAAAGCGATGGCCTTGGCATAAATGTCAGCCAATGGAGCATTAAATTCCTGGGAATGAAGCAAGTTAGTAACAAAACGAGGAACCCCCCTTGAGATCAGCCAATCCCTCTCCTCGGTCAGACGATCCACTTGAGCTCTCAACTCCACACCAACCCTCTCCACACCAGCCAGTTCTTGCCTAACAGCCTCCCTGGCTTTAGCAAGACCCTCCCTTTCTTCAGCTACCTTCATCTTCTCATCATTCAGACCACGAAACATCTTATCAAACTTCTCTTTCTCAAAACCAAGCTGAGTCCGGGCCACCGCCAACTCATGAACCAGGTCCTTCTCCCGAGCAACATATTTAGTTAACTCCTCCTTCACCTTTTGCAATTCCCCCTCATGCTTTTCATAAGCTCCCTCCACCTGCTCACTCCTAACCAACAAACTACCCCACCTAGACATACCATCAGGAAACAATGATAAGAACTGACCGAAATGGAAGTACATCTTCTTCATCAAGTCTTTGTCCGTCCACTCCCGATGTGCAGCCCTTTCGGCATCAGGTACACAATGGTCAATCAAGTCTCTGCAGACGGAAGGCCTCTTCAACAAGTCAGAACTCTTAATGCCCCACTTTGGAACATAAACCTCCTCACTTTGACCCTGTGGGGCAGGAGCATCAGCACTAACACCAGCAACCGATTTTGAACTCTCCCCTCCTTCGCCTCCTGACAGCAACAACTTCTGGTCCCCACTCTTGGCTACCACATCCTTAGGCTTTTTAAACACAACATCATCTTTTTTAGGAGAAGACAAAGTCAACTTACCCTTCCCGGTGGCAGGCATACCTCCCATGGCAGAAGCAATCAGTGAGGAATCTTCATCTTCCTCCTCAATAACAAGAGGAACGGCAGGAACACTCCCTGGTCCAGAGGAAACACCTTGAAGTCGCTTGCTGGAGCGACGAAGACTAATGGATCTCTTCACTGATGGCTCTGCAACAGTAGATGGAGAAGAGGTAATGCTGGTATATTCCCCCTGGAAACGGACATGTTCAGTCCTAATCACCACATTCTTCCCCTCAGCAAAAGTCCGAACTTTGAACTTAACATTAGCAATGTCATCCAAGGCGAGGAAGTCAAGAGTGCTCATTTCTGCAAAAAAGGAAAAACAAAGAATTAGACGTCACAAAGGGACAAAAAGGAGGCAAAAGAAAATAAACCTCAACAACACATACCCTCCCCACCGTGATAAATCACAGGTTCTGTCTCCGGGTCATCCCAGTTAACACTAAGACCCATCATAACAAGAAAATCCTCAGGGAAAGTACGGAGACGGGTAGGACAGGTTCGAAGCTTCTCCAATAACTCCTGATCAAGGGTGTCAGACTCAGGCTCTTTTTCATTAAGAGGAGTATCAGGAGACCTCCTTGGAGCAGCGAATGGAAGAAAATCAGAGTTCAAAAAGAAAAATTTGTCCTTCCAAGTAGACACAAGGCCAATGACACTGGAAATCAGGGCTGGTTCACATTGAGTTTTCTCAATGGTAAACCAATTTCCATTTTTGGCTAACCTAAAGAACCGACGATACATGGACAAAGAAGGCTCATGGCCAAGACAACGACAAACTACTTCAAAATGGATGATCCGGGCTACACCGGACGGACACAATTGATCAAGACCCAGTTGGTGGTATTCCAAAACATTTAAGAAAAACCTAGAAAAAGGGTATCGAAGATTACCCTGATCAAACTGACGGGTATACACGGCTAGTTTACCGGAAGGAACGGAGGTTACCGGAGTCTTACCCTTCGGAACGGAGGGTTCAAAAGACAACGGTACACCGATTTCTGAACAGAACTGTTCAGCGTCAGCCTTAGATAAACGAGTAAATTGAGAAAGAAGATCACTTTTAGCCATAACGACCAGAAACAAGAGTGCACAAGGAAAGGAGGCACTTACCGATTTTATAGGAAGAATAAGGATGCCGGCGAGAGTGGAAATCGTGGGAAAGAGAAGGTGGTTTTACTAAAAAGGGAATGGAATGAGGGATTAAGGGGTTTTCCCCTTTTAAAGTCCAAAAAATTTTGAAATTAAATAACCTACAAACGGTTACCAAGGCAAAAATCATCCATCTCCCCATAGGGTGACGTCAGCCTGCATAGCCCATCAAATCAGCAGCCGAAGCAGCAGCTGATGGGACATTGGTCTGCCGCCTGAAAAGTAATGATGAAAAGAAGCATTTAATTACAAAATTAAATGAAGGGACAAGAGTTAGAATAAAATATTAGCAAGGACATGACACAATTTTTACAGCTCCCATAAGGGAGCTTGGGGTCCGTTAAACTCCTCGGCACACAGGTCTGTTACACCAACGCTGCTACCGAGGAACGACACATTTTACAAGTCACAAGCACTTATAACTTCTTTACAAATGCTTATGACTGGGAGGCTGATGACGTGGGTCCTAAAACGACCACGTCTAAAACCCTTGTCAAGAAAATAAAGCAAAGTAAAAAAGGTATTAAGGTTTGTAGAACTTCCTAGAGCTGAAACGCTAACATAAGGCAGCACGGCTGCCCTATGGCAGCTGTGCAGCAGAAAGTGAACAGTAGAAAATGTTGGAAATGTAAAAAGGTGCTTCAGCTTTTGACTATTGGCATAAAACAAAACATCACACAGCTCCATGTCCACCTAGGAAATAGAAAAAGCTGAATATGCACCAAAAGGGTAAAGTCTCACTGCAGGCAGCTGAAAGAGAGTCAACCAGGACCAGGTATAGTAAGGATGCTACCCTAAGGGAGCTCCTGGGCAGATTTCTGTTGCCTATATAAGGAGACCCTTGGGTTTGCATTCTACACACACTTCTCACTTCTTCCCTTACTCTCATACTCTCTACATTATTAACTCCAAAAGAATACATACTTATTCTCACGCCGGAGTCCAAACGCAGGAGACCCCCTCCTGCGTTAAGGCTAACGGTGTTTGCTACCTTGTGCAGGTCCATTCCAGGAGCTAGAGGATCCCCTAAACCATAACTTGAACCTAATACACTAATAACCCTTTAACCTAAACATCTCGCAACCTAATCCCGGTCATTTTCCTTGTTGTAGCAACAGTAGTTAATAAACAAGGTCAAAATTGTATAAACCAAATTCGTCGCTGTCATCGTCGTCGTCGTCGCCGTGGACCAAATGCGGACTACAAATTTGAAATGGTCCTAATTGACATCTTATGGTTAAGTAGTTATATAGTGTAGTAATTTGATGTCAAACATGTATTTATAATCATTTTATAGTGTCACTAATTTGATGTCCAATCATAATGTGCATTTGTTTTCTCCCTTTTCATTTTATGTTTCTCACAATCATGTATTTAACATATATTTTGTATTGTTTGACCCTGTTAGATTTTTTGAATGATAATTTGTGTACAACCATCGCTTTTTTGCATACGTTAATCTAGCCATATGTTGTCAGTTAAGCATAACAATTTTTTTTTTCGATTTAGGTATTTTGAAATGTTATTGTGTTGTGTGATTTGGAATCTTCTTGTTTTGTTTGAGATGTTTTTTGTTATCATTAATATGAATAACGTAGCTAATTGATTCCTTTATAACTTAGCTATGTGTTTTACTTATAACGAGTTTACGCCACCCCGCGCGTTTGTAACACCCTAAATCTGTTTTACAGATAACTCGCAGCGGAAAATAGCAACCAAAAATTTCATTTCTTTAAAAACAACTTTAATGTTTAGAAACCGATTCTTCTAAGTATTTTTGGTGTTACATCTTATAATATTTAGTAATACAATCAATGTGACTCCTCTCTACTAGATCAAACGATCGTGACCACGTACAATCCGCCTCCTCGCTCGATCTCCATCCCTTGCTCTACTAGGTAAACCAGTCATCCTGCAATCACCACATAACCAATCCGTTAGTTCAATAGGTAGCTTTATAAAATCTACTTAAGACGCGGAAGTAGCATCCCACAATACTCTGTGATCCTGTCTAAGATCCTTCCTTCTAGTTCGGGTGGGTTGCCCCGACCCGGACCTCCACATCTTCTGCAAATCATGCTTATACACCTACATTTTCATCATTCTCAAACAAAGGTTAATAACCTCACAATATGTCCAAACATACAATTTCCTCCCTATATTCTCACAGTACATACAAGCATACACTTCCTTCGTAAGTTTTCACAATACATACGAGCATGCAATTCCCTCATATGATACCACCATACATACAAGTATACAAGTCTTCGTATAATTCTACAATACATACAAGAATACAACTCCTACACGCAACCTACTTTACCTACAAGCATACAATTCCCTCATATAACCTACTTTACCCGTCATGTTACTCTTTCTTCGCCAATTTCTAAGACAATGTGACGTTTCCAATCCTCTACTCAATCTACATATAAATACCAACCCTTCATACATAAAGCTCTCTCTCAAACCTGAGTATGAGTACACATATGTACTATAAATGAGGTTTGGAGTTGCCCGGGCAAGGTACGGAAGCATAAACGAGCTAAAAATCAACATCCGGAGCCGAAAGGGAATTTGGCGTAGGGTACGCCAAAACTGGCGTAGCCTACGCCACTTGCGTAGGCAAGGGGTGTCAGAATTGCGTAGGGCAGCAGAAATTTGCGTAGGCAAAACAGGCTTGGCGTAGCCTACGCCAAAACTGGCGTAGGGTACGCCAACAGCAGGTCTTGGCAATGTTTTCCTCTTTTCAACGCAATATCTTTCATGCCATTCCTACCCACAATTTCGACATTCTAGCAACTCATTTACCAACTCTCCCACCCCTCATCTCACACATACCTTGATCGAATGCGCGCCCCTACGAGCTTCCGGTTTGAGTTCAAGTGCCTAATATACTTGATTCGCTCAAACCTTGTCTACACTAGTTACATTTACCTAAAGACAATGTCCAAGTTAACTACCATGTGGATCCTTGACCCATAACCAAAACCCCATACTCCTTCAAGATTCCCATTCTATGTGAACATAATTCAATATCATAGATGCGAGTTAAGTTCGGGAATCACTTACCTCAAGTCCTCCAAGTTCATGCTTGTTTACTTGCCTCCTCTTGACCCATTAGCTTCCCATGGTTGAGTCCATCCTTCCTATCCTTTCATATTATCATATTCACATCATTGTTAGCATACATAATCATATCACACTAACGACTCTCCTCAACCAAATATCACATTGACTTTCATTAGTCAACTTCTATCATGTCTAGAACATACATTCACAACCACATTTATTCTCACATCATGTAATACCACTTACTATCATATATGTCTCATAGTTCTAACATATTATGCGTCGCATAGTGTTCTAATCACATAATCAAGTTTGGGAGCCTAACCATGTTATTCTACATTGTTGACTTTCCAGAAAGTCAACTTCCAACTATGCCAACATCCTACTTAAAAACATATGTCCATATTGATGTACTAGATCATACAAGATTCACCATAGACATCATATTCACATCTCATTTAAGATACAAGATCATTCATCACACGAATTAATCAACACATCGTGTACATCATAATATTTAAGCATAGTGTACATACTACTAATGCGTACTTCTTACTAATTCATACAATCAACTATTTCCCACATGATCTCTCGCTAAGACGGAATCCCCATGTTAACCTACTATCACTTGCACCAACTATCACCTTACTTTCATACTTGTCGAGTCTTGCATACAAATTCGCACATTATAGAACACACATACAACCACAAGATCACTTATGTGCATACATACATACCTACATACAATCCATTATAATTCACACATGGTTTCCATCAAAACACATCCTTCATATTAACTTCCTAAAATCATCATATTCCATTCATTTCCATCAAATACTTGTATGCAAGTTCATCTAGACATTTCATCAAACACATGGTGTGCGTACAACATTCTAAGCTCAATGTACATGTATTTCATGCCTACTTCCACAACTCATAACATCAATCATCATATTATTTACCTACATCACATACCCTTCTTTCAATAGATATCAACATAGCAAAAATATTAATTCTTTCATTCTATCTATCAATTTTGTTCAAGGATGATCATGGGTAAAAACCCCCATTTTCCTTGAACATGAACCCTAATTCAAATGCCACTAGAGATTACCAAAATCATTGATGACACTAGATTAGTGCATCAAAACATGAATTTAGCCATCTAGTGCTTACAATTTACCCAATTTAGGGTTGGTTCATCCAAAACCCACCAATAACTTCAACCAAGCGGTTTCATAATAGAGAATGGATACTTACTTGGTGCTTAGAAGGTGATGAACACCTCTCAATTCTCAGATCCTACATGCAATTTCCTTTCCCCTTGATCATATGGAGGTAGAGAGTATTCACAAGACACACACAACACACACACATTCTCCTGAAGTGTGTGTGTGTCTCGTATGTTATATCCCACCAAGGGTGGATTGTGTGTGTAAGTTTGGTTCATCCCACAATAAGCCCTTCTAGTTTGATACCCTTCCAACATTGACTCAAGCCTCTTAAATTCTACATAACTTGTGTATCTAACTAGAATAGGTGCTTAGTTATTTCACCCCATGCCATAACATACTAAAACATACTACTAAAATTAAAATTCGGGTTTTGGGGCGTTACAAGTCTACCCTCCTTAAAGAAGGTTTCGTCCCCGAAACCGCTCTCATTCAAGAGTTATGCCACATCACAGGCTTACATTATTGGCTACACTACCACTTTGATCGTGACTAGACATAATTATATGTCCACACCTCCTAATATTAACACAAGCCTTCTCGCAATTATCAGGTATACCAAATTACTACTACCCAGCTACTGCTTCACCCTCCCTTATTCGTACTCGACCTGGGAGTCCGACATCGTCCTATAGTCCCTACAGGACAAATATATTTTCCATACTCACCCCACCCCTTCCTGGCAGGTTTTAGAGTCATTCGGTTCTTATCTATTTGGTTGTTAGTCCATTTCGTACACTTTCTACTGTAGACACGTATGTCCCTTGCTTAACAACACCGAGTCCAATGCTAAGACTCATTTGTCTTCTTGACCTTTAAGGGTCAAACATTCCAAGTACAACATACGTAAGATATCATACATTCCTACGTGGGTACTATTCGTCATATCAATTCCCTACTTGACAATCATAAAACAACCGAATTCACTAACCTTCCTTTCGGAATGTTAACCGATCATCTCGTCGTCGGCTTGACTTTCTCCCTAATAATTCCATGCCATATTCATTCTGCTTTAATTCATTCACAATTAGTTCCAACTCATTATCTTCATATCATCTATCTTGTAGATTTCGTCGAACCCATAATCTTGACCATTCGTATCTACAAAATCATTGGTTAAGCCTATACCTTTCATTCATGAAGTTCGACCTTCAATGGTCTATGCAAGTTTTTTCCTCCTCTCGTAATGTCTAATCATGTGCTTTCTTTCCTTACAATCTGTTTCTATCTTAACTACCGTATATTATTACTCATCCTTACACATCAAGGTCCTTCCAACCTTGCCCCATTAGGGTTCTCCTACCTCTCATACATGATTTCCACCCTAAGAACCGTTAAGGTCCTCCCAACCCTTATGACCCGCTAAGGTCTTTCCATCCAATTTGACCCACAAGGGTACTTCTACAATTTTGACCCACCATGGTCATTCTACCATCCTAACCCATAAGGGCTTTTCCACCATTTTGACCCATCATGGTCATTCTACTATTTTAACCCACAAGGGCTTTTCCACCATTTGACCCATCATGGTCATTCTACTATTTTAACCCACAAGGGCTTTTCCACCATTTGACCCATCATGGTCATTCTACTATTTTAACCCACAAGGGCTTTTCCACCATTTGACCCATCATGGTCATTCTACTATTTAACCCACAAGGGCTTTTCCACCATTTGACCCATCATGGTCATTCTACTATTTTAACCCACAAGGGCTTTTCCACCATTTGACCCATCATGGTCATTCTACTATTTTAACCCACAAGGGCTTTTCCACCATTTGACCCATCATGGTCATTCTACTATTTTAACCCACAAGGGCTTTTCCACCATTTGACCCATCATGGTCATTCTACTATTTTAACCCACAAGGGCTTTTCCACCATTTGACCCATCATGGTCATTCTACTATTTTAACCCACAAGGGCTTTTCCACCATTTGACCTTTTAAGGTCAATTCCACTATTTTAACTCACAAGGGCTTTTCCACCATTTGACCTTTTAAGGTCAATCCTACTGTTTTAACCCACACGGGCTTTTCCACCATTTGACCTTTTAAGGTCAATTCCACTATTTTAACCCACACGGGCTTTTCCCACCATTTGACCTTTTAAGGTCAATTCTACTATTTTAACCCATACGGGCTTTTCTACTATTTTGACCTTTTAAGGTCAATTCCACTATTTTAACTCACAAGGGCTTTTCCACCATTTGACCTTTTAAGGTCAATCCTACTGTTTTAACCCACACGGGCTTTTCCACCATTTGACCTTTTAAGGTCAATTCCACTATTTTAACCCACACGGGCTTTTCCCACCATTTGACCTTTTAAGGTCAATTCTACCACTTTAACCCATAAAGGGTAATTCTACCACTTGACCCATTAAGGTCATTCACCACGTTAACCCACAAAGGGTATTTCTATTACTTTGATTTGATCCGTACTTGTCTACGGACTCAAACTTTTCATTCCAACTACTCACCCACACGACTACTTACTTTCCAATTCCGCCGGGCATACCTGTAATGATTCTCATGGTCTCACGTGTGTCGCATGTTTCTTGTGCACTGGCCAGGTGTACAGTCCACATGTTATCCACGTGCCTTCATGTAATCATTACCTTATGCCTGGGGACTGGTTTTCAGCTTCGTGCCACATTTCAATTTCCTTCTCTGTTCTACCATCCCTGAGAATTTTCCTCCCCACCGGTACCAATAGTTAATTATCGCGTACCTGTGATTATTCCATCTTATCTACAATTTCCGCGACTTATCTTGGATCGTGTCCTTGAGACCTCTTCATTATCCACAAAAGTTCACCTTAACATAAACACCACAATTAGTTTTTAATATGTCATGTGACTTAATATTAAATTCTACCTTTGAGCCTTGATCGAGCCTTGGATTGTACGGGTCACTGCATTCAGAAGCACACAAGTTTGAGTTCAAGTACTTACTTCCTTGTACAAGATTTCACTCAAACCAGGGCTCTGATACCAACTTGTAACACCCTAAATCTGTTTTACAGATAACTCGCAGCGGAAAATAGCAACCAAAAATTTCATTTCTTTAAAAACAACTTTAATGTTTAGAAACCGATTCTTCTAAGTATTTTTGGTGTTACATCTTATAATATTTAGTAATACAATCAATGTGACTCCTCTCTACTAGATCAAACGATCGTGACCACGTACAATCCGCCTCCTCGCTCGATCTCCATCCCTTGCTCTACTAGGTAAACCAGTCATCCTGCAATCACCACATAACCAATCCGTTAGTTCAATAGGTAGCTTTATAAAATCTACTTAAGACGCGGAAGTAGCATCCCACAATACTCTGTGATCCTGTCTAAGATCCTTCCTTCTAGTTCGGGTGGGTTGCCCCGACCCGGACCTCCACATCTTCTGCAAATCATGCTTATACACCTACATTTTCATCATTCTCAAACAAAGGTTAATAACCTCACAATATGTCCAAACATACAATTTCCTCCCTATATTCTCACAGTACATACAAGCATACACTTCCTTCGTAAGTTTTCACAATACATACGAGCATGCAATTCCCTCATATGATACCACCATACATACAAGTATACAAGTCTTCGTATAATTCTACAATACATACAAGAATACAACTCCTACACGCAACCTACTTTACCTACAAGCATACAATTCCCTCATATAACCTACTTTACCCGTCATGTTACTCTTTCTTCGCCAATTTCTAAGACAATGTGACGTTTCCAATCCTCTACTCAATCTACATATAAATACCAACCCTTCATACATAAAGCTCTCTCTCAAACCTGAGTATGAGTACACATATGTACTATAAATGAGGTTTGGAGTTGCCCGGGCAAGGTACGGAAGCATAAACGAGCTAAAAATCAACATCCGGAGCCGAAAGGGAATTTGGCGTAGGGTACGCCAAAACTGGCGTAGCCTACGCCACTTGCGTAGGCAAGGGGTGTCAGAATTGCGTAGGGCAGCAGAAATTTGCGTAGGCAAAACAGGCTTGGCGTAGCCTACGCCAAAACTGGCGTAGGGTACGCCAACAGCAGGTCTTGGCAATGTTTTCCTCTTTTCAACGCAATATCTTTCATGCCATTCCTACCCACAATTTCCGACATTCTAGCAACTCATTTACCAACTCTCCCACCCCTCATCTCACACATACCTTGATCGAATGCGCGCCCCTACGAGCTTCCGGTTTGAGTTCAAGTGCCTAATATACTTGATTCGCTCAAACCTTGTCTACACTAGTTACATTTACCTAAAGACAATGTCCAAGTTAACTACCATGTGGATCCTTGACCCATAACCAAAACCCCATACTCCTTCAAGATTCCCATTCTATGTGAACATAATTCAATATCATAGATGCGAGTTAAGTTCGGGAATCACTTACCTCAAGTCCTCCAAGTTCATGCTTGTTTACTTGCCTCCTCTTGACCCATTAGCTTCCCATGGTTGAGTCCATCCTTCCTATCCTTTCATATTATCATATTCACATCATTGTTAGCATACATAATCATATCACACTAACGACTCTCCTCAACCAAATATCACATTGACTTTCATTAGTCAACTTCTATCATGTCTAGAACATACATTCACAACCACATTTATTCTCACATCATGTAATACCACTTACTATCATATATGTCTCATAGTTCTAACATATTATGCGTCGCATAGTGTTCTAATCACATAATCAAGTTTGGGAGCCTAACCATGTTATTCTACATTGTTGACTTTCCAGAAAGTCAACTTCCAACTATGCCAACATCCTACTTAAAAACATATGTCCATATTGATGTACTAGATCATACAAGATTCACCATAGACATCATATTCACATCTCATTTAAGATACAAGATCATTCATCACACGAATTAATCAACACATCGTGTACATCATAATATTTAAGCATAGTGTACATACTACTAATGCGTACTTCTTACTAATTCATACAATCAACTATTTCCCACATGATCTCTCGCTAAGACGGAATCCCCATGTTAACCTACTATCACTTGCACCAACTATCACCTTACTTTCATACTTGTCGAGTCTTGCATACAAATTCGCACATTATATAACACACATACAACCACAAGATCACTTATGTGCATACATACATACCTACATACAATCCATTATAATTCACACATGGTTTCCATCAAAACACATCCTTCATATTAACTTCCTAAAATCATCATATTCCATTCATTTCCATCAAATACTTGTATGCAAGTTCATCTAGACATTTCATCAAACACATGGTGTGCGTACAACATTCTAAGCTCAATGTACATGTATTTCATGCCTACTTCCACAACTCATAACATCAATCATCATATTATTTACCTACATCACATACCCTTCTTTCAATAGATATCAACATAGCAAAAATATTAATTCTTTCATTCTATCTATCAATTTTGTTCAAGGATGATCATGGGTAAAAACCCCCATTTTCCTTGAACATGAACCCTAATTCAAATGCCACTAGAGATTACCAAAATCATTGATGACACTAGATTAGTGCATCAAAACATGAATTTAGCCATCTAGTGCTTACAATTTACCCAATTTAGGGTTGGTTCATCCAAAACCCACCAATAACTTCAACCAAGCGGTTTCATAATAGAGAATGGATACTTACTTGGTGCTTAGAAGGTGATGAACACCTCTCAATTCTCAGATCCTACATGCAATTTCCTTTCCCCTTGATCATATGGAGGTAGAGAGTATTCACAAGACACACACAACACACACACATTCTCCTGAAGTGTGTGTGTGTCTCGTATGTTATATCCCACCAAGGGTGGATTGTGTGTGTAAGTTTGGTTCATCCCACAATAAGCCCTTCTAGTTTGATACCCTTCCAACATTGACTCAAGCCTCTTAAATTCTACATAACTTGTGTATCTAACTAGAATAGGTGCTTAGTTATTTCACCCCATGCCATAACATACTAAAACATACTACTAAAATTAAAATTCGGGTTTTGGGGCGTTACAGCGTTGCAGCGGGTCGTTGATTATGAATGTGTTTAGTATTGTTATATGATATGCGAAGATTTCTAAAATCTATTTGGTTGTTTTTCGAATCGTGAATTAATTGGTATTCACGATTTGAGCAAGAATGGTAAGGGTTCGCATGGGGCTAGACAATTGGCGAAGTTTGTTAATGGTTATCATATATGTAAATTAGGTGGTTTTGGGTAAGTTAAAAATGTTAAAAGGGTCGGACTATTCATCTTTTTTAAGATAGGAAATAAATAGACGGGTAAATTGAGTGGAGAAGAAGGTGCGGGTGAGATTGGAGAAGAAAAATGGTACCGACTCATGATTACATCATTGACTATGGCGTTTCAGTGTTATGTGAGATGTCGTATCGGCTACTGAGAAGGCGGCGTTTGACGTAACAAAACGATTACCTCGGTTGATTACCTAAAAGTATATAGATTCTTGCCTGATGGATAAATAGAGGTGGTTGTTGGTGATGTATAGTGATAGGCGACTACGGCCAAAGTCGGTGTACAATTGCAACAACGAAACAAAGAGCAAGGTAGATCGAATGACGTAACCGGTGAGCGTGTAATTGATATTTAGATGTCCGGCGATTAGAAAGTAGTCCTAAATGGATGGCGGTTACCAATCGTCGGATTTTTCACACCGATTCAAATTCCTTGAAAAATAAAATTAATATATTTTGTTATTATTTAAAATTTTTAAATTCCGTTTTTTCCTTACAAAAATAATCTAAAAAACGGTTTATTGGACCTTTTTATGGATGTTGAATTTGGATTCAATATGCTTCAGAATTTTGATTAGCAAAATAGGTGGAAATTTTAATTGATGTGTTCTTCGTTTTTAAATCTTAAATAAATGGGGTAAAATTAATTAAACGTAATAAATCGTAAGTAAACTTTTTTTTTTATGGATAGATAATATATAGTTTGTGAAACGGTGCCAATGGATGTGTAAAGGGTCGTGACTATTGAAGGAGATTCATGTTAAATTGTGAAAAGGTGAGTGTTGGACAACATAAAGGTGGTGATGATTAAAGGTAACCCAAGTTGCAAATTGTATAGTTTGTGAAACGGTGCCAATGGATGGGTAAAGGGTCGTGACTATTGAAGAAGATTCATGTTAAATTGTGAAAAGGTGGGTATTGGACAAGAGAAAGGTAGTGATGATTAGAGGTAACCCAAGTTGCTAATTGTATATATACGAGTTGAGGTGAACCCGCGCGTTGCGGCGGGATTTTAAGTATGAATATTCTTAGCATGGTAACACCGTCACCACCCATGCTGACAGTGCTTCCGTGAACCAAAATTTGGTTTTAGTTAACGGGTTGGTACCCATGAGTTTCTCCCCCCTCCCCCTTCCCCCCTTTTATCTTTTTATCTATTTCCAGTGGAGTGATGCCTCAAAAAAACTGTTTCAGTAGTGAATCAGTGAAGGGACGTGAAAGTGCAGGATTGGTAGAAATCAATGAAGTTGAAAAAACCTAGTGGAGCGCTCCATCCCCTTATGGATTGTCCTTTGTTGTAATAAATTGAACCGAACGTGTATTGACACGTGTAAAAAATGTGACTTTTTTTGGGCATAATTTGGTCGTATTGGTTGCCGTTCTAGTATAGTTAAAATTGATATAATTTTTGCATACCATATAGATCACAATCACATCCGTCTTGCTTTTGTTTTCTAAATGGCCGCATATTTAAAAAAAAATAAAATATTGATTATGGAAATCTTTTAGATTATGATAAACATGTTGTTACATGTTTTACGGTTAAGTGAAACGTATTGGTTTGACACGCGTTAAGGATTTATTTATTTTTTTTACTTTTTCAACTTTAAAAGTAAATCAATATTAATTTGAGATGTTTTGTTTGTTGAAAAACCATCAAATATGCAGGTAGAGAAAGAAAACCATGGGTCATTTGAAGTTTCCAACATAATATTTCATCAAGCCCCTCCCTTCCCTCTCTCTCTAACTATCAACACGCCACCGTCACCATAACACAGCCATCAACACCACCGAACCGTCACCACCACCAAATTCTCCACCGCCGACACCACAACGTCACCGTGGTCAAAGATAGATCTGCTGATTATCCGGTGAGAAAGAGCAATATCTGATGGACGCCACCAAAGAGGAACCGTCGGCATCGCTTTCTTCGTGCCATTTTTGAAGATTTCCTTTTGATCCATGTTCGTCCTCTCGGATCTTGTTCGAACCTGTACTTATCATGTGATTTTCATTTTCTTTTTTGTTTTGCTCGTTCCGACTATAAGAAAATTGGATTACGTGATGACTTTGCTCGATTGAATAGTATAAAGTTGTTGGGCGAAGAACGCGGCGGGCTATCTGATGTTTCTTGTTGATGAAATCTTTTTATGTTGCATCAAAATGAAATGATTTGGATATATTTGTTTTACAGAGAGAGAGAATCTGGGTGAAGTTCAAGAGAGATGAAAACCCCAAAATTTGATTTGTTTTTTACATATTGCGATGCATTACATTTAACGGAAAGGAACGGTTACAGATGTAACGGAGAGGAGTGTTGACGGTTACCGTTACCGTTAATGTAATGTTAAGTTGCTATTTGTATGTATATATAATATACTTTGTGCAAAAACAAAAGTTACATACTATATGATAATGTGCTTCATGTTATTTTTTAAATAATTAATTAAATCCGATAAAGTTATTTTATTTTATGTATATCTCCTATCACTTTTTATTTTATCTTTTGTTTAACCGTAAAGTTCACGGGTCTCTAACTTAGTTTCTTTTTATAAAGACATCAAAAATTACTCTATATATTAAAAGACATAGTCTTAGAGAACAATAGTAACGGTAACGGATGTTGACTTCGTTAAGGAGGTCAACATCGGCGACGCTTTGCATCTCCCCATTTTGGGAGATTTCAATATATAACCTTCCTCACCACTCTGTCTCCCTCTCTGTTACTGCACTCCTATCGTCACCGACACTGTTACTAGCAGACGATTGTACCGATTACCATCGTAGTTAGCGGTGGTGTTGTTGCCGGCTTCCGATTATGGAAACCCTAAAAACCTTTGTGCGCTATTGTCGGGTTCAACTTCGAAACCCTAGGTGGCGGTGGTGATAGCAGTGGTGTTGTTATGGGGTTTATTGTGGTGGGTTGAATGGTAGTAGCTGGATTTTTAGAGAGAGGGTGAGGAGTGGTGGTGGTGATCGAAGTCGCTACAAAGAGGCAGAAACGGTTGTCATCGAGTTCTGAACGGTGCAAGGTGGACAGTGGAAGGTAGCTTTCAGTCTTGAATATTGATTGAGAGATATGAAAGCAATGTTGCTGGTTTTGAGATTTTGAAATCACAAGTGGTATAGTGGGCACATGGTTTCTTTAGGTATTAAAAATAATGGAAATAAGTGCAGAGAAATAACAATGAATGGAGTCACAAATTAAGTACTAGAGATGTCAACTTAGAGAATTCCAAACGGGGTACTTGGTACATCAAACAAATCCCCATTATTATGCTTTTCATGTATTTATGTCACTATATGTGTTTATTAGCTTAGTTGTTCGGTGCCTAACTTAGGGGCTGTTTGGTTGATTAAATGCTGAATCATTAAGAGGTCTGAATGGTTAAGTGGCTTTGAATGATTAAGTGCTGAATGGTTCGGCTATGCACCAAGTCTAAATGGTTCAGCTCTTAACCATTTCATTCAGAGCCTTTTTAGGTTCAAACAAAAAGTCTGAATGCTGAACCATTCAAAGCTGAATGGTTCAGAGCCTCGTTAAGATGCTACCAAACAGGCCCTTAATTGACATGGAAAGGAAAAGCCCATTTGGGTAAACTTTGCTTATTTGATTTTTCTTTTTTTCTTTGGGATGTAGAGGTTTTTAAAAACCAGTTAGAAAACCGAACCATTTTTTAATTGAGACTGTAACTGGTTTACAACCAGCATCAAAATAATTGGTTTCGGTTATTTGGTAACCGTAGGTTACTAACCGGTTACATGTTTTAGAGGTGTGACTGTACTTTTAAGGGTTTAAACCAATAGCTTTTGCTGCAAATAGTTAAATTACGTGTTGTGGTGGTCACAGATAGATGGCAATGCTGTTATGGTTGAGGTTAGACGGTCGGGCTACGGTACAGTTGCGTTTACATTAAAATTCTCTTAAAAATTCGTATGTCCTTCGTATATCGTTGTGCGTAGCACGGGGGTAACTAGGGGTGCAAACGAGCCGAGCCGCTCGCGATCTACTCCACATCGGCTCGGTAAAAAGCTCGAAACAAGCCGAGCCTTATCGAGCTCGAGCCGAGCTTTAGCCTAAAACAAAGCTCGTTAATTTATCGAGCCCGAGCTCGAGCCTGGCATGTGAAGCTCGTTAGCCTCGTTGAGCCATATCAAACTTAGTGTAATATTATTTTTTAAGCATTTAATAATATTTACCACTCATTTAAAGTTTTATAGCAAACGAGCCCGAGCTCGAGCTCCACTTATCGAGCTCATGCACCTAAACGAACTAATATTTATATTATTTTTATTTAACATATTAATTAATAAATAATAAACGAGCTGAGCCCGATCTTCAAAAATTACCAACGAGCCAAGCTCGAGCTCTTAAAAGTTAATCGAGCTTGAGCTCGAGCCTAGTCGAGCTCGGGCTTGGCTCGTTTGCACCCTAGGTGTAATCTAGTAGTTGAAAATAAAAAAACAAGAGTAAAGTGCACGGATGGTCCCTGTGGTTTGCCCAAATTTAAACTCTACTCCTCAGAGTTTCGAAATTACACGTATGGGATCTGTGGTTTTTATTTTGTTTCATTGATGGTCCCTGACTTGTATGGAGGTTAAGTTTTTCAGTTAAGTCAATGTGAAATTACTAAATTACCCTTCTTTAAAAAAAAACCCTTTATTATATCTCCTTCTCTTCTCAACCCCCACCACAATACCACACCTATCTACCACAACCATCACCACTACCATCACTCTCTCTCTAAAATCGACTTATCTCTCTCTTTCTCTACACTCTCCCTCTCACTCGGCTCTCTCCCTCTTGCTCTGAATCACGAACAGCCGGCCACCACCACCATTCTCGGTGGTGGCGGCGCTGTATAAAGAGGACAGAACGAGGCAGGTGGTGGTTTGTTTAGGTCGGGTTTGGTGTTGGAGGTGAAGGAGGGTAGTGTTAGGTGTTGAATGGTGAGGGTTTAGGTTCCGATCTGTGGTTATGGGAGACGTTTTCGTGGTGGTTTACCCTGGGAAGGGTGTTGGTGTGTGTATGGTGCCGTGGATGTTGGGTTTGTGGGTTTGGTGGTCTCGAAGTAGATGACGTCGATGGTGGAGCTGGTCTTGACGGCGACGATGACAGAAGTGGTTGTGACGGTGACCAAATCAACATCCCCCCCTCTCTATCTCTATTCATAAAGTAGTGAACTTTGCAGATATGCAGATTCGTATGATTATTATTTGGGGTGAAATGTGCAAGATGATTTACTTCTGCCGAAATAATAAAAGTTGTTGAAGCCTTGGTTCAGATACTGAATGGAACACGATTCAAGATCTGGGTTTGTTTAGGGCGGCGGTGACGGTGGGCTTAGGGCGGTGGTGATGGCAGAGAGAGAGAGGGAGGTGGTGGTGGTTTGTGGAGGTGATGGTGGTTTGGAAAATATATATAAAAGATTAAAGTACTCAGATGGTCCCTATGGGTATTTTGGTCATTTTACATGACTTAACTGATAAAATTTAACGACGTTAGCTGGTAGGGACCAAAATGTTATAAAATGTCAACGTTGGGGACCATTAAAAATATATGAGGATATACGTGAAATCTGGACAAACCACAGAGACCATCCGTGCACTTTACTCGAAAAAACAATGGTTTAGAAAGGCTTAAAAAGTTGGTGTTAAATAAACCTTCTCCTGCAACCTTTCTACTCCCACTAGTTCCCCTGTTTCTCAACAAAATGAAAACCCTAACAGACGAAGAAGAACAATCAACGAAGAAAACGGCTGATCGATCTGCCAAGAAGAAAAAGGTTTCGTTCCCAGTTGAAATCATTGAAGATATCATCCTCAGACTCCCAGTTAAATCCATTCTTCGATTCAGATCTGTCTCCAAACCATGGCTTTCGCTCATCTCCGACCCTTCATTCGCCAAACTCCACCTCACTCGTCCCCACCGCTCCGCCTTTTTCTTTTCCGCTTACGATAAGTCCACTTCAAAAGTACACCTTCTCTCCCTCAGTCATGAGGGTGGACCCGTAACTCATCTCATGACACTTGACGACGTCCATCGTAGTGATATCACAGAAGCCCAACATTTGAACGGCTTAGTATGTTTCGCTTCCCGTTACCGTCAGGTTTTCCTTGTTAACCCTAGTACCCATCACATTTTTGAACTCCCTCAACCAGATCACCCTCGTCAAAAGGGGTGTTACTTATTCGGGTTCGATGAGTCTAAGAACGAACATCTATACATATAATAAACCAAAGCCATTTTAATGACATGGCTTTCAAGGAGGTATTCTCCTCCTTAAACGCCATGTGTCATCCCATGTGGCATTGAGATATTTTAGGAAAAAAAAAATTTTAAAAATTGAATTTTTCTCTCTTATCTCTTATGTTTCCTCCCACAATTTTTAAACGTTAATATCTTTTATATACGAGATTTTTTAAAGAAAAAATTACGCCAAATTAACGAGCGTTTTATTATCTTTCCGACGAGTAGCATAGTGTTATATAAAAAACGGAGAAAAAAAACGACTATTTTTTTTGTAGGGTTCTGTTCATACAGGAAAAAAAACACAAAGTGTTCAGGTAAATCATTAATCATGTATAGGCAAGTCACTAATTATGTTTCGGTAAATATGAATTCTATTTTCAACATGGGTTAGCATTGAAGTTATACATTGGAGTTATACATTGTTTTAGGTTGGATATTAATATTAGAGTTATACATTGTTTAAGGTTAGGCGTTAACATTGGAGATACATTTTTAATTGTTTTAGGTTAGGTACTACCCGAAGCTTTCCTGCATGTAACTGTAAAACGCATCATTCTATTTTATATGTAAGATTAATATGTCATATTAGATTTCTCAACCCCGGGAGGTTCCGGGGTATAATCTAGTAAGATTTTGTTTCTCAGGAAGTCTTATAAATCTGCTAAATTGGAGATTATGATTTTCTCTATGTCGGATTATTCATGGAGAAAGATCTATGTGGAGCCTCCTGCTGGTTTTGATTTGGATAGATTGGTCCAACACGATAAACACAGCTACGACTCCAGTGTTTGTGTGAATAGTGTAGTGCATCTAATGCTTTCTGAATCGTATGACGTTTTGGGGTTTGAGTTGAGAACAGAGAAGTTTTCAGTAATTAACACTCCCCAAGGTGTTGCGCCCCATGAATCTGGCACGGAGGGCGAGTTTTTCTTTAAAGGTAACGAACCTTGCTTCATAAATATTAATGGCTGTATAGGAGTTGTTTGTCATGATCGTGTGTTGGAAAAAAATGAAATGCATATTTGGATATTACAAGACTATGAAAACCGTGTTTGGATCAAAGAAATCATTACGTTTCCCAAGTCTTGGATCAAACTAGATTTGCCTTTCCCAGTGGGCTCTGTTAGCATGGACGAGGTTATCTTCCTCAAGAGCAAGATGTTCAGGAATGTTGCGAATATTGTATCTGTCTATAGCAGAAAAAGTAGATGTTTTAAAGATTTACAATTCACTTCGGGTCATCAATTTTCATTTTCAACAACCATGGAGGTCCATGAAATCGGGGGTTATGTTGAAAGCATGGTGCCTTTATAGATGAGCAGGACACGGCTTAATGATTCTGCAGAAATTCTTCCATTAGCGAATGATTAAGTAGTTGGTTTCTACATGTTACTTAGCAGTTCAGGTTTGTACTTTGTTGGTGTTTTTTTTATGTATGTTTTTATGAAGTTATCAACCCCTTTGGATCTTGTGTTCCTAGACATGTTTTGCTAAATCATAAACCGAATCGTTTTTAATTACACTATCTTCTATAAGGCTTGTTTGTGTGCATTTTTTTTACACAAAATCAATGCAGTTTTATGCTAACCTGGCTGGTTATGATTCCAACCAAACAGAATGGATTACATGTATTTTATTAGTGTTACATGTGTGTGCATTATTGATGTATGGTTAATTTTGACTTCAAGGTTAGGACTTGGGTGGACCAAACGGACTAAAAACCACCCAAAATAGATTCAAACAAAATCACACTATAATGGTTTTCTTTGAAAAAATAGATTATCAATGTAACAATATAGAGATTTAAAACCTTATATTAATTAATTTTGCCATCTTTCGTAGTAGTCCGCATGTCCGCTCCATTTACTTCAGGCCCCGAATCACTCTAGGTCAGTGGTCCTAGTCCTATTTGGAGGGTAAACCACAGACAAGCTTGAAATGCTAACCATGTGAATCTATGCAAAAACTTTCAACAAACGTACCTGTTGAATGTTGATGCTCCGAAAAAATCCCCAATAAGGATTAGAACAATTCAAGCTTTTACGCACTTGTCAAACAAACAAGACTGTCAATCTGTCATAGGCACGCACTTTCAACAAACGTACCTGTTGAATGTTGAATGTAATACATGTGACTTGCCTATATATGAAAGTATCGAATGATGAATGGGGTTGTTGAGGTGCCCTGTATAAACATATATTTGTTAGGGACACTGGACATATATAAACATGTATTTATTATGGGCATATAATGGCATGACTTCGGAACTAGTGAATGTTTTAACTTAAATGATTTAATTAGAATTCACCACCACATTTAATTAAATGTGTATTTAAGGAAGGTGTGATCCCTCGAGTCGCGAAGGGAAGGGCCATACATGACCGGTGCATTTGATATGATATTGACAATGTGTTGAAACTTAGTTTTGTACTTTCGTTTTGTTTCGTTTGGGATGCCTTTATCGATGATTGGTTTGATTAAGACACATTTCATGTTATTGGTATTTAGTGATTTAGACTTGAGCTGTAAGCTGTTAAATAGTGTTTTACCAACCGTTATAAAATTTCCTAGTTGACCACCTCTTTTTGAGGTGTTGAATTGGCAAAGAAAACACTATCACATGAATATGTGATGGACTTTTGATCACAAGTAATTGTTCACTGACCAGAAGAATAATTGATTATTCAAATGTAGAAAAAAATTTAGGAGGATTAGAAATTGTTGAAATGCAAATGCAGCTGGTACTACTGTTACATGATTCAGTTATCCATTTCAACTTCAAGGACTGTGTTTTGCAGGTTGACAGTGGTCAATTTGCTTGATACTGTGTTATTGATAGGTGCTAGGATTCTTCAACAACTACAGACATAACAGCAGCTGTTAGGATAATTAGACGTTATCATTGTGGCTGTTTTCTGGGACTTGGACAACAAGCCTCAAAAATAGTATATCCGCTTGATCTATTAGGCTGAAAAGGCTGCTGAATCATTCGGGGATGTTCGTTATAGGATAGCGAGCTGGAACATAAGGATGTTGCTAAACCGGTAGATCCATATATATATACATGAAAAGCTTAGTAACCATTATAAGCCAATTCACAAGTGTTAACACAAGAGACGAGTGAGCCAAAACATATCAACTTGAGGTTTCCAAAGGGTAAGTTAGTTGGGAAAACTCCATGAAAATGGAGAACGGGCGGAATATTGGGTTGGTATGTTTCATATAAGCCACAAGCTGCAGATGTTGCACTGAGAATCCATAGTGCACTGAGCTGAGAGGCAGTTTTCCATTGACCCGTGAACATCTCTTCTTCACTTCCTGTTACTTCAGAAGGTATTTTTGCACAGTTTTTTGTTTGACGTTATACATCAATTTATGATGTTGAATTACTCTTGAATTAGTTTTGTTTCAATGCTCGTTTTTACTTGTTTTGTGTCTTCTCTGCCTATGTACATACATGTTCTTTTTTGGAATTACATGTGCCTACTTTTTTTCTAGACATTAGAGGCAACGGTTTTGACCCAGTTGTGTTTTTATCTTTAGTGGGTAGGTCTTTTAAAACTGCATTTTAATGCATAACGCCTTCTAAGTCCTCTTCATCCAAAAATATTATAAGGAAATAACATACCTATTCCGGACAGAATGTTTCAAGTCAACCCAACACAACACATGCCTATCCAGCTCTCCCACTTTGAAACTGATTCTGCTGTTACATGTATGATGTATTTGCAATTTCATCACATATTATGTAACTGTTAGTTGTGTTTTACCTTTGTATAAGGCTTTCAAGAAACATTATTTTATGTTTGATAATTGTTTCTATTACATGTGTTTGTGAAGTTGTAGCATATGAGGGGTTGTTTGAATGTGCATTTTTGAAGTGATTATGTGGTTTTGAATAATTAGCATATTAGGGGTTGTTTGTGAAACTGAACCAGATGATGTTTGTATGAAAATTTGTTTTCTAAAGTCGTGCTTATCAACTCTATAAGACTAAATGGTGTGCATGCAGGGAGGTGGGTCGGGGTGATGATGTGGCCTCCTCCCCGATCGGGAACACCCCCCCCCCCCCCCCGAAAATTTTTGGGGGAAATCGGGGAAATCCTCCCGTTTGAACCGAGCTTGCTGATTGGCTATTTTCTTTTGAACGTTAAAAAGGGGGGGCCCACTTTTGAATATGTTAGCCGTTGTAAAAAAAAAAATTTCAAACATTTACTATATATATATATATAAACTTACCCCAAAATTCACACAACTCACTCAACTTTTATAAACCAAACCACCACATTTTATAAAATTACTCTTTCAAATTTTATAACCAAACCACCAATGGATCCAAGGCGTTCAACCCCACAACCCTTTTACCCGAACAACCCCGCTACTCCTTCGACACAAGCTCCAAACTTTCCCTTCCCCGCTACACCGCTCGACCCTAACACATTCGGATTTGGCGGTTTTACTCAACCACAAAATCCATGGCAAATGCAAATGCATCACCAACAACACTTTCATATGCAAATGCCACCCCCGAACCAAATGCCAACCGTCCCCGCTAGACCCGAAACTCAACCCGAACACGACTTTATATCGTTAGGCGTCGATGACGACGTTATCCCCGAAACTCAACCAACATCTAAAAAAGACACAAAGGGGAAGAAACGTGCCACTACTAAGGCGGATAGCGTTCCATGGACTCAAGACGAGCTGGAGGCCTTAGCACGAGCGTGGGTGAACGTTTCTACCGACCCGATACGAAGTAAGTTTTATTATTTATTTTTTTTGGCCGTGGGTTTTTTGGATGATTTTAATTTTTTTTTTATTATTTATCACGTGTAGGTACGAATCGAACCAAAGATAGCTTTTGGAACTCGGTTTGCGAACAATTCTTCAAGTTAATGCAACGTACGCCTTATCGAACCGGTCATGCCGTTAGTACTAAGTTTAGGGAGATGAACGCAAAATGTCAAGAATTTGCGGGCGTTTATCAAAGATGTTGGAACAATAGAAAGACCGGTGAAAGCGACGAGAACGTGTTGAAGAATGCGCTTGGAATATTTTGCAAAAAAAAGGCGGGGGGGGGGGGGGGGGGTGGGCGTACATGAGGCCGTATGAGATTTTGAGGGCATGTGATAAATGGAGGGTGGTGCCAAACGAAGTGGCACAAGCAAAACGAACAAAGACGAGCACCTCGGGAAGTTATAGTGCGGGGGGGTCCGATGCTCGTTGTACTATAAATATAAACGATGACCCCGAGTTTGAAGATGATGCTCCCGCGCCCGAATTGGAGCGGCCAATTGGAAGGGACCGCGCGAAAAAAGCCGCATCGAGCTCAAAAGGAAAGGCCTCCGCTTCGAAATTAAGTGTGGTTGACAAAATAGATTCGTTGATTTCAAACTTTAACGAGTTTAAGTCGGAGCAAAATGAAAGGTGGAATGAAAGAAGGAAGGAGAAGGAAGAAGCACTTGATCTAGAGCGGGGGAAGCTTGCGTTGGAGAAGGCACGGCTCGCGTACGAGCAAGAAAAGGTGGAGTTTGCGATGATGGACAAAAATATCGACGATCTTCCCGAGCAAGAAAGAGCGGGGTGGGCGGCGAAGAGAAACATGATCGCGAACAAGTGGCTTGGAAAAGATATGCTTTAGATGGTTTTTTTATGTAATTTTCTTGTTATTTTTTAAATTTCCATGCATTGTAGGTTGTAATTTTTTTTAATTTAATGAAATTTATCTTTAGTTTTTTTTTCGGTTTTATTTTTTATTTTTTTAAAATATTGCCGTTTTAAAAAAAATAAATTATATGTTTTTTATACATTTTTTATAAAAAAATAATTATGAAATATAAAATATATAATTAAAAAAAAGGAAAAAGAATAAAAAAAAGGAAGGGGGGATGGGGGAGTTGGGGGAAACCATTTCCAAAGTTTGGGGGAGAAAATGGGGGAAATAACATGGCGCTGATGTGGCAGTTGGGGGAGTTGGGGGGCCCACCATATAGTCTAAGCGTTCATCAAATGTGATAAGTTAAGACTTCGATAATAAAATGACTAGTAAGGACATGATTATCCAAACATCAAAAACCGATTAGTGCCTTTACTAGTCACAATAATTAGCTTCAAAATACAAGTCCACACACAACAGAATATGTATGTCATGTAAAATGATGAATTTCAACCTCATTGCCCTCTAGCCAAAAAAAAAATGTATATAACCAATTAACCGGTAGATTATCCTACCTTTTTCACTATTTATTCAGTGTAAACAGCTATGGATTTTTATTCGTGTTAAACTATTAGTTATTATTAGTTGATTTTTATAAACTGGTTGACATTTTTTTTAACGGCCAAACAAACTTTATTTATAAACGAGCTAGCAAGGAACTAGCAAAAAACAATTCGGAGAACAAACCAACAAAGAAAAAAAAACAAACGTCCAAAACAAGAACAATCACACCGACTAAAAACTAAGGGGCTGTTTGGTAGCCTTTTAATCAACCTCTTAATCATTCAGTTCTGAATCATTCAGCATTCAGACTGTTTGTTTCAGCATCTGAATGGAATGATTAAGTGTTGAACTATTAAGCTAATAAGGGATGCTGAATGATTCAGCTCTTTACCATTCAGAGCCTCTTAACCATTCAGATCATCTTAATGATTCAACACTTAATCAACCAAACAACCCCTAACCCATTCTAATCGCTTCAAATTTTCCCCAAGCATCCCACGACATACCTGTCATTTTTACCCGATTTGTAATCCATAAGAAGCTCATAATCTTGATCTCATCCATTATTTTCTGAATCGAGACTTGTTTTTGATTGAATACCAGCTCGTTTCGTGCCTGCTAAATACTCCAAAAAGTCGTCAAGATAACCGCATAAAAGGCCTTTCTAACTTGTTCTCCTTGTTTAGCCGTCAAATGATAAGACAGAATATCCTTAACGTGGAAAGCGAAAACGCTTGGAACATTACACCACGCAAAAACAAGTTGCCAAACTTCCGAAAAAACCGGGCAACCTGTAAACAAATGCTCCACCGATTCAACACTAACATCACGCGCCTTGCAAACTTGTGACTCCACCTGAATATTACGCCGAACCAAAGCATCCATTGTGGGAAGACGATTTAGAACGGCACGCCACGCAACAACCCCAACTTTTTTCGGAACCCAATTACACCACTGGAAAGAGGAAACGGGAAGCACATTACCTGCCTCAAATAACCACTTCTTTACGCCTTTAACAGAGAAATCAGCATCGCCTAACAACCAGGTCCATGAATCATGACCCGAACCCAGAGTAATGTTGGACAACAGCAAAAGCAGCTCGTTAAACTGTTGTTGCTCCGCAGGGGAAAAAAGATTTCGCTTCCAGTCCCGGTTAAAGTCCCTATGATGCTGAGCCGACCCACAAATCCGATCCGAAACGTAACATAATTTCTTCTTTTCCAGCGCAAAAAGTAAAGGGAACTTTGTACTCAGTGCCTCGTCCGCTAACCAGTAATCATACCAGAACAAAACAGAATCGCCATTCCCAACACTTCCTTTTACAAACTGAATCGGACCATTACTTTAGCTTTCTAATAAGCCCGGAATAGCCTCTATTTGCTTCCACGTGCCACCAAGCGATACTTTAACCGGGATGTAGATCCAGCCTCTAACGTTACCATGGATTGACCATACAACCTTTCGCCAAATGGAAGCTTGGTCCACTTTAAAACACCACCATTTTGACAATAGGCTCACATTTGCGTCTCTAAGCAAGCCCAAACCTACCCCGTCATACTTAACCGGTGCAACTACCTTGTCCCAAGCTAGCCAACTCATCTTATCCTCCAAATCAACCCCTCCCCAAAAAAACCTCCTTCGTAACCTTTCAAGCGAGTTAACTACTTGAATAGGGGCTCAGAACAATGAGAAGAAATACAATGGCAGAGAACTCAAATCTGATTTCAACAAGGTAATCTGCCCTCCGTACGAAAGTGTTTTGGACTTCCATATTGACAAACGCTTCTTGAATTTCTCAACAATCGGATCCCAACATCTTACTAAGTTCATGTTCGAAGCAATTGGAACACCAAGGTGGGTCAAAGGGAAATTACCACGTGAGCATTTTAGAGCCGAAGCCATATCCTCTACTTCATCTTCGGACACACCAACCCCAAACACACAACTCTTCTTAGAACTGATTTTTAGCCCGGATATCAAATAAAATCCCCTCAATAGTCTCTTTAGACTTAAAGCGTTTACCAAAGACCACTCCCCACAGAAGACTACATTATCAGCATACATATCAGCATACATAAAATGAGTGATAACTGGTCCCGTACCCCCAACTTTGATACCATGAAATACCCTAACATAGTAGCTCGTCTCATAATCCGAGTAAGGCCCTCCATAGCAAGAATAAATAAATAAGGGGAAAGTGGGTCACCTTGACGTACTCCACGCCTACAATAGAATTCACTTGTGGGCGAACCATTCACTAAAACCGAGGCACGAGAGCACTGAACAATAAACATTATCCAATAAGGGAGTTGCCTGGCCTGGCCTGGCCTGGCCTGATCTGAGATGTAGACACAAAAACAGGGATTTAAAGCCCAAGTGGTGTTTTATCTCACTCACATACACTTTCTCTCTCCACATAAATCTTGATGCATGAAAGTGGCCCAATTAAGGTTTCTTTATGAGTAAGATTGGCAAAAGAGGTCACTCACGACACAATAAGACATGATGACCTGAGATATAGACACCAAGACAACACAATAACTTATGTCATTTTTTCAAACACGAACACGGCCTGTTTAGAAACTAGTCAACACAAAACGACATGTTAAGAAACCTGTTTACAAACACCTTGAATGCCACATATTTAGGAACATGTTTGCCAAAAATTCATAAAAGTCATAACTAATACAAAATCCTTAAGGCTAGTAGGGGCCCTTGCAGAACTACCCTATTTTCTCCAATCCTGCAGTGACACCTAACTACCCCGATTTATTACCCTAAAACACTAATTTGGAGGCGTCACTACGCTAAAACGTTATTTTTTTTCTTAATTATAAATAAATTAGACATTTAAAATCACATAAATTTCAAACATTATTTAAATAAAAAAACATTTAAAATATATATAGGCTTTTTACAAAATAAAAAAAACAAGTTAAAATAAAAAATAAAAACAAAATTAATTCTCATCTTTTTTTAAGAAAGCTTCGACATTATCAAGACTAGAAGGAATGTCCGCGCGTTGCGGCGGGTGTCTCGATTTATATTATATTTAATTATGATGTTGATTACGAACCACAACCCGGGTTTACGACATTTTACTTTATTCAACAAAATATAGTATCAAAAATATTAGCACACCAAACCAAATAAAAGTTTGTAGATAATTATAGTGGCAAAAATATTAGTATCATCTAGAGATTGATTTCCACTGCTTGGTGCCATAGTTCCTTTTTTTTGTCATCTTAGATTCAGATAGCCAATAAAAATCATCAAATAATAAAAGCGAAAATAGGAAATATGATTACTGTAGTTATGCTAAGACACCACATGAAAGTGAGATTGTGAGAGTTCATTAAATTTTATAGAAACTACAAATATATGCACACCGGGTTGACGAATCAAAAAATAGAAATTAATAGCATCACTTAGCACAAGACAATCATCAACTACTATAAAAGGTATAAAAAAATTGAACAACAAACGAATAATCGAATAATTCACGTTGATATTAGCAAGTAAATCTAGGTATCAAACCTGCTGGTTGCAAGAGAATTCCTTTGCCAATCTTATGCGCATACTTCATGAAAATTTGCTTTTATAATCATCATTTGCGTGTAACGCATCCTAGAGGGCCCAACCGCCGCAATACTCGTAAATTAATAATCGTTGACCATGCTCAGAACAAGTAACCCATGAGTTCAACAACATTCGCATGCTGAATTTTATCAAATCATTAATAAGATCAATAAACTCTTCCTCCTTTTGTCGACTGATTACCTTTTCGTCCCAACTTCTTCACAGCAAGCAACTAAATAAAAACACGAAATACAAAAGTTTTGCAGCTTTAGATATGAGATCAAATGTGTAAAAGAAAAAAAAGAAGTCAACAAATTAGAAATCAGGTCAAAGAGTACCTCATACATGTTTTTTGTAACCATCTTGAAATTCTGCACCTAAATTAGCAAAAACAAAAAAAAAACTCCAAATTAAATATAGATATAGATAATATAGATATGGCTTTTTTAGGAGCAAAGAATTAAGACGGTGATAGGAAGGGGCTGTAAATTGGGCTAGGGGCCTATAAAAACAAAAAAAAATCCACTAAAGGTTGAATTATTCATTCACCAATATTATATTAAATCAATTAATTATTTATGTATTAAGCTAATAAGCTAACCCCTCTGTTGTTGTTATTTATGTAGTTGAGGGACGATCTTCAAGAATGTGTGTATATTCTTCAAGAATATGTGTAGTAGGTGCTAGTGGATTAGGCTGTGAACTTCTCAAAGACCTTGCCCTCTCCGGTTTACCAATTCCTTTTTAGGTATATCCTTCCCTTCATTGTTATTCCCCCAATTGAATCAACTTCTTCTTCTTAAACCAACCAAGCCAAGCCATTTAAAAAATCTAGGCATAATTTATGATGTTCATAGGCTCTTCACATTCTTACATTTAAGAAATTTATTACATTAATGGTTTTTTGATCAATCATATACCATGGGGGTAAGGTTGGAATAAGTTTTTAAGTTGTGAGTATGAGGTTATGATAAAATTACAACTTTAACCTTCTAAGTGTCTTAATTGTCACAATTATGCCCAAAATACCCTTAAATTTCTTGCTTAAGTATGTTGTACATGTTGCTTTTTAAGTTGTATGGAAATGTAAATGACAATCTTGGCCATCACTCCTCCTTAATAAGATAATATAGATTAACTACCGATACAGGCTTGATTTCAGTTATCACGAACTGGAGAATGACATGCATTATAACCTATACCAGCACGTATGCCTTAGGTAATTTGGCTCTCAATGATGTGATATAGAACATATCTAGAATTGCAATAGCTTTCTAATTTCTTTTTTAAGGTTTCATATTCACACTATGTAGTATGTATTAATTCCTTCTCGGTTTGTTCCAGAAAGTTGATGTAGCCAGTGGCGGATTCAGGAATTTTTTTGACTGGGTTCCTTTTTTATAAGCTCCAATATGACCGAACATAAAAATTTTTGGGTCGTTATAGGGGTTCGGGTCGGTTATATTGCTCAGGTCGGTTCAGGTTTCAACATGTTAAAATTCCCTAAAATATTTAACACCATTTTAAAATTATTCAACATGTTAAAATTATTCGACTCCACAACGAAATTTGAAGATGTATAGAGAAACCATGAAAATCCACTCCAAACGATGCATTATTATGGAGATTAACAAGCAATGATCCATAAGTATAATACACAAATAAATATTTAAACAAGATATTTCATATAAATACAAGGTGATACGGCAAGGTTACATGTGATAAGTTATATCTCAGTTTCAAATGTAATAATCAAATGAGAAGCAGAAGCTTCTAAGAAACAAGCAAATACATAACCACTTAAAGAGTTAAAGAAACAAGGAAATACAAGGAAGCTCTTTAGGCTGCTGGAGGGTGTTGACTGTTGTGGGCTGCTAGAGAAGAAAATGGAGGTGGAGACGTATAGGAGACGAGGGTTGTTGTGGGATGTTGGGGACGAGGCTGGATGGCGGCTGAATGTGTATAAAAGTTTTTTGCTTCAAAAAACGAAAAAAGTACTGACAGCGAGAATCGAACTCCTGTTCTAATGGTTGCAATAGGTGGATTTTACCAGTGGAGCAGTCACTCAACTTGGTTATGGGTTCCTACAACATTTTACTTATGGGTTCCTACAATATTTTCTTTATGTATTAACACTAAAAATTTCAAACCGACTGCCCGACTGGGTTCCCGGGAACCCGATGCTTTGTTACTAGATCCGCCCCTGGATGTAGCTGTTGATGGCATCGTGTTTAGAGTTAATAGCCAAAATCGTCCATGAGGTTTGGCCAGTTTTGCCACACCAGTCCAAAATTGAAACTTTTTTTCATCTGGATCCTTTAGTTTTACTTTTTTTTTTTGTCAAATTCGTCCCTGACACTAACGTAGTTCACTTATCTTGTTAAAAGGCTGTTTAATAGCCTTTTAATGACCATTCAGAGACTACCTCTTAATTGTTTATAACCTCTGAATGATTAACAGTTAACCTTATGTCTGAATGGTTAAAAGGCAACCATTAAGATGTTAACTCTTAACCATTCATACTTAAGATTACATCTTAACCATTATGAGACTATGAACCATTCAGATGTAGCCTCTTAATGACCATTCAGATGCTACCAAACAGCCCCTAAGTTGAGGGGTATTTATGTCTTTTTGCCTAGGAAATCAAGGGCATTTTGGACATTTTGTAGACTTTATTTAATTTAAATATTTTATTTCTTTTTTAGCCTTTAAATAAAAAATAAAATAAATAACCCTCTTTAACTCTCTCCACTGTATTCAAAGTTTAAACCACCACCACAACTAACACCACTACCATCACCCCACCACCACTACCACCACCATTTAAAAAGGAAACATATTGAGGGTTATCAGCTCATTTTAAAAATAATCAAAATCTTTTCATATCTCTCTCTCTCTCTCTCCCTCTCTCTCTCTCATTCCAATTAACTCCACCCTAATCCTAGAACTCAAAACCTTAAATTTTTCAAGACAAAGGTAAATGTCCTCTTATTTTATCTATAATAATGATAAGTTGCAGGTCGGATTGTGATTAATCGCACTCGATTAGTTGATTGAGGTGTTAGAGATGATAGCACGTGGTGGTGTCTAGGTTGTACGACGACGCGTGTATGATGGTGATTATGGTTAGTGGCTACAGACGGTTTGCATAATTAGTCGATGGTGGTAATGGTGATGATAATTGGTGATAGATGATGATGGCTGTGTATAATGGTGATGATGGTGAATGTTCACGTGTTTTGAGGAGGGAACAAGAGTTTCCGGTTTTGATGTGGTTTGGTGGTTAATAGAAAGGGAGAAGGTGGATGGTGGCTGTTGGCCAGAGTTGGTTGAGGGAAAAGGTAGGCGGTGGAGGTGAAGGGGTTGGGTGAGGGAGAAGGGTGGAGGGTCGGTGTGGGTGTAGGTGGGAAGATCGAGACTATGAGTAGGTGGATCCCACTTATTAAAAAAATATTAAAAATATATAGGTAGGCAAAAAGACATAAATACCTCTCAACTTAACGAGATAAGTTAAGTGGGTTAGTGTCAGGGACAAATTTGGCACAAAAAAAAGTAAAACTGAAGGACCCAGATGTAAAAAGTTTTGATTTTTGACTGATGTGGAAAAACTGGCCCAACATTAGAGATAATTTTGGCTATTAATTCTCCTGTCTATTAATAATGGTTTTCTTGAGTTAAGATACGTCCCTTTCCAAGTTTGGACAATGTTTTTAAGTTCTGAGATCTGACTCGTCTTTCTTTAAAACCATGGTGATGATGATTGGACAATCACCCAGGTCACATACTAGGTTTTGGTTGTGTTCTATCGGCCTTTCTAGTTTACTTGCATGTTCTAAGCATTCGCACATTCCCAATTTGAGAGTTTTCCAGGATTTATCTCATTTTCCTATTCATTATAAGCTTCAATGATAAGGATTGTAATTGATATCAACAAGATGATCAACTACACTCTAAAGACTGATAGCTTTGAAGAAGAACAGCTATGGAGTTGATTTAGAGAGAGAGTAGAGAGAGAGAGAGAGAATAACAGAATTTGGGAGGGAAAGTTAATAGTTATTATTATCTGAATGAATGACTCAATACAGACTGTTGACTTATTTATAGTCAACTAAGCTAACTAACTTTTGACACTTAGCTAACTAACTGATTTTCCCGCCTCTTTTTATCATACAAATACATTCCCCTCAAGAAGAGCCTTGACCCCAAGGCTCAAATGTAGGAAAAGACTCACTGATCTTCTCTGCATCTTCCCATGTAGCATCTTCTGGCCTTTTATCCTATTGTAATTCTTGAACATTCTTTTATCCAAAACTTGCATAGGCTGCTTAGGACTATTGAAAGAACACGAAGTTGAAGAAAAACTTCGATTGAGGCAAAAGAAAGTGGAGGAAAACATTCACCAAAAGAATGAAGCTACGCAACTAGAAGAAAGGAGAATAACGACAACGAACATCAATGACTATCCCGAAGAAGACCGTCCCGTCTTGCTCAAAATGAAGGAGAATATCGCCAAAAAATATAATTCGTAGTTTTTTTTTAATTTAAGTGTTCGTTTTCTTTTTTAGTTTTATTTAATTGTTTTTTTATTTGTAATTTTAGGTTAGAGAGAATTACAAAGATTGTCCTTTAATTATTAGAAAAATTGCATGTTTTGTCTTTTTTGGAAATTTTTCACTCATTCTGTCCTTTATTTTCTCAATTTTCTATACCCCCTGTCCTTTAGCCTAACTTAGTTAAAAAAACTTGGTTAACTTTATTTTATAAATTCACACTTTTAGCCCCTATAGTTTTGATCGAACCCTAACCCTTGATTGACCTCGAATTCGACCACGGCAATTAACGAAATCATAGGGCTATTATAGAACATCAAATTCAGATCAAAACCATGTATGATAATCATACTGACCTGATTGTTTTCGAGGCTAAATCGAACGACTAAAATTGCGACTGGTTGATCTTGTTCTTCAAATTGCGAATGATTTGGTGGGTGTTTATAGTATATTATCAACAAGTTTGCAAGTAGGAGATTATATAGAACAATTGTGCAAAGGTAGCCAACGCCTAAAAACGGGTAGAGTGATGCAGAAGCATGGGTCAAAGGCAATATGATGCAAGATCAAATTAAAACATCGTATTGGATGCTAATAAACGGATTAATGAACAATGAAAAGTCAAAGGAAAAACTAGACAGAACGACATAGAATATATTTGTTGGATCAACTGGACTAATAAAGTATTATGAATTCATTAAACGGAAGTCAAGTCACAGAAATAGTAGGGGTTTTAGCGTCTTGCTAGCCCTTTTTATATAACATTTGTTTAAAAAAAGTGCAGATTATAAACTCCAGGAAAGGAACAACTTGTCATGCAGCTGGTACTATTGTTACATCAATCAAATTACCCAAAAGCTATATAGGAGGAGGTTGAAATAACTATAATTCAAAATAGTTTGTATAAATCTAGGCATCGAGAAAGAAACAATTATTATTGGGTGGTGATAATTAAAACCCCATCTTTCTATTTTCACCCCCTCTCAAAGCGTCTCGCTATGGCCATAGCAAGACGCTTAGGGTAACTTTTTCATGGAATCATTAGATTTTACGTCTAATCGTACTTCAAATTGCCTCGCTATGGTCATGAACTTTTTACGGGAATCATCACACTCTACGAAAAATGTACTTTGTACGGTAAGTATACCCAATTTAACATACCAAAAAGAAAAGTTTAAATAAAAAAAAATGGTTAAAGAGTAGTAAGAAACCCTTGTCCCAACATTTCTTTTTACCACCACCAGTTGCTCTATCTTCACCAACAAAAAGTTTAATGGAAACCCTAATAACAGAGGAGGAACAAGAAGATTGGACCGCAGATGACCGATTGGCCAAGAAAACAAACACTATACTCCCAGTTGAAGTCATCGAAGAGATCCTCTCCAGACTCCCCGTCAACTCCATTCTCCGATTCAGGTCTGTCTCCAAACCATGGCTCTCTCTCATCTCCCATCCTTCATTCACCAAACTCCACTTCACTCGCTCCATCTCTACCCACCGCTCCGCCTTATTCGTTTCCATTTACGATAATTCTAGCCGCAAACAACACTTTTTCTCAGCCGCCCATGACGGTGGACCCCTCACTCATCTCATCACACTTGACGACGTTTATTCTACTGATGTCACAGAAGCCCAGCACTTGAACGGATTATTATCTTTTGCTTGCGCCAAATGGCGTTCCGATTATGATTACGCTCAAGTTTTCGTTGTTAACCCTAGCACTCATCACAATTTTCTCCTCCCTCGTCCTTTTCCGGATATAATTAAGGACCCTTGTCGACAGGGGTGTTTCTTATTTGGGTTCGATGAGTCTCGAAACGAACATAAGATTTTAATCCTCATGAAGTCTTTTAAATCCGCGACACTCGAGGTTATGATTTTCTCTATGTCGAACTATTCTTGGAGAAACATCAATGTGGAGCCTCCTAGTATTAATTGGGATAATTTCTTCCATCACTACCGGTATGACTACTACCGCAGTGTTTGTGTGAATAGTGTCGTGCATATAATGCTTGAAGATTCGTATGACATTTTGGGGTTTGACTTGAGAACAGAGAGCTTTTTGATAATTGATACTCCTCAAGCTGTTGCTCCTCGTGTATCTAAGACGAGGTATTTTAAGGATGGCGAGTATATCTTTAAAGATAACAAACCTTGCTGTATAAAAATCAATGGCTGTATCGGAGTTGTGTGTCATGACCGTGTGTTGAAAAACAACAAGATGCAAGTTTGGATATTACGGGACTATGAAAATCGTGTTTGGGTCAGGAGAATCATTACGTTTCCTGAGTCTTGGATCAAACTAGGTGAGCCTTTCCCAGCAGGGTCTGTTAACATGGACGAGATTATCTTTCTCAAGAGCAAGTCGTTTAGGAATATTGCGAATACTGTATCTATATATAACATGAAGAGTAGATGTTTTAAAGGTTTACAATTCACTTCGGATCATCAGTTTCCATTGTCAACAAACGTGTGGATCAATCAAATCGGGGGTTATGTTGAAAGCATGGTGCCTTTATAGATGAACAGGGCAAAGGTTGATGATTCTACAGAAGTTCTTCCATCAACGACTGATTCAGTAGTTGGTTTCTACATCTTACTTGGCAGTTCAGGTTTGCACTTTGTCGGTGTCTCTTTGACGTATGTTTTTATGAAGTCTAATAGTGTTTTTACCTACCAACCCATTTTGGTATCGTGTTCCTAAATTATGCTATGTTCTTGATGGATTTTGTACTTCTATACAAAGATCAGAGATATGTAGTTTAAAGATATCGACAATGTGGCGGAACGTGGCAAATGAATGGTTGTGAACATTTTGTCAAATGGGTTTATTTTGACATATATGGCATTAGTTTTGTTTTGTTTGTGTTTGTGATGCCTTCATTGATGGTTGGTTTTATTAAAACACATTTAACGTTATTGGTACATAGTGATTTAAACCTCGGTTGTATAATTGACTTTGAGAAGACATATTCTTTTGTAAACCCAACTCAAGTCACATGCACAGGTCTCAGGGTGTGACAATTATGAAGTTGACAATGCAAGCAAAATAGCTAATGTTCTCCGAGTAAGGGTTGTTTCTATAATAAGTTAGTAACAGCTAATGTATGGATAGTCATGTCGCCCTTGGTTTTAAAAAGCGCTAGGCGCACAAAAGCGACGAGGTCTAAGCGCATCGCGCGAAGCGCAAAAAGCGTGGGATTTTCGTACCCGAAGCGCACACTAATTATATAATTTTTTATATATATCCGATATATATTCCATAAGCTTTTAGCTTCATTTATCCAAAATATAGCTATAAATAAGGTTTTTATGTGATTTTACCTATATGTACAAGCCAAAAACACCAAGGTACAACATTTTTATGCATAAAAAATATCCAGAATGCGTGAGGCGCGCGCCTCAGGTAAAAAAGCGTCTGAGGCGCGCGCCTTTGGGAAAAAGGATAGGCGCAAAGCCCTGAGGCGCCCTAGGCTGCGCCTGAGGCGCGCTTTTTAAAACCCAGATGTCGCCCATTATATTCTACGCTCTAAATTCACCAAATTGTGTATGGTTTCTAGGAAAGTTCTTCAATTTTCATTTTCTGCTGATTAAGTGTTTAGGTCCATTTTGTCGTTAATAAACAAGCGAAATTACTTGGGATTTTAGGAGTGTTAATGCTGGAGGATAGGATATAGATATTGGAGAAATAAGGTTGGACCATACTCAGTGTTGTAAGGTGGTCAATAGCCGGGTCCAGTTTTATTACAGGGGGATGATGGTGCATAAGATAATTGTTCTAAAGGCTGGAGCTTTGTACAGCTCTTTACAGGCTAGTGCATGTCAAATTGGAACCTTAGTTGATTGCTATATGTTGTAATCAAATGGCTTACTTGAGCAAGTCTGCAGTTTAAAGATAGTGGGCAACTGTTTGTCGTTAATAAACAAGGTCAGTATTTTATGAACTAAATTAGAATGGTGGTCGGTCACAGTTAAAGTTCCTGACTTCCTGTACTGTAAGCAATTTGTTCGGTCAAAGTAAAAATGCCACAAGATTGGAAGTGTTGAAAATCATATATGCAGGAACAACAACAAAGTTTGGAAGTTGGAGAGGGTAGAACTCCACCAACATAATATATGTTGATATCCAGATTAATACCCAGGTCAAAGCAAGTCAACTCCAATGGTTGGGTAGATGATTATGAAACATGGGATCAAATGGCAATATATGATGCAGATCAAACAGTAACAGCAAATATGACGCTAATAAATAAACAAACAAATGTTAAAGGACGCTAATAACACAATGACGGTTTGAAGATGGTTGCCGGATCAATTGCGCACTTATTATTTGGGATGACAGTTTGAATTCAACAGCAGGGGAATTACTTGGGATGACAAAGTCTAGGCTGGGAGCGACTTGCAACGCAACTGTCAGTACTGTTGCATCATTTAGTTTTCTCAAAAGTTATCGAATGGGTGTCTAAATCTGGGATTAAGAAAGAAAGAACTGAATGTGGAAAATGTTATGGAAGTCAACATGGATGGTTTGGTTAATAAGTGGTATAGTCATAGTGAGATCTTTAAATGGGCCGAAAATAATGTTGGGTCCAGTGTTTAGTTTGAATAAGGTTGGTCAGAAAAATAAAAGTCCCAACTTGGCGTATTATATTGGGTTGTGATAATCTGCAAAATTCAACAGTATTATGCAAACATTACATTGGTATGGAACATCAGATCCAATAATGTAACCCTCCAATAATATATCATTAATCCGTATTGGTTGGGCTTTCACTTTACATCGGTATTGGTTGGGCTATATGATGTTTGTAGGCTGGTTAGATTTTGATGTTTTTGCAAAAAATGCCCCATAATCCTTCGTCACTAGAGAACCAGTTGTACCCGGGTTTCAACGCTCAAAAACCACGTTTTTAATGGAGAACCGGTTGTACCCGGTTTTCGTGTAGGAAACAGACCAAACCCTAGCCGATCTGCATTGGTCAGGTATCCATATCTATCTATTGAACCCGCACGGTCCCATTTTGTACTCAATTAGGCCGTACCTGGTTCTGGTACGATCCAAAACCCGATTTGTGCATCTATATCCCATGGTACTTGCCGGCCTTAACCAAGTGACTTCTAAAAGGCAAAATACAACATGATCAAAGCAGATCAAGAGCATGTTTGGCTCTCCTTATTTCCACCTCCTTATAACTTATAACTTTTTCAAAAAGTTAATAAGTTACAAAAAGTGTTTGGCAAAAGGAAAATGATTTTTTGTTTTAACTTTTTGTAAGCCTATGATAAGTTGTTTTGAAAAAGTAAGGGAGGAGTGACTTTTTGAACCTCCTTATAACTTATTGATGTTATTTATCTACATGCCCTTATTATATCCTTACACCTTCTCTCCTTATACCATTTTTGGTCATTTTACCTAAATAAGTTAAACCAAACACTTTTTTACAAACTAACTTATCAACTTATTCTTTTTTCCCACCACATAAGCTAATCCAAACACTTTTTTAAAAACTCTTTTTTAAAAAGTCATAAGTTAATAAGTCTTTTTAACAAAAAGTCCTTTTCGCATCAAATAAGTTTATCCAAACCTGTGTTGGTCTGTGACAAGGTATGTGCCATTCTCTTTTGCCATATGTTGTATTCATTTCTTACAAGCATGGCATGTTTAGTAGCAGAACCAGTATTATGTGGATCCATTTTAAAGAGTATTGATTTGTCAGATGACTCTTTTAAGTGATGGATGTTTGATAAAAAGTGAACTTTTGATCTTTTATTGAGTATCAATAAGAGCTTTGTGTCTGATTCTCAATTTGTTAGATTGATATGTGATCAGATAAACCAATGCTCTGATACCAATTGTTGGATCAGTTTGCTCTTTGTTTAAGTAAGAACTTGCTATCTTTGACACTTAAGTGTTTAGCAAGCTCTTGTATATCAGATAATAAGCACAACGGAATGTATAAGTTAAAGCAACACTTTTTATACTTAAGAGGAGTTATTACTCCCCCTTGATTATTGAAACTAATAATGACAAGTATTTATTATGAATCTAAGCAGTAAATGAGAATTAGATACTTAGACAGATTCACAATAAATACTGAAATGGAATAGAACAGTGAAAGTGTTTGAAGGATTTTTCTATTAAAATCAATGTCTAAAATAGAAGGTTGAAGCCTCCTATTTATAGACGTTTACATACATGTATCTTGCCCATAAAGCAAGTACAGAAACATCAGAAACAAGTTGCACAAGTTGCAACATTGAAACTAACAATTACAGCTAAAAGTAATAATAAACAATAAACTACTGATACAAAAGGCGGTGGAAAATATCTGATGCTAAGTGCTGATGAATGACAAACTACTGATGAGTAGTTTGTCTTCAGTACTTCTGAAGTGAACTTGTCTGGTTTGGACTTCAGAACTTCTGATGAAGTTTCTTCTTCAGCACTTCTCATATCTTCTCTTCAGCAGTTTTTTGTCTTCTCTTCAGTACTTCTATACTTAGCCAAAATGACAGAAGTGAATTAGACTAAGGTTTCCAAAAGTGGTTTCACCAATCCTCTTTGTCCTAACAGGATGGCCGAAATCGATCCTACAGAAGCTGCTCCCGTTTGTGTTTAATTGGAAATCACCACGGGCCGTGGAGGCCACAATGGGCCGTGGAAGGTTTAAATGAGCATATCTGCTACATTTCCACGTCTCGTGGAGGCCCCCACAGTCCGTGGAAAGTACACTTTTTAGTCTGAACTCCATGCAAAGCACGAAGTTCAGACTGACCCTCGTACCTCATATCACCACGTCCCGTGTGGGTCTCCACGGGACGTTTTAATGTTGCTTTTCCACGTCCTGTGGGGATATTCACGGCCCGTGGTTTTCTGTTTTTTGCTTTCCACGGCCCGTTGTGGCCTCCACAACCCGTGGTGGGGATGTCTAGGGTTTGTAGAGGGGATGTCATCACCCTTAAAAAAACAAAACAAAACAAAACCAATTATAGTTTACCTAGGAAAAAAAATGACTTGGTATTTAATAAAAGGGTGATGCTATCTACACAACCCAAAAAAACCCTAAACAACCTTTCTACGGACCGTCGAGGCCTTGATGGGCCATTGTGCACAAATCAGGGAAAAACGACGGAGCGTGGAGGCCTCGATGGCCCGTCAAAATACAAAAAGTGAAAAACACAAATATTAACCTTAGAATACAAAAAACGTGCTAAAAACAAAAAAAAAATTAAGGTTCTCAAGGGTCGTCGAGGCCACAATGGGCCGTCGAGGTTTTGTTTTATTTTATTTTATTGTTCGTATCTTTGGTTTTGTTTAGTTCGGCAATATAAACGTTAATAAAAACCAAACATTCATATTCACATCCATATAAAAAAAATAATATTATAAAAATAAAAAAAATAACATTTATAAAAAACCAAATATTTATATTCACATCTCTAACCCATTTTAAACACCCACACTACACTTATAAAAAACCAAACAATCATTATTCAATCATTGCCAATGATTACAAATGATTGGTAATCATTTAAGGTAAAACGGCGGGTCATCGAGGCCCTGATGGGCCGTCGTTCTGTCTAGTGGGGGCTCGACGGGCCATGGAGGCCCTGATGGGCCATATAGGGGTTGTGTAGATAAAACCTTAGTTGTGTAGATAACCAACCCCTAATAAAAACACATATTAACAACAATTGCGCTGCATGCATTCAGATGGAAACCCTAGAAGAAAAAGAATTAACGGCTGCAGATAATCAATCGGCCAAGAAGGCAAAGGTTTCAATCCCATGTGAAATCATGGAAGAGATCATCTCCAGACTTCCAGTCAAGTCTGTTCTCCGATTCAGATCCCTCAGTAAACAATGGCTCTCGCTCATCTCCAATCCATCCTTCACCAAACTCCACTTCACTCGCGCCAGCGCTGCCCACCGTACCACCTTATTCTTTTCTGCTTTCGATTGTGTCACTGGCAAACGGCACTTTTTCTCTGCCGCCCTTGACGGTGGACCTGTCACTCATATCATGACCCTGGACCATGCTTCTTGTTGTGCGGGCATCCAACCCCAAGATTTGAACGGTTTAGTATGTTTTACTTGCGTGATAAACGGTGGTGACGACGGTACTGACGTTGATCACACAACTCAATCGTACGCCTTTTTTGTTAACCCTAGCATGCATACTACTTTTAAACTCGCTGATCCTTACACCAATGGAAAGGGGAGAATCCGTTACTTATTTGGGTTCGATGAGTCTACAAACGATCATAAGGTTTTGGTCATCAAAGATTTTTCTGAACCTTCTATGGAGATTATGATTTTCTCTCTGTCAAGTTATTCATGGGAAAAAATTGATGCAGAGCCTCCTATTGGTTTTAGTTCGGATAGTTTGTATCTCCACAGGTACAGCAGTGTTTGTGTCAACAGTGTGGTACATCTAATGCTTGCAAAATCATCTGGCATTTTGGCCTTTGACTTGAAAACATATAAGTTTTCAATAATCGAAACTCCTGATGATGTGCTAGATAACCAGTTTTGCATTATAATAAAAGTCAATGGTTGTATAGGAGTTGTTTTCCATGATTATGAGTTGCGAAACTACAAAATGCATATTTGGATATTACATGACTATGAAAACCGTGTTTGGGTTAGAGAAATCATTACATTCCCTGAGCCATGGATTGAGTTACATGTACCTTCCCCGATCCATTACCATTACCCTTTCCCTTTCCCGGAAGATTTTGTTAATATGGACGAGATTATCTTTTGCTCAGGAAAGGTTTCTCCTGATATGGATGGTGTACTTGTCTATAACAAGAAGAATAGATGTTTTAAATCATTAGAATTCACCTCAGGCCTCAATTTCGGCTGTTAAGAAGATTGACGTCGTTCAATCATATCCGGTGTTTTGTTGAAAGCATGGTGCCATTGTAGAGGAACAAAAGACAAGACTTGTTGATCCAATACAAGTTATTTCATGGACAAATGTTAGTTGCTGCATCTTACTTTGCAATTCTAGTTTTACTTTCTTTGATGTATGTTTTTATGGAGATTTATGCTGTTAAATAGTGTTTTACCTATCAATCCCTTTGAATTTTGTGTTCCTACAAAATTTTGAGTCAGTTAATGGGCCTTATGGTTAGGCAGGAGAAACAATGGGTGTATGGGGTCTTTTACATATGTTGTAGGCTTTGCTGGGTAGTGGGTTTAGGTTGGGGGACAGGGTATGAGGCCATAGCTAAGGTTATAAGGTGGTTAATAACATGTTCCCATTTTATTAGACTATTCGATTGGCCTGTGGCGACTAGCCGCGAGCCACAAAACATTCCACGTGGATCACTTTAACCATAACAGCCTTCAGCGAACGACGGCGCGAGCGAGCAGCCGTTAGTGCACTCGCGTCTGTTAGCGAGCAGAATATAGCCGTTGGCTGTCAACTAGCCGTTAGCCAACGGCTAGTTGGCCTATTTAAATACAAACAAAAAAAAAAAACTAATTTTTATTCACTAAACAAATCAAATACTATATTCAATCAAGCTACACTTCAAAAATCAAGCAAACAAAGAATGGACTCACAATGGCAAAATTGCTACCAACCCGCAATGGAGTTTCTTCATGAAGAAGAGTATGATGTTAGTCCAACAAACGAAATCGAAGTTAACCTAACCACCAACAACTCAAAGGCGAGATAGTGGAGGTTGTGGCCGAGGTGTTGCTAGAGGTGGTGGCCGAGGACGGACGACCGGCCGAAGTGGTGCAAGGGGTGGTGGTAGGGGCGGTGAATCGCCCGACCAAGATATTTGACTAAGGCGCCAAGTGACCCTTGGACCAAAGAGGAGAAAATAGCCCTTTGTCGGGCTTGGGTTGAAGTATCGGAGGACTGAAAAGCGGGTATGTATTTTTTTTAAATATATATTTTTTTTAATATACATATTTGATTTTTTAACACTAATTTTTTTTTTTGTTATGTAGCCGATTATCAAAAGGCTAAGATGTTTTGGCGACGAATCTGAGACCTCTTTCATGAGCAAGTCGGGAGCACTATGCGTTCGGCCGATATGATTTCCGACCGGTGGGCGGAGATTAGGAAATATGTGGGTTTGTTTACGAACCTTCATAACAGGAACGCTGCTCGAGTGCGAGTGAGCGGGTCAAGTGATCTTGACGTGTATCAATTTACTTGTAACGAATGGAAAGAGGAGGTCTTGCGCAAGTACAAGACCAACAAGACGTGGACTATTTGTGGAGAATCCTATGTAATTGCTCCAAATGGGTGGAGCTAATTTCTGTTGAAGACATGAGCGAAGGCGGCGACGGCTCATCATCAAAGCGAGCCAAGACGTACAAGGTTTTGGACTATTTGAGTGCCTATTATTTATATATAGAACCAAAAATAAATATTTTATAGGAGTGAAACTTGACAACTTCAAAACTAATTTTTAAAAGAGAGGGTGTAAACCATAGTCAGAAGAGTGCATTTAGTCCACCTCTTTCTCATTTTATACCGTAAAAGTTAAAAAAAAAAAATCTCTATTGTAACATAAAAGCATTTGATTCAGTTATAGTATGTAAACAATGATGAGGGTCTTCCCCCGTCTTCCCTTGGTCGACCCGCTGGAAAGGACAAGACAAAGGCTAAACAACCTGTTAACGAAGCCGATGCGGAGTTCTCGGGGGAAATAACCAAAATAAGGACGACAATGGAGATGACGGCCAAAGCTAAAGTTCATAAAGTTCGAATGAGGGACATGGACTTTTTAGCCAAAGACTTTAGCCACATGCCAATGCCTCGTCGAAAGATAGTTGAACTAGAACAAGCGCGTCTCGTGAAGGAATACGAGATGGAACAAGAACACCCCATCGACGAGGAAGAGTAGTTTATTTTTTTAAGTAGTTTATTTTTTTTTATTATTGTATGTCTTATTAATTTTTCTATTAATGAAAAATTTACGTTTATTATTTAATTTGTGTTACAAATTTAATAATTATAAATTTAAAATAACAAAGTTTAAAAAAAAAATAAAAACTGGATAAAGCCGCTGCTCACCTCTAGCCACAACACCATCAGGCTAGTGAGCCAGAGCTTTATTACCCTGCCAACTGGGCGCTTACGTGGCTCAATATGAGAGGATAGAGTCATTGTTCACCTCTAGCCACAACGAATAGTCTTATAGGGGGATTAGAGATCATATTTATTTCATAGTCATCTAAATCTAGTGCCAAGTATGGCAGTGTTGTATAAAGTAAAACCTAAAGGAGTGGAATTTTATACCGCTCTTCATCAGTTACTAGGCTGCCATATGGGAAATTTTAACCTTTGCTGATATATATATCTGCTGTTTCATGTCTGTGAATGGCTTAATCAAGCAGTTCAATGCAAGTTAGCAGTTTAAAGTTAGTAGTAAACTGTTTGTCTTTAATAAATAAGGTCAAGATTGTATCAACTAAATTAAAAGGGTGGTTGAAAAAACACCAATATAACAATCAATATATAAGAGCACAAGTAAGGATATATTTCTTATTAATGATGAGTCGGACAATACAAGACTCTTAATACAGAATTGTTACAGCGCTTCGACTATAATCTATCCTTCTCAACTATATAGGAATTCTCTGTTGGAAGTTGAATACCCCTTCTCTTGTGACGAAGGAGGGTATTTATAGGCCCCTGAGGTGGCCTATGATTGGCTAGAGAAGGAATGACAGCTGGCTGTACGATCTTGGTCGTTGTCATCCGTGGCGCTGTCGCTCTGTCATTGGTCCATGTGTCTCGTGACTGTCCTTTCTGTACTATTCTGTACCTCGTACCTGCAGGTGATCATGGAGCAGGGAATAATTTCCTCTGATTGGCTGAACGTCCTTTTCTTTGTCGGATGACAGTTGTCGTATACGAGGTCTCGTGCGCAGGCTTCTAGAAGTCCACGTCGGTGCCATGTATTGGCTTATGTGGAGATGTGGGCCCGTGTGCATGCGCGGGTACATATCTCTTCAAGTCCCCCTAGTGTAGTATTCTGTATGCGCGGCGTGTAGGATGCTACACTTAGAGAAAAAGAAAAAACTGTAGTTGCGGAGTTAGTTGTGCTATTTAATTTGTTTTTGCGCAATATGCGCGGTATGCTTGCAAGTGGGCAAATTGCGAACGTCAGTAAATAATGCAGACATCAAAGGTGTCAGGGCGCGTGGTTGAAGTGACGGGTTGGTAGCCGAAAAGTCTCCGATGGTTGTATTGTGTTAGAGACGTGGTAGGTCCAGCTTGTCGCTTCGTATCGCCCCTCCTTTCTCTTTCTTATGACATGTAATTGTTTAATTGGCCGGTCGTGCCACACGACTGTGAGCAACAGTGGTACGTGGCTCTCCCCTATATAGCCTTCCATCCTTCCTTCCTTCCTTCCTTCCTTTATACTTTCGTTAAAATTCAAAAAGTTTCCTCTCACTTTCTTCTCACTTTCCTTCCAAGTATCCCCTCTTCACTTCTCTTCTCAAGGGTCAGAAAATCTTTTAGTTTTTACAAAGCTCTTTACAGGCTAGTGCATGTCAATTAGTCGATGGTGGTAACGGTGATGATAATTGGTGATAGATGATGATGGCTGTGTATAATGGTGATGATGGTGAATGTTCACGTGTTTTGAGGAGGGAACAAGAGTTTCCGGTTTTGATGTGGTTTGGTGGTTAATAGAAAGGGAGAAGGTGGATGGTGGCTGTTGGCCAGAGTTGGTTGAGGGAAAAGGTAGGCGGTGGAGGTGAAGGGGTTGGTTGAGGGAGAAGGGTGGAGGGTCGGTGTGGGTGTAGGTGGGAAGATCGAGACTATGAGTAGGTGGATCCCACTTATTAAAAAAATATTAAAAATATATAGGTAGGCAAAAAGACATAAATACCTCTCAACTTAACGAGATAAGTTAAGTGGGTTAGTGTCAGGGACAAATTTGGCACAAAAAAAAAGTAAAACTGAAGGACCCAGATGTAAAAAGTTTTGATTTTTGACTGATGTGGCAAAACTGGCCCAACATTAAAGATAATTTTGGCTATTAATTCTCCTGTCTATTAATAATGGTTTTCTTGAGTTAAGATACGTCCCTTTCCAAGTTTGGACAATGTTTTTAAGTTCTGAGATCTAACTCGTCTTTCTTTAAAACCATGGTGATGATGATTGGACAATCACCCAGGTCACATACTAGGTTTTAGTTGTGTTCTATCGGCCTTTCTAGTTTACTTGCATGTTCTAAGCATTCGCACATTCCCAATTTGAGAGTTTTCCAGGATTTATCTCATTTTCCTATTCATTATAAGCTTCAATGATAAGGATTGTAATTGATATCAACAAGATGATCAACTACACTCTAAAGACTGATAGCTTTGAAGAAGAACAGCTATGGAGTTAATTTAGAGAGAGAGAGAGAGTAACAGAATTTGGGAGGGAAAGTTGGTAGTTATTATTATCTGAATGAATGACTCAATACAGACTGTTGACTTATTTATAATTCGTAGTTTTTTTTTTTAATTTAAGTGTTCGTTTTCTTTTTTATTTTTATTTAATTGTTTTTTTATTTGTAATTTTAGGTTAGAGAGAATTACAAAGATTGTCCTTTAATTATTAGAAAAATTGCATGTTTTGTCTTTTTTGGAAATTTTTTACTCATTCTGTCCTTTATTTTTTCAATTTTCTATACCCCCTGTCCTTTAGCCTAACTTAGTTAAAAAACTTGGTTAACTTTATTTTATAAATTCACACTTTTAGCCCATATAGTTTTGATCGAACCCTAACCCTTGATTGACCTCGAATTCGACCACAGCAATTAACGAAATCATAGGGCTATTATAGAACATCAAATTCAGATCAAAACCATGTATGATAATCATACTGACCTGATTGTTTTCGAGGCTAAATCGAACGACTAAAATTGCGACTGGTTGATCTTGTTCTTCAAATTGCGAATGATTTGGTGGGTGTTTATAGTATATTATCAACAAGTTTGCAAGTAGGAGATTATATAGAACAATTGTGCAAAGGTAGCCAACGCCTAAAAACGGGTAGAGTGATGCAGAAGCATGGGTCAAAGGCAATATGATGCAAGATCAAATTAAAACATCGTATTGGATGCTAATAAACGGATTAATGAACAATGAAAAGTCAAAGGAAAAACTAGACAGAACGACATAGAATATATTTGTTGGATCAACTGGACTAATAAAGTATTATGAATTCATTAAACGGAAGTCAAGTCACAGAAATAGTAGGGGTTTTAGCGTCTTGCTAGCCCTTTTTATATAACATTTGTTAAAAAAAAGTGCAGATTATAAACTCCAGGAAAGGAACAACTTGTCATGCAGCTGGTACTATTGTTACATCAATCAAATTGCCCAAAAGCTATATAGGAGGAGGTTGAAATAACTATAATTCAAAATAGTTTGTATAAATCTAGGCATCGAGAAAGAAACAATTATTATTGGGTGGTGATAATTAAAACCCCAGCTTTCTATTTTCACCCTCTCAAAGCATCTCACTATGGCCATAACAAGACGTTTAGGGTAACTTTTTCAGGGAATCATCAGATTTTACGTCTAATCGTACTTCAAATTGCCTCGCTATGGTCATGAACTTTTTACGGGAATCATCAGACTCTACGAAAAATGAAGTTTGTAGTGGAACTCTACCCAATTTAATATACCAAAAAGAAAAGTTTAAACTAAAATAAAAAAATTGTTAAGACTATCAGGAGTGGGGGCGGGAGAGGGGCGGGAAGGGGGGGGGGAACACCGCCGCCGGTAGGGCGTGGAAGCTGGCGTGGGGCGGGAGGGGCTTCACTGGCGTGGGGGAGAGGGGGAGGACACGTGGCAGCTTCTTATTGGTCAGATGTGTTTTTTTTTTTAACTTTAACACAATATAATATTATTTACTTCCCTCCCTCTTCCCCCCTTCCACTCCCCACAATTATTTTCCCCCCCCCCCACAAGTATCACATGACCCTTCATCCCCCTCCACACACACTCCTTATAGTCTAAAGAGTAGTAAGAAACCCTTGTCCCAACATTTCTTTTTACCACCACTAGTTGCTCTGTCTTCACCAACAAAAAGTTTAATGGAAATCCTAATAACAGAGGAGGAACAAGAAGATTGGACCGCAGATGACCGATTGGCCAAGAAAACAAACACTATACTCCCAGTTGAAGTCATCGAAGAGATCCTCTCCAGACTCCCCGTCAACTCCATTCTCCGATTCAGGTCTGTCTCCAAACCATGGCTCTCTCTCATCTCCCATCCTTCATTCACCAAACTCCACTTCACTCGCTCCATCTCTACCCACCGCTCCGCCTTATTCGTTTCCATTTACGATAATTCTAGCCGCAAACAACACCATTTCTCAGCCGCCCATGACGGTGGACTCCTCACTCATCTCATCACACTTGACGACGTTTATTCTACTGATGTCACAGAAGCCCAGCACTTGAACGGATTATTATGTTTTGCTTGCGCCAAATGGCGTTCCGATTATGATTACGCTCAAGTTTTCGTTGTTAACCCTAGCACTCATCACATTTTTCTCCTCCCTCGTCCTTTTCCTGATATAATAAAGGACCCTTGTCGACAGGGATGTTTCTTATTTGGGTTCGATGAGTCTCGAAACGAACATAAGATTTTAATCCTCATGAAGTCTTTTAAATCCGCGACACTCGAGGTTATGATTTTCTCTATGTCGAACTATTCTTGGAGAAACATCAATGTGGAGCCTCCTAGTATTAATTGGGATAATTTCTTCCATCACTACCGGTATGACTACTACCGCAGTGTTTGTGTGAATAGTGTCGTGCATATAATGCTTGAAGATTCGTATGACATTTTGGGGTTTGACTTGAGAACAGAGAGCTTTTTGATAATTGATACTCCTCAAGCTGTTGCTCCTCGTGTATCTAAGACGAGGTATTTTAAGGATGGCGAGTATATCTTTAAAGATAACAAACCTTGCTGTATAAAAATCAATGGCTGTATCGGAGTTGTGTGTCATGACCGTGTGTTGAAAAACAACAAGATGCAAGTTTGGATATTACGGGACTATGAAAATCGTGTTTGGGTCAGGAGAATCATTACGTTTCCTGAGTCTTGGATCAAACTAGGTGAGCCTTTCCCAGCAGGGTCTGTTAACATGGACGAGATTATCTTTCTCAAGAGCAAGTCGTTTAGGAATATTGCGAATACTGTATCTATATATAACATGAAGAGTAGATGTTTTAAAGATTTACATTTCACTTCGGGTCATCAGTTTCCGTTGTCAACAATTGCGCGGATCAATCAAATCGGGGGTTATGTTGAAAGCATGGTGCCTTTATAGATGAACAGGGCAAAGGTTGATGATTCTACAGAAGTTCTTCCATCAACGACTGATTCAGTAGTTGGTTTCTACATCTTACTTGGCAGTTCAGGTTTGCACTTTGTCGGTGTCTCTTTGACGTATGTTTTTATGAAGTCTAATAGTGTTTTTACCTACCAACCCATTTTGGTATCGTGTTCCTAAATTATGCTATGTTCTTGATGGATTTTGTACTTCTATACAAAGATCAGAGATATGTAGTTTAAAGATATCGACAATGTGGCGGAACGTGGCAAATGAATGGTTGTGAACATTTTGTCAAATGGGTTTATTTTGACATATATGGCATTAGTTTTGTTTTGTTTGTGTTTGTGATGCCTTCATTGATGGTTGGTTTTATTAAAACACATTTAACGTTATTGGTACATAGTGATTTAAACCTCGGTTGTATAATTGACTTTGAGAAGACATATTCTTTTGTAAACCCAACTCAAGTCACATGCACAGGTCTCAGGGTGTGACAATTGTGAAGTTGACAATGCAAGCAAAATAGCTAATGTTCTCCGAGTAAGGGTTGTTTCTATAATAAGTTAGTAACAGCTAATGTATGGATAGTCATGTCGCCCTTGGTTTTAAAAAGCGCTAGGCGCACAAAAGCGACAAGGTCTAAGCGCATCGCGCGAAGCGCAAAAAGCGTGGGATTTTCGTACCCGAAGCGCACACTAATTATATAATTTTTTTATATATATCCGATATATATTCCATAAGCTTTTAGCTTCATTTATCCAAAATATAGCTATAAATAAGGTTTTTATGTGATTTTACCTATATGTACAAGCCAAAAACACCAAGGTACAACATTTTTATGCATAAAAAATATCCAGAATACGTGAGGCGCGCGCCTTTGGGAAAAAGGATAGGCGCAAAGCCCTGAGGCGCCCTAGGCTGCGCCTTGCGCCTAGGCGCGCCTCAGGCGCGCTTTTTAAAACCCAGATGTCGCCCATTATATTCTACGCTCTAAATTCACCAAATTGTGTATGGTTTCTAGGAAAGTTCTTCAATTTTCATTTTCTGCTGATTAAGTGTTTAGGTCCATTTTGTCGTTAATAAACAAGCGAAATTACTTGGGATTTTAGGAGTGTTAATGCTGGAGGATAGGATATAGATATTGGAGAAATAAGGTTGGACCATACTCAGTGTTGTAAGGTGGTCAATAGCCGGGTCCAGTTTTATTACAGGGGGATGATGGTGCATAACATAATTGTTCTAAAGGCTGGAGCTTTGTACAGCTCTTTACAGGCAGGCTAGTGCATTTCAAATTGGAACCTTAGTTGATTGCTATATGTTGTAATCAAATGGCTTACTTGAGCAAGTCAGCAGTTTAAAGATAGTGGTCAACTGTTTGTCGTTAATAAACAAGGTCAGTATTTTATGAACTAAATTAGAATGGTGGTCGGTCACAGTTAAAGTTCCTGTACAGTGGCGGAGCATTAAAGGGGCGGGAGGGGCGGCCGACCCCCCCGAATTTTTGCTCAGAAGTTTTGAGTATATAGTTTTCGTATGAAATTTTTTTGGTATATATGGTTTCGATCCCCCGTTTAAAAAAAATAGTTATATAAACCAAAACTTTAACCCAAAACAAAGTAAATGTAAAGCCCAAATCCTAAAGTCCTAAGCCGAACAACTACATGAGCGGGATAGTAGATTCAATAAGCAAACGATGGAGTTGTTATCTCCTAGCTACTCGAGCTCGGCTTGGTAAAAAGCTCGAAACGAGCCGAGCCTTATCGAGCCCGAGCTTGAGCTTAAAACAAAACTCGTTTACTAATCGAGGCCGAGCTCAGCCTAGCATGTGAAGCTCGTCGAGCCTTAGTGTAATATTAGGTTTATTAATATTTAATAATATTTACCCACTCATTTAAGCTTGTTTACTAAATGAGCCCAAGCCGAACTTCATTTATCGAGCTCCGAACCTATTATTTAATATATAACTTTTATTTAAAATATTAACTAATAGATAGTAAATGAGCCGAGCTCGAGTTCTCATAAGTTTCTAAGCTCGAGCCTGGTCGTGCTCGGGCTTAGCTCAGCTCGTTTGCACCCCTATCCATAATTGAAGAATTAAAAAATCTTAAAGATCAACGTGCTGAACTGTAATTTTTCATCAATGTACCAACCCTTTGTCTCCTTTTTAATGTTTTAGTGTCTTTGCTCAATTGTTTGTTAAACCATGCTTTGAACTTTGATATTTATTGTATTTAATGTTTGACTCGACTCGACCCAAATTGAATCACCGACCCGAACATATCACCCGAATCATAGCTACAAAAAAAAATATTAAGTCCCATCTCGTGATCACTGACTTCCGACCCCCCGGTCCAAATTCTCAAGCTTCGCCACTGCCTGTACTGTAAGCAATTTGTTCGGTCAAAGTAAAAATGCCACAAGATTGGAAGTGTTGAAAATCATATATGCAGGAACAACATAATATATGTTGATATCCAGATTAATACCCAGGTCAAAGCAAGTCAACTCCAATGGTTGGGTAGAGTGATTATGAAACATGGGATCAAATGGCAATATATGATGCAGATCAAACAGTAACAGCAAATATGACGCTAATAAATAAACAAACAAATGTTAAAGGACGCTAATAACACAATGACGGTTTGAAGATGGTTGCCGGATCAATTGCGCACTTATTATTTGGGATGACAGTTTGAATTCAACAGCAGGGGAATTGCTTGGGATGACAAAGTCTAGGCTGGGAGCGACTTGCAACGCAACTGTCAGTACTGTTGCATCATTTAGTTTTCTCAAAAAAATTCCCCGTGATGGTTTGAGCTTAGGCAAGGAGGACACCAGTGTGTGGGTAGGGATTCGAACTTGAGATCGCTAGGTTAGGGTTGTACAAGGATTTCCACTGAACTAAGCCTTTCAAAAAAAATTTAGTTTTCTCAAAAGTTATCGAATGGGTGTCTAAATCTGGGATTAAGAAAGAAAGAACTAAATGTGGAAAATGTTATGGAAGTCAACATGGATGGTTTGGTTAACTTGTTATGCATCGATCTGCGCCTGATTTTTTTTTTTTTTGTTTTTTTTTGGGAGTGTGGTAAAGCCCAATTTTAATAAGTGGTATAGTCATAGTTAGATCTTTAAATGGGCCGAAAATAATGTTGGGTCCAGTGTTTAGTTTGAATAAGGTTGGTCAGAAAATAAAAGTCCCAACTTGGCGTATTATATTGGGTTGTGATAATATGCAAAATTCAACAGTGGGCTAAGTATTATGCAAACATTACATTGATATGGAACATCAGATCCAATAATGTAACCCTCCAATAATATATCATTAATCCGTATTGGTTGGGCTTTCACTTTACATCGGTATTGGTTGGGCTATATGATGTTTGTAGGCTGGTTAGATTTTGATGTTTTTGCAAAAAATGCCCCATAATCCTTCGTCACTAGAGAACCGGTTGTACCCGGGTTTCAACGCTCAAAAACCACGTTTTTAATGGAGAACCGGTTGTACCCGGTTTTCGTGTAGGAAACAGACCAAACCCTAGCCGATCTGCATTGGTCAGGTATCCATATCTATCTATTGAACCCGTACGGTCCCATTTTGTACTCAATTAGGCCGTACCTGGTTCAGGTACGATCCAAAAACCCGATTTGTGCATCTATATCCCATGGTACTTGCCGGCCTTAACCAAGTGACTTCTAAAAAGCAAAATACAACATGATCAAAGCAGATCAAGAGCATGTTTGGCTCTCCTTATTTCCACCTCCTTATAACTTATAACTTTTTCAAAAAGTTAATAAGTTACAAAAAGTGTTTGGCAAAAGGAAAATGATTTTTTGTTTTAACTTTTTGTAAGCCTATGATAAGTTGTTTTGGAAAAGTAAGGGAGGAGTGACTTTTTGAACCTCCTTATAACTTATTGATGGTTATTTATCTACATGCCCTTATTATATCCTTACACCTTCTCTCCTTATACCCTTTTTGGTCATTTTACCTAAATAAGTTAAACCAAACACTTTTTTACAAACTAACTTATCAACTTATTCTTTTTTCCCACCACATAAGCTAATCCAAACACTTTTTTAAAAACTCTTTTTTAAAAAGTCATAAGTTAATAAGTCCTTTTAACAAAAAATCCTTTTTGCATCAAATAAGTTTATCCAAACATGCCCCAAGTGGACCAAACGATCAAAAGCCACAAAAAACAGATTCAAACTAAATCACACTTTTATTGTTTTCTTGCAAAATTTATATTATAAATATAACTATACAGGGATTTAAACCATACAAAATATTGCTTGGAACGTTCCTATTATTATTTTGTTACATGTTTCCCAATTCTCTTGCCCTTCCATTTTGCTATTACTACTATTCATGTTTTGAATCGCGATAGGCCCGTGGTCCTAGTCCTGATTGTAGGGTAATCACAAACGGGTTTGAATCCTAACCGTGTGAAAGTATATAAAAAGCTTACAGAAAAGACCCCATGACTTTAAAATAAACCATCAATTTAGACAACACCAACATCTACTCACTTGTCAAACAAACAAGACCATCATCTGTCATAATTTTTTATAGATGTGATATTTATAAATTATAAAGATGAGTAATTTCTGTAATCCATGTACATTACCCTTCCTAATGTTAGTTGCATTTTTAGGTATATTTTATCATCTTTTTAGTAACTAGTCTGAGCGTTTTTATGCATTTAGGTTGGACATATTGCATCATTTTTCGTGAAATACATGTTTTGGTGGGCGGAATCTACTTTGGTTTGTTTTTGGTTGATTTTGTAGGTGTGGAGAATTGAAAGAGGCAATGGCAAGCAGCATGGAAAGAACTAGAGGGGACCGAATTGAAAAGTTTATAATTGAAAGAATTTAAAATGAAAAAAAAAAAAGATGATAACAATTTTTGAGCTTTTGGTGGGAAGATAATACGGAAAGAGGCTGCACATTTTCTTGGGGGATTATTATTTATAGAAAGCTAGCGGAAGCGATTTTCTATTTGGTTTTATTTAAGCACTGTTGCAGCCGAGAGCTGCTCGGTTTCTAACTGGCAACTCTCAAACCGGCTCGTGGATATGTATAAGAAATAGAAATAGAAATGAAGGATGTTTAATAGATTGATATGTTTTGGTACATACTCAACGAGAAAACAATCTCCTATAAATACATAAAAGAAAACATAAAATAAATAATGAGCTAATCTTTGGGCATAAGATAAGATGCTAGTCTTGAGGCATAATACATGGAGGAACAAATCTTGGAAGAGCATGTTGGTCTTGGTCAATGTTCTTCAATAATGATGGTCAATGGTCAAGCTCAATATGGTCAATGGTCTCCAATACTTCCCCTCAAGTTGGAGCGTGTATGCCAATAACGCCTAACTTGCCAAGTAATATTTCTTTCTTTTCGAACACTTCTCTTCAAGTTGGAGTGTTTGTTTTTCTCGCGGGCTCATAAATTTGGACCCGACTTTTCTTCTTGCGGGCTCAAAGGAACCCGACTTTTCTTCTTCCGAGTTCGACGAACCCGGCCTTTCTTCTCGCGAGTTCAAAGAATTCGACATTTCTTCTCGTGGGCTCAAAGGAACCCGACTTTTTCTTCTTGCGGGTTCAAAGAACCCGACTTTTCTTTTTCTTGCGTGTTCAAATAACTCGACTTTTATTGTTTTACGGGTTCAAAGAACCCGAATTTTGTTTTCTCGCGGGTTCAAAGATATAAACCCAACTTTTCTTTTTCTTGCGGGCTCAAATAACCCGACTTTTCTTCTTGCGAGCTCAAAGGGCCCGACTTTTCTTCTTGCGAGTTCAAAAATTTGAACCCGACTTTTCTTCTTTGCGAGTTCAAAGGAACCCGAATTTTCTTCTCGCGAGTTCAAAGAACTCGACTTTTCTTCACGCGAGTTCAAAGAACTCGACTTTTCTTCTCGCGGGCTCAAAGGAACCCGACTTTTTCTTCTTGCGGGTTCAAAGAACCCGACTTTTTTTTTCTTGTGAGTTCAAAGAACTCGACTTTTCTTTTTTTGCGAGCTCAAATAACTCGACTTTTCTTGTGAATATTTGAACCCGACTTTTCTTTTCTTGCGGGTTCAAAGAAACCGACTTTCTTTTTCTTGCGGGCTCAAAGAAGCTGATTTTTTTTGCGGGCTCAAAGAACCCGACTTTTCTTTTCTTGCGGGTTTAAAGGACCCGACTTTTTTTTTTGGTCTTCAATTTTCTCCATCTTATTTTTGCCCATCATTGCCTCCTTTTTTTTTATTAATCACTTCCTTTTCAAAAACGTTGAAAAACAATTTTTTTTACTCGTAGCCCAAGACTTCCTTTTTTTTTCGAGCAGGATGGTAACCTGCTCTGATACCATATAGAAAGCTAATGGAAGCGATTTTCTATTTGGTTTTATTTCAGCACTGTTGCAAACGAGAGCTGCTCGGTTTCTAGCTGGCGACTCTCAAACCGGCTCGTGGATATGTATAAGAAATAGAAATAGAAATGAAGGATGTTTAATAGATTGATATGTTTTGGTACATACTCAAGGAGAAAACAATCTCCTATCTATACATATAATAAAAGAAAGCAATGTGGGACGCATGGCACTCCCACATTGCACCTCCATCTCTTCTACACCAACATTGTGCCACATGGCAATGTGTGAGTTTTTTTAAGAATTTCGTTTTTTAATCAAAATTGAGAAAAATATATAAGCCTAAAACAAAACACGTTTTTTTAACCTAATCCCCAAATCCTTCATTATTCTCGCCGCGAAGATCAAACCCTAAGCAGGCGATCTTGAGGCGATTCCACGATCAAGCATTCAGAAACATCTCTTCTCCAAGGTTTCATCTCTTTCATTGTATATTAATCAATCGTTCTTCAGGTCGTTGTTTTTTTTTATTTTTTTGTGTTTTTCCCTGATTTGTGTGTCGATTAATGTTTGTTATATCTCTTTTGTCTGATTTAAATTATTTATCTTGATTGTTCTTTAGTTTTTCGTGTATTATTGTTCAGTTTTATTAATTGTTTTGATTTTTTATTAATGTTTTAGGGTTTATGTTTTAGGTTTCGATTTAGGTTTTAGGGTTCAATTGATGTTTTAAGGTTTCATTTATTTCGATTCATGTGTTAGGGTTTCATTATTGATGTATTGTGTGTGGAAGATTATTTGATTTTTTATGGTTTGATTGTTCGACTGTTTATGTTTCATTATTGATGTATTGTGTGTGGAAGATTATTTGATTATTTGATTCAGTTTCTAAAACAGATTTGTTCAATCTGTTTTGATTGATTATTTGAGCCATTGTTTTTTAGTTGGAATACCTTAGATGCTATCACGGATTAATTTATCAGATAATGTGTACCATCCATTGTAGATCTCTCACATATCTTTAACTCTATTCCAATATCCACGATTACAGTGACAAGGCTGCTGAGGCTACCGACACGTCACAGGGTCAGGCGCAACAGACAAAGGAAGAGGCTTCTGGCATCCTCCAGCAGGTTCATGGTTAACCACCCCTTAGTTCTCATTCTTAGATTATTATTTTCTTGTGATTATTAACGCGTGAGATATTGTTTTTCGTTACCCATAATTGATTGCAGACCGGAGAGCAGGTGGTTAACATGGCTCAGGGTGCATATGAAGGTGTCAAGAAGACGCTTGGAGTCGGTGAGACCCAGCAGCAGAAGAAGTGAGGGATCAATGGGTTCGGGACAAGGTCAGGGTGATATGCTTCACATTACTTCTTTCGGAGTCTTCTATCTTGTCTCTTAAAGCACTTGCTGGTTCATGCAAGGCCATATCTAGCAGGGCAATGTTTTCCCAACATTGTTCCTTAATTTTTTCTTCGATCCTCTCTACTTCATTGCAAATATTTTCATATTTTCTCTTTTCTGTTAGTGACCAAGCGCTGGATAAAGACTTAACATCTGATGTATCAGCAAAATGGTAGTATGATCTATTTGCCATTTTTGTAGATGAATTTTAGAATATGTACTGTGTGGAATTTATAGATAAATTTTTTCGTCTGTTTGTTTTTCAAAGTCTTCGTGCATTTATGTTTCACACGTTAACCCAAGTATAATAAATATTCTACCGTATGACCTTTCATCTTCACGCGTTGTCAGTCTATAAAATACTAAAGACATTCGAAAGTTTATCATAAACGATTTTAATTAGTAATATATTAACATTTACATTTTCAGTGTTCACCAATTCTATTAATGACAGTCCCAAGTGTTAACCGTGAAGATGAAATGAAGGACTTTGTTCTTAATTAAATTACACGACAATACTATCAAGATTTGAAGACTACAAGGGAGTTGAAGATTTGTTTTGACCGTTTGCACTCGGGCACGCTTGAGCGAGACGTTGTTCAGTGGATTTTGAAGTCAATGCCTTCAACTGCTGTTCGTGATTTGTCATTGTTGTGCAATTCAGAGTCCAGTATTAAGGATGTAGAACTTTTGGCAAGATTTAAAGATCTACACGCACAACTTGAAGCTTCAATGGAATTGAAGCTTAAGTTTATCAATTCATTTAACTAGGCGTGGATACCATCCATCGCATATCAATGAGTTAATACGCATATTGAGTTACATATGCCTAAAGTCCTTAAAGTTCAAGAACAAAAGGAATTGTACCTTCAAAGGAATTGAAGATTAGGTTTATTAATTCCTAATGTATATTCATATGTATAAACAAATGTTATGAAGATGGAATTCATAATGTATATTGATGTTTAAAGTTGATTATATTTGTTTTGTTTAACGTTGATTAGATATGTTTTTTTATATCGCTACATATTGACTACATGTTTTTAATCCGTCTGTAGAGTTTTTGTTTCTTTGTTGTTACCTTTCAGTTACTAAACGTCTGATCAGTATTAAAAGATATAAACAGTCGTTGCGAAACAGCGGTTCTTTCAGCACGTTTAAAAGATATAAACGTCTTATCAGTGTTAAAACATCACTCGGTTTTCATTTTGTTATAATTGTAATGAAAATTTTATTTTATATATTATGTGGGACACATGACACTCCTACATTGCACCTCCATCTCTTCTACACCCACATTGTGCCACATGGCAATGTGTGAGTTTTTTTAAGAATTTCGTTTTTTTAATCAAAATTGAGAAAAATATATAAGCCTAAAACAAAACATGCTTTTTAACCTAATCCCCAAATCCTTCATTATTCTTGCCGCGAAGATCAAACCCTAAGCAGGCGATCTTGAGGGGATTCCACGATCAAGCATTCAGAAACATCTCTTCTCCAAGGTTTCATCTCTTTCATTGTATATTAATCAATCGTTCTTCATGTCGTTGTTTTTTTATTTTTTCGTGTTTTCCCCTATTTGTGTGTCGATTAATGTCTGTTAAATCTCTTTTGTCTGATTTAAATTATTTATCTTGATTGTTCTTTAGTTTTTCGTGTATTATTGTTCAGTTTTATTAATTGTTTTGATTTTTTATTGATGTTTTAGGGTTTATGTTTTAGGTTTCGATTTAGGTTTTAGGGTTCAATTGATGTTTTAAGGTTTGATTTATTTCGATTCATGTGTTAGGGTTTCATTATTGATGTATTGTGTGTGGAAGATTATTTGTTTTTTTATGGTTTGATTGTTTGACTGTTTATGTTTCATTATTGATGTATTATGTGTGGAAGATTATTTGATTATTTGATTCAGTTTCTAAAACATATTTGTTCAATCTGTTTTGATTGATTATTTGAGCCATTGAATTTTAGTTGGAATACCTTTGATGCTATCACGGATTAATTTATCAGATAATGTGTACCATCCATTGCAGATCTCTCACATATCTTTAACTCTATTCCAATATCCACGATTACAGTGACAAGGCTGCTGAGGCTACCGACACGTCACAGGGTCAGGCGCAACAGAGAAAGGAAGAGGCTTCTGGCATCCTCCAGCAGGTTCATGGTTAACCACCCCTTAGTTCTCATTCTTAGATTATTATTTTCTTGTGATAATTAACGCGTGAGATATTGTTTTTCGTTAGCCATAATTGATTGCAGACCGGAGAGCAGGTGGTTAACATGGCTCAGGGTGCATATGATGGTGTCAAGAAGACGCTTGGAGTCGGTGAGAACCAGCGGCAGAAGAAGTGAGGGATCAATGGGTTCGGATCAAGGTCAGGGTGATATGCTTCACATTACTTCTTTCAGACCTTCAAGTCACCACCTTCTCCGGCTTCATAGAGACTCCGCCATCAAACATAAGGTAGTCTCTTATTCAATCTTTGTTGTGTATTAGTTGATTTATTTTATATAAAAAGGGGGTTTTATAATAATAAGTAACAGACATACAAATCAATAAGGGTATTGACGGCGGCAGGGTTATCAACATAGATCAAACCACCACCTCCGCCATCTTTCTGCCGCGCCGCCACCTCCGCCATCAAACATAAGGTACAGTCTCTTATTCAATCTTTGTTGTGTTTCTTTTTTATATCGGCGATTTATATTGATATATGGTTTTGATTTAACTTTGTTTATATAGTGAAGAGGGTAAGTGATTAGGGGAAATAGATAACGACGTTAAGGTACTATGGTTTCATCGACATCAGGTAAACTCCAACGAGTCATTCGGCTATAATTTACATCTTGGTTGTTTTATGTAGTGGATTCTAATATAGGGTTTTGTTTTAGATTGTTCATGTTTTTCGAAGCTACAAAAGATTAGTGATCGATGGTGTGCGATGACCGCTCGGATAGGACGCGACAAAGGACCTTCGAGTCATGGGCTGTCGAAGAGCAAAGAAAAATATCACTCGCGCCAGTTTTAGTTATCAAAATCTGAATTCTGGTTGATTTCAAGCTTCTCCAGGTATGATTTTCGTTTCCATAAGAAAGTATCTTTAAGATGAATAGGTGATCCATAGATCATGTTGTTTATTGATAGTATAGTTTTTTTATTATTATATTTAACATAATAATTTGTTTGTAATTTGTTTACAAAGGTTATGAGATGATATTGTTAAAAAAAAGATGAGGTGTTGCTGTTAATGGAGATGATATTATGTGAGACTTACTTTCATTCATGGAGCTGCTGCCAAAATTAGTTCAGGTAGGTTTTCACTAATTAAAAGTTTTTTTTTCTTATTGATTTGGATGTTCGTATCCACATTTGTGATTTGCGTTTGGTGGGATCTGAATAAAGGTCAAATCTTTTGTTGTGTTTGTTGTTAATTATTAGGTGGATTTGGGTTTAAAAAAACTTGCAGCAACATTGTCTTACATGTTGTCCATGCTGATGCTTGCAACTCTTTCTTGGGTTTCTTATTATGTAAAGTGACAAAAAATTGGCAGAAGGTTACACGAAACCATAAGTCAGCTTCTACGAGATTCAGACCGCAACAAATCGTCCATTTATGGTAAATCTATTTGTCAATATTTGTCAATACCATTTAGTAAAAAAATTCAATAATTGAACAGTTCATTAATTTAACATTTTATTAATGATATTTGTATTAGATTTTACCACGCGCATTTTGTGGTTCGTATCTATGGAGAGCAAAACCGAATAGTATTGCTGAAATAAAGGCGGTTGATGGAGATTGGGCGTTTACTGATAGAAGGAATAAGGTTGTTACAAATGGATTTGGGCGTTTACGCCAGTTCTCCGTGGAACGCCCTCTCTCCTTCCAATCTTTCTGCCAGTGACTTCGCTATGGATGCGAGTCACCAAGATGCTTTTGATATTCTGCTTAATACAGCTACTGACTCTTACTATTATTATTAGCAAACTTATACATTGGTTACATAATTTATCAAGAAAATGTCGCTCGCTTTCCATGGTTGTTTCGGTTGAAGTAGCATTTGTTGCTCTCTCTATCAACTCTAAACTTTCTAGCAGTGTACTACCAGTGTCTCTATCCTAATTTGATCATCCTCATAGGACATTCGGTGAGTAAATAGATTTGCGTGTTTCTAAAACATTGTTAGGTTAAAATAGGGATTTAAGATAACCATGTATTCAAATCAGAGGAAATGATGAAATTAATTAAGGTTCTAACCAGTTTGGTTTTAAAGGAAACTTATAGGCATTTGTTTTGGATTAGAAGTGTATGTATACCTATGTGTATACAATAATATATTTTTTTTTTTACATTTTATGACTTCCTGTTCTGTTGCTGCAGCGATTTGGCATTTGGTTAGTTCATGGGTCAATATTCCACCTATTTATGCTTTTGGTGTAAAGGACCTACTCGAACTTCATCACAATATTAATGCATCAAAGGAGAAGCGAAAATTGGTAAGAACCATCATTTTGGCGGCATGTTGGGCAATTTGGAGAGCGCGGAATGAACTTACATTTAGCGGCAAAAGCGTTTCTGCGGCTGCAGTGTTTAGCGATGCTCAAATGTTGGCGTTCACATGGGGGAAGCATAAAAATAAACAATCGGGATGGACGTGGGAGAATTGGGTAGCGTTTAATGTACCTATAACTTAAGTGGGTGTTTGGTTATTGTATAGGAGTGTAAGTCGGGTGATGTTTTGTTAATTGTTATTAGCACCTTGCTGTATATAGTCATATGATAATATGATATATTTTGGGTGGAATGATACTGAAAGTTTGCTGATCAAAAAAAAAAAAAAAAAAGACCAATGTGCCCATGAAGACCATCTTTTAATAACATATATTTATATTTACTTTAACTTTAACATTTATTTCAGTTATGCGCTTGCAAAATTTTCAGTTCTTGCTATCAAGCAGACTACTTTAAGGAATACAATATAATCTTTATCATTCGTCAATCAACAAACTATATGATGTTTTATCAATGGTCATAAATAATCAATAAATAATAATAATAAATTCAAGAGTAATCATGGAACAAATGACATGGTACACGATCATAATAATCTAGCCTAATTAACACCTGTTTTTGATCTCGCCTCTGCGGCCAGTCTTCACACCATACAAACTAAGCTCCATTGCTCGACCAAACGCCACAAAGAACGCTTTCTGCTAGGGCTTTCTAGCATACAACTCTACATACAGCCGTGTTCTTTGACAACGCTCTATCCGATTTTAATAAAATATTTCTACTATATTTTTTATACGTTTTACCGCTTCAAATAATTGTAAGTTGTTGAACCGCGTGTCAACGCGGGCAATAGTCTAATAAATACATAAAAGAAAACATAAAATAAGTAATGAGCTAATCTTGGGGCACAAAATAAGGTTGTAGGATCGACTAACGTGTCACCCGACAATCACGAGGGCTATATTTAGAGTGCGGAATCCTCTAAATATGTTCTAATAACAGAAACAAAGATGAAACAATGATAAACGAGTAATCACAACACACACACGGGTCAAAAGATTATAGATTAATCACTAAAACAGAGCTCGAGTGTTTACAGGGATCAAATCAGACCTTACAGACCATGGGAGGGTGTTTGGAGAGTGTGTGAGGCAAGAACTCCTGATTAGGGCAATGATTGGGCCTATTTATACCTCCCGGGTACGAACAGCAGCATATACGCGATTAGCATGCTCATGTTGGGCGATTAAGGCTAATCGCCAATAAACACAGCCCACTCGCATGAACAGTCACACGATTAGGGCCCTAATCGTGTGTAATCAACTGCTAATCGCATGCAGCATCCCGAAACCTCCAAAACGCGTACAAACATCTCCAAACACCCCGAAACACGTCCAAACAACTAATATACTAGCCTAGGGACATCATGTACTAACAGACTCCCCCTTGGACCAGGCTAGTATACGTACAGAATTAACCAAAAGACAACGTTTATACCAATAGCAAACAACTTTACAGACTTGATAAACAGAAACGAATACAACTAAACAAAATGACAAGCAGCATCATCTGTCTTCATCTTTAACTTGACGTTGTCTTGACCCTTGAGATTCTCGACCAATCGCATCCTGCATGAACTTTGTTGGCGTAGCAAAACTGGATCACTCTTTGAAACTTCATGGCTTGATCGGCTTCAGCTGGTAAGTGCATGATCGGATGTTGGTACAACGTCTCCACGTCCTTCTCTGAGCAATTTATCAACCACATAGGATCCCAAATCCTTATCTTTCTGCACGGGTTCGGACTGTTGCTCAAGACAATCACAGCTTCAGTGGTTGCTGCATCATAGTGCCAATAATACAGCTTCGAGGTAAAGTCTTGTTCAACTGGAATAATGGGAATCCTTGAAACGCATTTCGGTGGCTTGATCTTATGCTCCCAGATAGGCTTTAAGGTGAAAGGATGAATCTTGTCTGTCTGATACGATCTGGGATACTGAGGCTCGAACTCTTTCCATCCCTCTGAGCTCTCTCGCTTCAACTTTGTGTAAAAACCCTTAAGAGAGGCAGATTTCTCTTCGTACAGCGGATAGTTGAGACGAACTAAGTCACGAATGTACCAGAATGGCAGGTTCAGAGTGTCTTTGAACTCCTCAAAGTACAATACACCTTCTTGCCATTTTACCCCGAGCATTCTTGTCTAACTCACGTACGCCCAGCTTATCACATTGCCAGACATCTTCGACAGTCTTTTCTTGAAGATGGATGCTCGCTCGACTGGCTTTTTCTTCTCTTCGGGCTTGAACCATTGGGGATACCGCTCTCTGATTTTGTCATGTCGTATCTTTACTTTATCAGGAACTTCAGTAGAGTCGGATTTCAACTTTTCTTCGGCCTCACGTATCATTTCTTCGTCAATGTTTGGAATTCCAGCGCCCGAGTCATTTACAACATACTCAGGAGTCGGCACGCTGGTTCCTTCTTCGAGATCCACTTCATTGTACTCTGGATGCATCTCAGGAGGAACGAATTGACTTGCATTGGAAGATTCTCCAGATGCAAAGCCATATACTTTAGTCATGTCCTCTGTTGTCATCTCAGGTGGAATCTCTCCTTCTTCCAGATCATATTCAGGCATGGCAGGAGGTGGGAGCAAGTTGCCTTCGTCATCATACGCAAAATAACAGTTTAGAGGCTCCACGTCTTCAACAAGAACTATCGCTTTCTTCTTTACTTTATCACGTAGTTCTTGAATCTTGCTCCTCATAGGTGCTGGCTCCCCCTGAGCAGAAGAACCTGCCTCGGGATCATTGCCTTTGCGATCGTGACTTTTCTTCGTTCGTCCCGATGCAGACCCACCAGTTGATCCACCCCCGCCTGTGGCTCCGGGATCACCACCATCACCCTTACCATCATTGTTATCATCGTCATCAGACTCATCATCATCCTCTTCATCGTTATCGTCTTCTTCACTATCCTCATCATCATCATCAGCAGCAGTACTAGCTCCAGCTTCCGAACCACCAGTAAGTCTAGGTTGAGTTCCGGTCAACGCATTCAACCTAGTCCTTAGCCTTGAGTTTTATATTTGGTGATTCGACGCTCATTGTTCACATTTGCGAGCTGGAGATCACGGTTAGACTGAATCAGCTGCTGATGTGATTCCATGAGCTGCTGTTGTGATTCCATGATCTGCCTGTTCGACTCCAAGAGTTGCTGATTAGATAAAGTAAGAGCGTCGACAGTGGTTCTCAGCTCAGTGTTAGCAGTGATAGTGTCTCCAATCAATTCCAACATCGCCGTCTCATTTTCTTCTATGTTGGCGTTGTTTCTCTTCATTTCAGCCATTTCCCGTGCTTGTGCAGCCACTATAGCAGTAAGTTCGTTGATTTGGCGCTGGAGTTGTTCGTTGGTTGTTGGAGTCGAAGCTGAGGATTGGCTCGAAGGTTTAGCAGCTGTCGATCTTGCTGCTTCTTTCAACATTCAGATTCTATCACCTATCGGATTAGCGGCTAGTTGTGAACTTGTCGCTTCAACGGTAACTGAGACTGGCTCAGTGAAGATTACCGAGGAAGGCATTGACATAGTCACACCCGCAGGCATAGCTGCACTGAAAGAGAGTGGGACGGACGATGTTGCCGCTGTTGTTGTTTCTGTTGCTGCTGTTGTTGTATCTGTTGCTGCTGTTGTTGCTGATACTGAAGAGGAAGCAGGAAGGCCAAAAGCATCTGGGAGATTCATACGCCTTCCCCTCAGTTTCTTAGGCGTCTTCTCAGTCGCAGCTGCCTTTTCTGACATTCTCTTTTGACCCATACTAACCTTCGTCGCTTTAGTCTTTTGTCTTTTCTGAGGAGGCGGAGTGCTAAGTTCAGCATCAATATCTGCAACAAGATCACCACTAACTGGAGTGAAAGTGGGATCTCTTGCAAGCTCTCTCGCCGCAGCCGTGCGGGCTCTGTCCTCCTCAAGAGAAAGTATATCGGGCGAATCATCTTCTGTACGCTCTGAGTCGTCATCTTCATCATCTACTTCTTCAATGTTAACCGGGCCCTCGTCAATCTTGGCTTTGCCTTTGCCTGAACTGGATGGTTCATCTACATTCAGCAACTCAGTGTCAAGCATATCATCATCTTGTCTTGATTCAGCATCACCCATATTGCCCGGTGCATTGGGTCCCAAAACAACAGTGGGTCTCCCAATATTATCATCATCCTTGAATACCTGTCTGTGAATTTGAATATCGTCCTCTGACTCACTGTCGTCATGCCTCCATCTATTACCTGGAGGTGCCACATAGTTGTCTCTCATTAGGTAGGCAAACACTCTACGACTTGGAGGATATTCGGACTTTGGCTTATTCTTGTACTATAACATTCTCTTCATCTCAACTTCATCAATTTTCTTTATATTAATCAGCTCTTCTACCCGTTTCACCACGTTCGGGATCTGATTGTCAAGGATCATCTGCAGAAAGCGAGGATAAACAATAAAGGCATTCTCTGTCGGTTTTCGCAGAATCACTTCCTTGAGGTGATGCATAATCATCCCAGAGAAGTTGAACGGCTTGTTCAACGTCAATGCGACTATCGCTGATGCCAAAATGTCCTTGATTGCATCGAACGTTCCTTTGCGAGGTCCGAGACACTTTAACACCACGTGCGTCAGATACTTCATTTCTGGAGGAAGACATCCCTTTTGTAGCATCTCCTGCGCACGAACATCACCCGTATACTTCATCCGTAGGAATCCACCTCGTATCAAAATGGAATCGAATACGATTGGATCGTCTTTATCATCTTCAAATCTTAGAATCTCGCGAATCATGTCTTCAGTGATAAGGACCTCCTTTCGTTGCACCGAGCTTCTGATAGTAGCTGGAATTGTGCTGACGTCGACTCTAGCATTCTGATAGAATTCCTGGAGAATGTTCTTGTAAGCCGCATAGTCTTTAGATATGGCATATCTTATCTTTGAGCGCTTCAAGTACTCGATGACGCCTTCAAACCGCTTGCATTCCGGCTTCTTTACAGGTCCGAGAAAGGCAAGACAGTTGTGCCTGTCCGAAGTACCGTATTGCATGATTCTTTGATATGTAGAACAAGTTTGTAAGATCAAATGAAATTTTGGCAGAGGTTCGTTTAGGGTCAGATTAGAGGGAACGAAGGTAACAGTTGATGTTTTTGAAATATGAAGAAAAGAAACTAAGTGTTCCTTTATATACCCGTCCCTACTCGCGTGCTCTTTAATCACGAATGAGGCCTACTCGCGTGCTACAGTGGAGCGATTGGAGACCAAACGCCTAATTACTTCAAGCGATTACGTCTAATCGCTAATAGCAGCATGCGATTGGGAATTTGATTGGTCAAGCGATTGGCTTGGCTAATCGCTTAGCTTAACACACGATTAGAACATAAACGCGTGTAAACACACACGATTAGGAGCTACTCGCCTTAGGCTACATGCGATTAGGACACTAAATGCATATAGTTTTCACAAAAATTACCAAATTGCCCCTGCAGCACCAATTCTCGCATTTTTGACCCGAAAATTGTGAGATACATATGAACCCGAACCCGAACCCGACCTGAATATTCTCAGGTTGACCCGAATCCGATCCGTTCAAGCTGATTTTATTTTTATTTTTTTTGCAATCTAATGTATTAAAGTTAAAACTTTACTACAAAAACACAAACATATATAAAACATCTATGTTTTATTATTAAAATATCATACCTATAGGGGTAACAGTCCTTGGGACAGGCTTTGTTGAGATCTTTAAAATCGATGCACATCCTCCAAGATTCATCAGGTTTTCGGACCATCACAGGTTGGCAACCCATGATTGATATTTGACCTCCCGTTGGATTCCAGATCTATAAGTTTGTCAACCACCAAGCAAGCTGCCAAGCTTCTTTCAGGTGCAAAGCTTCATTTCTTCTAGACAATTGGCTTAACATCAGGAGGGATTCTGAGTTCATGTTCAGCAATGTCTCGTGGGATGTTGGTCATGTCACTAGGACACCAAGCAAAAACATCAACGTTGCTTTTGAGTAACCCTTCAAGCCTACAGAGTATCTCTTTGGGAAGCCTGGTATTGACCCTAATCCTTTGTTCAGGATATTCGGGGTTAATACTTAAGCCTTGTTCGTCTCTTTCATCTTCGTTTCCTTCTAGCATGAGTACCTCGGTAGAGGGTTGAAGGGTTGCCACCCCCGTATTCAGTAGGGAATTTTACACTCTTTTGGCTGATAGAGACGGCCATATCAACGGTCACCAAACCGGGTCTTCCAATAATAACATCGTAGCTTGAAGGTAAGTTGAGGACTATAAGGGTGAGAGGTTCAGTTCTCTGCATCTTTCCTTATGAGTAACTGACATTGAGTGTTATGTGCCCCAGGGGCTTGAGAGGTATGTCAGCTATACCCTTGATGGAGGACTCGACTAGTTGAAGCTTGGAGCGTTCAATTGGACTTAACAAGTTGAAGTATTTATCGAACATGATCTCCGTGGCTGCTCCGGTGTCAATGTAGGCTCGAACATGATCTCCGTGGCTGCTCCCATAGTTCTTTTCCCCTTCAGGTGGTGGGAAGCAGACGCACTGGCGCTCCCAAGTCTCCAACCGTGGGCGTTTATTGGAGTCTCTGGTTCAATCAAGACCATGTTAACTTCCTTCTTCATACCCTCGGCTATATTCTCTTTAACTCCTTTGACCAAATGAGCTAATTCTCCAGACTTGACAGTTTCCTCAATTCTTTTCTTGAGTTGGAAGCAATCATTAGTGTGATGTCCCTTCTCCTCATGGAACTCACAATATTGGTTGGAGCTTTCGTTTCTCTTGCTCTTTGGCAATGGGTGGGGAGGTCTGAAGCTGTGTTTAACTTCTTCTGTTGCCAGGATTTCTTGTGGGGTCTTGGTTAGAGCTGTGAAGCATATGTTTCGTTCTCTACTTGGAGGGTTCCTCCCTTCAGACCTTCGAGATTCTAAACCTTTGGATCGTTTGTCATAAGACCCATAGCTACCCCTTTTCGGATCGGACTAGAGCTTCTCTAGTTAGCAGTTCCCTTTCTTTGTTCTTTGATGTCTACAGCTTCCTCTCCTCGAATGTAGGCTTCAGCCCTTTCAAGAGCATCTTCGAGGGTTCTCAGGAGGCTTTTGTTGAAATCTCGAGTAAGGTATTTGGGGTTGATGACATTCATGAACCCTGCAACCTTCATCTTTTTATCAGCACCAACATACATGAGACCTTCTTTTTTGTATCGTTCTATAAAGTTTCTTAGGCTTTCGTCATCCCTTTGCTTAATCTGGAATATGACAGTGGCATCCTTGACACAATGCCTTTGCTATGAGAAGTTGGCCAAGAAACCTTTTCCCATATCATCAAAGGATCGGATGCTTCTAGCAGGAAGGTTGTTGAACCAAATACGGGCTGAGCCGACGAGTGTTTGGACGAACATAAGGCAGCACTCGGGGGTTCCCTATTTTTCCATTCGTGCGGCCCCGTAGAAGATTTGTAAATGATCTTCAGGGTCCTTGGTACCATCGTAGGTCTTTATGTGAGAAGGAATTTTTAGCTTAGTGGGGAACTCATAGTCGGCTATTTGTTGGGAGAAGCATGAAAGGCTGCTGGGCTTGTAAGGTTTATTCATGTCGTTTTCAACTCTAGTGTTGTTGTGGCCATTTGAGTTACTTTGGTGTGAAGCCTGGGCTTGGCTAATGAGTTGTTACCAAGGGAAATGGGCCATCATTTAAGCCATAATTTGAGGCATTAGGTTGAAGCCTTGGAGGCTTTCAGGTGTTATCATGCTACTGACTACCATAAGCATACTCATAGAGGCGCTACGGGCCATGGGTGCTGGAGGTGGGACACTTGAGACCGGCGAATGCAGTAATTGGTCCAAAGTGAGCTCATGTGCCCTATGGGAGTACTTGAAACATGAGGTTGAGATGTGAACAAGGAAAAAGAAGTTGGGCTCGGCCTTCTTGGCTGATAAGGTCCGGGATTAAAAGGAGAGAAGGTTGAACTGGGCCCAGCACCTGGGCAGGGATGTGTAGGTTGAAAGCTTGAAGGAGTAGGATGAGGAGGAAGAGGTGGCCCAGGTGAGAGTGAGGGCTCTTCCTCGTTATAGTCTAGTCGGAGCCTTACTCCCTTATCTTTTTCCCTGTTCATGTGTTGGTTAAGAAGGGATATTAGTTGCAAAAAGTTCTTAGCAACTCCCTCGGGGTTAGATCTACGCGTTCGGGTGTACGCATAGAGCTAAGGACGGGAGATGCTACCCCTGAGCGAGAGGGAGTTGGAGTTTGGAGGAGAGTGAACTCTTGGGATTTAGTTCCCGTAGGAGTACTTCCAGGAGTTGAAAAAGAAACAGATCCGTTAGGGGAGGTCTGGTCGGTGTTTGGAGAGACTTGGTTCACTTCTTCCGGAGACTCGTGGTCAGACTACAATGGCACAACCCTACGATGGGCGCCAACTTGTTGCTACAAAAAAATATTGAACCGAAGTTAGTGCAGAGTCTTACGAGGGTAAAAGGGTTGAAGGGTTTAGTTTCACCAAACGCAGGTCGTGGTGTCCCACTACAATGTTAAACGTAGATGGGAGATTCAAAAGTTTAATGTTTTGATATGTTATAATTCTGACTTGAGATGAACTCGAAGTCAGAATGTAGTTTATAACTTTAAGTTAACTGTTATGTGATTTGGAGAATCTATCACATGTGAAATATGATAGTAAAACAGAATAGAAGAGAAGCGTGTAAGGTGAAATCAGATCTATTGGTAGAGAGTTTGATTTATAGAGAAAGAATCTTCTACTTGTGGAAGTGAAAAAACTCTTGATCCATGCAACAACTTGGGGACTTTCTACTTCAGCTGATGAAGGCTTCAGACCTACGGTCCATGGGGTGCAGCTTCTCCATGTGCAGTGTGTGGGCAGCTGGATGGGTCAACCGAAAAAAAGTGTTGACAAGACAAGTCATAGACTTTGTTCTTTCTGCTTGGTGGCAGTACTTGTTGCCTTTTGAACCTTTTACCTTTCAACCTTTCAAGCCGGCTAGTGTAATATAATTGATTTATTTAATCTTAGACTACCCACGTCGTCATCCCCCAAGAATAAATCCTTGAAGCAAGCATATCAATTAGCTAATTATTATTTTGGGGTTTTCGAAGAATTCTGGTTTTATAATTTTATCATTTTATATTGGTAATTCGACTTTGGATTGTTGTCACTTTTGCTCCTTAAAGCTGTAGTCAAATCATTGGAAAAAAAAAATCGTGAATTTTACATCAGGATACCGCTCCGAGCGGCCTAGCCACCCTGATGATTGTGATACCCTCAACTGGCCCGACCACAAAAACATTGCCTAATATAGTCCATGAATCTAGCTATCTACGAGTTACCTTAAAACAATAGTAATAATTAAACAAGAAATACATTAATGCACTTTTTTATTAAACACATACAATAGTAAATTCCACACCAGGAGGAATTTCAGATTCATAAAACCAAAGTAACGACGTTATAACATAACGCTGCTATTTTATTGTAGACGGTGCACATCTTATTTGCATATAAACATGATGATACCCAGGCCAAACCCTAACAGAGTTGACTAGCGGTCACTACAAGTGCCACCACCGCCCCATTTGCTGCACATAAGTGGGTAGCAACATGGCTTGCCTATCAAGTTGCAACTCGTGCCTTTTGGGTAGCAGTCGGTATCACGTACACATGTACCGCTTGAACAATAAAGCCCTTCACAACACGGAAGTAGCGACCACGAACAGTCCACCCCTAAATCATAGCAATTCGCAGCAGGTCTTCTCAATATCAAACGACCGAATTCTATAGGATCAAAGTCGGCCTGCAGAAAAAGATGGACATAAAATGAAAATATATATTATAAATATGACAATCAGTTTGATATAACAAGTTATTGTTTGACTGACCACCATCGTCATCTTAATGGTAGGTGTTTGATCATTGTTTACAACCATGGCGATATTCTGATCATCATTGTTAGAGGAAGTACATGAAACATAGCTGGTGCAAGTGATTACAATAAGAAACAACACCAATGCCATTATTTTATTCATTGTGAATCTCTTGTATGTGCTAGTATTGTGTTGTGAGGTTCCTGGTGCATGAAACTAAACTATTTATAGACTTTGTGAACACATGAAACACGCTGCCAAAATAACAACTAGATGATTTTACTTAATTTTTAATTAAGGCGCTTCAATGTTAATTTCTACCTATACACTTTATTTAAATTGTTTATTTTTATGTGTTTCCTTTGGTAACTTTTAAAATATAATATCGTATAAAAATTTAAAATATAATGTTCTATAAATTTTCAAACACACTGTTGTTATGGCCTTATTTTTATGTACTTTTTAATATAATTTTCTTCAAAACCCGAGTTGTTCTTGATAATGTACAAGTTGTATAAATACTTAGGTACAACTCTTTTTTTATGTTTTTTCCATTTTTTTGTTTGTAGTATTTAAAATTTCAAATAATAAACAGTTCTATCATCTATGGATAATAGGGGTGTGAATTTCTTACACGACTCGAGAACACGACATGAAATTCACGGATCTAGGTTTAGTGTAAATTGGTTCGGATCAGTTTCAGGTTAAACCTGCGAACCCGTATAGCTAAATAGGTCGGGGACAGGGTCAAACCGAGCGGGTTTGTAGGTCAACCTGTTTAACAAATCTGTAATATAATTTATTTTTTACAATATTTTTTATGTCACAAATTAAATTCATTAGGTATTTAAAGCCATAGTTATAACTTAAAATATAAATTGACATAAGTTTTCATAACTAAAATTGTGTTTTTAGGTAAAATTCTAATTTTAATATATTAATTTGAGACCAAAATATTAAAAGATTTAAAAAATTCAGGTTGAACAGGTCGTGATCTGGTCAACTAGTGAATATCCGAGTTGTGGGTTTATATGTATGACACAATTTTAGGGTTAGTGTAAAATTTTAGGGTTTAGGTTTGTAAGTATGACATAATTTTCCGCTATCCTGACCCGTTTAGCACCCCTAAATTGTCTAAGATCCAGTGGCTAAGGATAATGGTCCCCCCTGTTTTTTATTAGGTATTGTAAATTTACATGTTTTCATACGAAAAGTTTGTTCTATTGAGGCCATGCCCCATCCCTTCTAAAGGTTTTTAAGAGTTTTGTAACTTTTGGCCCCCGTGAAATTTTCTTTCAAGCTTCGCCGTTGCTAAGATCCACTACTAGAAAATTGGCTATTTGCTACAAAAGTTTTCCTACGGAAAAAAATGAGCCACAAATTTTAACAAAGTTGCTACGCATTTGTGACGATAAAAAAACTCTAACTTTTTTTAGCAAATTTGCTATGCAATAGAAACAAATACTTAGAAAATTGCATAGGAAATAGAGTTGGAACTGCATCGCAAATTTCCTACACCATATATTCGTAGGAAATGTGTTGAAAATTGCGTAGTAAATGTGTAGTAAATGGTTTCCGACGAGGTTTTTTACAACATCAAGATTTCGTTGTAAATGCATAGGTGTCGTTAATTTGCTACGCATTTATGACGATATCTTGATGTTGTAAAAAACCTCGTCGGAAACCATTTACTACGTAATTTTCAACGCATTTCCTACGAATATACGGTGTAGGAAATTTGTGACACATTTCTTACGCCATTTCCTATGCAATTTCCTAAGTATTTGTTTTTTTTTGTTTAGTAAATTTGTTAAAAAATAGAGTTTTTTGTCGTCATAAATGCGTAGTAACTTTGTCAAAATTTGTGAAGCATTTTTTACGTAGAAAAACTTTTGTAGCAAATGACCAATTTTCTAGTAGTGATCTATCTAGATCTCCCATCGTAAATTTACACGTTTTCATACAAAGGTTTGTGCTATTGAGTCCGGCCCCATTCGTTTAAAGGTTTTCAGAGTCTTGTAACTTTTGGCCCCTCCGAAATTTTATTTCAAGCTTCGCCGTTGCTAAGATCTATCTAGATCTGCCATCGTATTCCTACCTTCTCGTTGGTACGTTTAAATATTCTTCCTACAAAATTGTACCTACACTAAATCAGGAATCGTAGGTACCCATCCCTAGTTGAATGACAGTCCACTACTGCATCTTCATGCTACAAGGATATAACGATATATTATGTAGTAGTATGAGGGTCTCGCGAAATGGTTCTATTAGGGGTCTGCGTTTGGAGGTGTTGGGATGGCTTCAATGTGGTTTATACACTGGGCAATGTACACGTATAGCCAACATGCAAGCTTTTGAGATTAACTGTTTCCAAATGCAGATTTACAAAGTTAGTTTTAATAAATACGGAGTACAAGTTTATTGTAACTTGTATGACATAGAAAGGGCAGATGAAAGGAAAAATAAACTAATCAAACATGCCCCATCAAACTTTGACAATTGAACCAATATCGTTTACTATGTCCAACTATTGAAAGAAATTGTTTCCTAAACTAATGTACTGCAGTTTATAAATTTATTTACCAAAATTGACAGTTTTTGAAAATATTTATCAAAATGTAGGTCGGAAACGAAAAAAAACCCTAGCATGGGCGAACGGCGGCAGAAGGTTATCCCGTTCAAAATTCAACGTCGAATCACTAAGATTTTCATCACTAACCTTCCAGATGGATGCAGCGGAGCAGATGTGGCGACTCAGATTCGGGTTTTTGGTCAGATCTACGATTTATATATTGCTCGCAAAAGAGATATTCGGGGCAATAGATTTGGCTTCATGTCGATGCTGGACGTTCAAGAGAAAGATACTTTGATCAAGAATATAAGAAATATCAAAATGGGGGAGAGTAAACTGTGGGCTAGTGTTGCTCGTTTCGTTTTGGAAGACGGGGAGGTTAGGGATAAAAGGGTTGATGATCGACGTTCTGCGAAAGCTACAAACTCACAGCCGCATCAGGATGGGCATGGGGGAGGCAGTATGACAAATGGTGAGAGAGGTGAATGGTCGTTCAAGGACATGTTGGTTGGGAAAACGATTGCAGTGGATAATAACATTAATGCGTTCTCGGATTCGTATGGTAAGGCTATTATGGCAACTATGTATGATAGTGATTCACTGAGGAAGGTCAAAGTTATGATTCGACATGTTTGTACATCTTCGTTTAAGGTGCAATATTTAGGTGGCTTGGATATTCTTATTACGTTTGTAGATGCAGAGATTGCTATTGCTGTTCACAGCGAAATTATGAAGTTTGAGAATGTGTTTTCGAAAACATGTATTTGGAATGGACAAGTGACTGGGTTTGAACGCCTTGCTTGGCTTAAAATTCAGGGTTTGCCGCTTAACTTAATTGATAATGAAGTCATTAACGAAGTGGGTGGTTTGTTTGGAAGAGTTGTTCACAAGGCTAATAAATCAATCAATGCTGAAGATTTGTCGTTTGAGTATATAGGGGTCCTGGTAGGCGATGGAAAGAGGGTTTCGGAGGAAGTAATGGTGAACTGGAGAGATCGCGAAATCCGGGTTTGGGTTACGGAAGATTTGGGTGAATGGGTTCCGGATTTCATTGAGCCCGAGGTTTCCGGGAAGGTTGACTCGGACAACGAGACTAGTGAGGAGGATGTTTCACCTGAAGAGGACGTTTTAGCTGCGGAAGAGCTGAATGAAAATACGAATGGGGAGGTAAATTGTGGGGACTGTGATAATGAAGTGTTAGAGGAGGAAATGTTTGTTCCTGCTGTTTCGTTTCCTTTTGAGGATGGAGAAGCTAATGCTTTTAAATCTATCAAGAGGAAAAAGTTTAAGAACATGCAGGGGGTGGAGAGACCGAGCAACGCTTACACTAGTAGCAACGAGAGTATGAAGGTTACAAAGCGAACGAAGAATGCTATAGAGGAAGATTTATTTGGGTTGAATGGGTTGTTGGGTTTGGAAGGTAATGGTAATACCGCTGTTGATACGGCGTCGGAAGGGGATAGTGCAACTGAAGTTGATGCTGTGACGAACGAGGTAGACCAGGAACAGTTTGATGCTGATCGAAGTGTCCCCACTAATTTACATACTAATGATGTCGATGGTGTTATGATTATGAATGAGGTGGAGGCTACTAAAGGGTTGGCTGCCAAACTAGGTGCGTTTGTAGGAGTCAATGATAATATTATTCATGAGTCGATTGTTCAAGAAGGGTTACAAGGAGTGAAACGATGAATTGCCTTTCTATTAATATACGAGGGATTGGGGTTGATGGTAAATCTAGATGGATTAAAAGACTTATAAGTGAGTTTGGTATTTCGTTTATTGGGATGCAAGAAACGATGTCTAGTAGCTTAAAGCCATGTATGTTGTCTACTTTTTGGGGTGGCACGGGCTTCGACTGTGAGATTGTTCATGCAAACGGTCAATCGGGTGGTCTTGTTTCATGTTGGGACCCGAAGGTATTTATTAAAGATACAGTTCTGAAAGATAATAATTTTTTGATTGTTTCTGGATTGTTAGTAGATGGTGTGGTTCGCCTCAATGTGGTAAATATCTACGCTCCTCAACAAAATTGTGACAAACGTACACTTTGGAACAAAGTCATACGCCATATGCAAGACGGTCAAGGTTGGTGGATCATGTTTGGTGACTTTAATGCGGTGCGAGACCCGATAGAAAGAAGGAACTCTAATTTTGATCCAATATGCGCAAATGATTTCAATGATTTTATTGATGAGGCGGGTCTTCGGGAATATCATTTAAAGGGTATGGAGTTTACGTATTCAGTGACTCGGAATGGTGTTTGCAAAATGAGTCGCATTGATAGAGTTTTGGTATGCTCGAATGTTTTCAATAAGTGGTCGAACGCTTGTGTTAGAGCGTTGAATAGAGAGCTTTCTGACCATTCACCTTTGCTACTAAATATGGTTGAAACAAATTATGGATATAAGCCATTTAGGTGGTTCGATTCATGGATGGATAAAAATGGGTGTGAGGAAGTGGTCAAAGGTGCACTTACGAATTTTTATATGGATGGCCCGTCGGACGTGGTATTGACGGTAAAATTAAAACGGCTTCGACAGAGATTGAAAATATGGTATAAAAGCTGGAAAAATAAAGAAATCGAAGATGAGACGCGGCTTAGAAAAGAACAAGAGGAGCTTGATGTTTTGATGGAGCAAAAAAATTTAGAGGAGTCAGAGTTATGGGCTTGGACGGAATGTAAGAAAAGCCTTGATGAAATTGAATATGCAAGATCGCGGGATATTAGACAAAAATCTAGAGTGAAGTGGGCGGCTCTAGGGGATGAGAATTCGGCGTTTTTCCATAATATGGTCAACGGGAGGAAAGCTAGAAATGCCATTCCGGGTATAGATGTTAACGGGGTGTGGGTGTCTAAACCGTCTTTGGTGAAAAAAGAAGTTATGAGGTTTTTTCGAGAGCATTTCAAGGAACAATACTCGATTCGGCCTAATCTAATATGCAGTGGTGTGAAAGGCTTATCGGAAGCTGATAGTTTGATGCTTGTTCAACCGTTCTCGAGGCAAGAAATAAAAGATGCGGTTTTTGATTGTGGCTCTAACAAAGCACCGGGTCCAGATGGCTTCAACTTCCGGTTTGTCAAGGTATTTTGGAATCTTCTTGAAAACGATTTTGGCCGAATTATGGATGAGTTCTTCGAGACGGGTAATGTCAGTTTCGGATGTGGATCCTCTTTTATTACTTTAATCCCGAAGATTAAAACTCCTTTGGGGCTTAAAGATTATGGGCCCATCACTCTTATTGGGATGATTAGTAAGGTTAAATCTAAGATCCTTGCTAATCGTCTTAAGAAGGTGCTGGGTTCGGTTATTTCTGAGTCGCAATCGGCTTTTCTCGCGGGCAGATTTATCCTGGATGGGCCTTTGGTAGTAAACGAGCTTATGGAATGGTTGAAGAAAAAGAAACGTAAGTCGTTTATTTTAAAGATCGATTTCGAGAAAGCGTACGATAATGTAAATCGGAATTTTTTGTTATCTATGATGCACCAAATGGGTTTTGAATCGAGATGGGGTAAGTGGATAGAAGGGATTTTGAGGGCGTCTAGATCCGCGGTTCTCGTTAATGGGTCTCCAACTTTTGAATTTAATTGTGAAAAGGGTCTTCGTCAAGGCGACCCTATCTCACCGTTTTTATTCCTAATTGTCATGGAGGCCTTGTCTTGCTTGTTGAAAAAGGCACAAGAGATTGGAATCCTTAAAGGTATTAATTTTTCAGATGCTGAAGCCGATATCACTCATTTGTTTTATGCGGATGATGCGCTTATCATGGGGGAATGGTCGCAAGAGAATATCCAAAACACGGCTCGCATATTGAGAATATTTTACATTTGCTCGGGCCTTCGTATAAATATCCATAAGTCCAATCTTTTTGGGATTGGAACTGAGGATTATGAAGTAGATGATATGATGGCGATTTTGGGGTGTAAGCGTGGGTCATTCCCGTTTGTGTATTTGGGGATTAAAGTGGGAGCAAATATGTCTAGAATTAACAGCTGGAATATGGTTATTGATGTGATTAAAAGAAGGTTAGAAACATGGAAGGCTAGAACTCTATCGATAGGAGGGCGATTGATTTTGATTAAATCGGTTCTTGAAAATCTTCCGGTTTATTATTTCTCGTTATATCAAGCACCTAAAACGGTTGTTCAATGTATTGAATCTATATTTAGACGGTTTCTTTGGGCAGGATCCCGGGTGTTAAAAAGATACCATGGGTTGCTTGGGAGGTCATAGCTAGACCAAAAAATAAAGGTGGTTTGGGAGTAACTAGTTTACAAGCCACAAATGAAGCGCTCTTGCTCAAGTGGACATGGCGGTACAAATGTGAAGCCGAGAGCCTATGGAAAAAGGTTATCGTGGGTTGTAATGGGGCTGCGAGAGCGTGGTCTATGCTACCGTGTGGTCCTCTAGCTAGTGGATGTTGGAAAAGGATTGTGAAATTAGGTGCTAAAAAGATTGACGACCGAACGAATCTGAATAGCTTCTTTGTTGCGAGAGTAGGAGAAGGTTCGGCAGTTAATTTTTGGACTGATACTTGGTTGCGTCAGGAACCTTTGCGCCTGATTTATCCAGCGTTATTTCGCTTGGAGAGTAACAAATGGGCTGCAGTAAACAGCCGTGTGCAGATCTCAAACGGGTCAGCGACTGAGATGCTTTGGAGCTGGAAACAGGAGCCGAATTCTGCTGCAGAAGTCAGCGAATTATACCAGCTGTTGACAGAGTTGTTTGAGTATAAATGGCTTATAGGCGCGGACAAATGGACCTGGAAATGTGACAAGAGTGGTACGTTCTCTGTGCGGATAGCGAAACAGGTGTTAGCAGCCCCAATTACAGATCCGATTGAAACTGGAGTGAAATGGAAGGCTTGGACACCCCTAAAATGTAAGATTATGGTATGGCGCGCGGCACTTAATCGTCTTCCTACCAAAATGGAGTTATCTAAACGTGGAGTGTTGATAGAAGATTTGGCTTGTCCCATGTGCGGCGACGATCAAGAAACGCTGATGCACTTAATGACCGGTTGTATATGGTCTGCGGAGATATGGGCTCGAGTGGCGTCTTGGTGTAAGATTAGTCCTCCGTTTGTTTTTGATGTCAAGGACCTTCTAGCTTTAGCGGACATGCAACCAAATACGAAGAAGGAGAAGGATATCCTTAGAGGTATTATCTACACTACCATATGGATGTTGTGGAACGAGAGGAATTCCAGAGTGTTTGGTGGTAAACATCGGCGTCCTTGTGAACTTTTAGCGAATGTAAAGACCGTGTCGTTTTTTTGGTTTAGACATAGATCGAGAATTAAAGGGGTAGAGTGGAATACTTGGTGTAATAGTCCTTTGAACGCATTGTAATCGATTTGGCTGGTGGTACCCGTTTTTGAGGTCCATATTCGGCTTGTTTATATAATGAAGTTTAAGTTTCAAAAAAAAATAGATAGTTTGGTTATATTAAGTAAGTTCAAAGAAAAATTAGCTTTCTACTTGCATCATCATACTCTAATACTCAATTAATTCCACAAATAGCAAAAGCTAAGTTAGGGTATGAAGTGGGTAAGATATAACCCATAATAGAATAGAGAGACTGCTTTCAATGAGATCCCGGCTCGATAGTGATTTTCTACTTTCTCATTCCAAATCATATTGGATAAATTCAATTCATCAACTAATAACTAATTTAATCATTTTTAGCATGAATATTCTGTGTTTTATATATTACTTTTAGTTTATATAAAACATAGAATATAAAAGCTTAAGGTAAAAAAAAAATAACATCATGTCAGTTCCTTAAAAAAAGTTATAACCATCCTTTACCATGAAAAAAATAAATATTTTAAGCGTGGATGGGGGTAGTCATCACCTTATCACACTATCACACCTAATCAGATTCTGCCACATCATTTCATCACATTGTATCACATTCCATCACTAAACACATGTGGTAATGTTCACTTTTCATCACATTTCATCACTAAAGTTTTTTTTTTTTAAAAATATTCTAAAAACATTACATTAAATAAAAAACATTACATTATAAAAAAATTACATTAAATAAAAAACATAAAAAAACATAAAAACTAAAAAAATTAAGTGAGCGGTGTGTGCGCCTCCTCGAACTGGATATCTAAACCACCTACGTGTTCCGTTAGATCAAATTGAAGCTGATAGTGGGTTTGTTCATTCCGCAACTCGAAAATAATATCATCGGTAACGTTTGGTTGTGTCGGTGGATCCATAACGTAATCCGTAGATATTGCGCGCCCCTCTTACTTTAGGATCATATTGTGCAATATGATACACGTGTACACAACACTCCTTATTTTCACTTGATCAACCAAATGCACCAGGCGATCTATTATGTGCCATTTACTTTTCAATACACCAAATGCCCGTTCAACGTCTTTTCTGGCAGATTCTTGTAGCTTCTTAAACAATATTTCTTTTTTGATTGTCGGAAACAAATAAGCTTTCACAAAAACTGACCAAGTAGGGTAGATGCCATCAACAAGATAGAAGCCACGTCTATATTGTCGTCCGTTCACCGTAAACGGACACATCGGGGCGGTTTCTTGTATCTCGGTATCGAATAGCGGTGATTGATTGATGTCATTGTTTGAGCCGAGGGGACCAAAGTACGCATGCCAAATCTATAAATCGTTTGACGCAACAACTTCGAGCATTATCTTCGGTTTTTTATGGTCACCTCTCATAAACTGACCTCGTAAAGCCGTCGGGCAACTTCTCCGTTCGATGTGGGTATAGTCGATGCTACCGACCATCCCGGGAAAATGGCATCTCGCTTCATGTGCGGCGTACAAACGTGTTATGTCGTGTCTAGTCGGTCTTCGGAGATACTCTTTACCATATAAATCAATAATAGCATTGTAAAAATAGTGAAGAGACTCGCTTGAAATTCTACTTGACATATTAAAATATTCATCATATTTGTCAGGAACGTTACCAGTAGCAAGTTGACGAATCGCGGATGTGCATTTTTGTATCTCCGTAAAGCTCTTTTTCCCGCATCATACCCTACTTGAAACCATTCGAACTTAGCTTCGATGTCTCCGACAATCTTTAAAAATAATTCCTTTGATAAACGAAATCGATTTTTAAACATCCGGTCGTTGTACTTTGGATTTTTTACAAAGTAATCGTTCATCAAAACATCATTTGTCCCCCACCGATCACGTTGCACAATTTTTTTCTTTGGGCGTTCCGTATCTTCACGTTGTGCGGCCTCGCAAACAATTGAAAAAAAAAATCCATTGAAGAACTCGACGAGTCAGAAGAACTAGATGAGTCGAGTGGACACGAGGGGCCTTCCATTTCATATATATATGCACTTTGTTTTGCTTGTTAGATGTAATGTTTTGATTGTTGGTGGTATTGATTTTGGTTGAAAATAAAATATGTTTATATATTGAGTTGATGAAAATAATTTTTTTTTTTAAAACCAAACGGTCATTTGACCATTGGCCAACGGTGAAAACCAAGGAACTTGAGCTGTGATGTATGTCGCGATAAATTATCATCGCGGCCGTGATCCATGTGGTGGGGCGGTGTACGTGATGGTCACGACCATCACGGCCAGCCCATCACGGACTGCCCTATCCACCTTAATAAATAAATAAATCGTTTTTTTTTTTCTTTTTCACAGTTTTACTTTTATTCACGTTGTCATTTTCAAACCATCATTTTCGCTGTTAATTTTTTTTTTCAAGAATATTGTTTTTAGTATACTTAATTTTTTGGGTTACATTTAATATTTTTAAATATGATTTATTTTAGTAGAAAGAGATTTCAAGAAAATGTTTAATTAAAAATAGTTATTTTTTTTTCTAAATTCCTTATTTGATACTAAAAATCTAAATCCCAAAATCAAGTAATCTCTATCAAAGGGAGATTGATTTAAGAAAACAAAGAACAATTTATATGAAAGATAATCTTCAATAGCTTACGGTATAACTCACCGTCTAATACCAGAGAGAATTCTATTAAGAAAATGTAAACCACTAGCTACAAATGAACCACAAAATAACTTTAAATATGCGGAAAGTTTCCCAAATGGGCCAAAATGGCCTTAGTCCTTCCACAGCCCAGTAAGATTCTAATCAACCCAATAACATATTAATTGGCCCAAATCTAATAAAAACCGGAAACTAAACATAAACCTATAATATACCTAACAATCTCCCCCTAGGTTTATGCTTTATCTGCAACTCAAGCGCCTCTTTTCTTCTTCTTTGATGGCTGCAACATAACATGAGGATTTGCAACTGCATGTCCAAACAATTTTTTTCAAGTGTGCTCTTTTATCTTGCCCACAACTTCATTTTAATTATGACTGCCACGACACTGGTAAAAGCCTTTGCACATGATTCATATTCTTCAGTAGCATTTATTTGATTCTTTGTCAACACTTGAATATCTCTCTCAGCAAACCTCATCAAATCCGTGGAATCACAAACACGATACTATACATGGTCACATGTAATCACTGCATCACCATTAAATGAATCATATACCCAACACTGAAAACCTACAAGAGAGTTATCTGTTAAATCTCTAGCCACTAGACTTGTCGTTTCTTTCTTTGTTGCTGGCCACATGACAGTCTTCATTCTGTCTCTAGTGCGAGGATCTTACACCTTTCCATATGTTCTTACCCATGACTCTGCAGTTTTCATATCCTTAAATTATGACACCCCAGGAAAATCCCACATTGGCCGTGGCTAGGAGAGATCCTTGGTTCATATGTAATCCAATTCCTCTTAAATCACCAACGCTTTTTGGGGCTTAATATTAGTCGATGAGAGGAGAACTTCACAGTTAAGCGTGCCCATGTGGGAGCCATATCAGGATAGGTGACTGTTTTGGTCAAAAATTATCTAGTTAAAATAACTTTGTATTCCAAATTAGTTAAAGTGAGGTAGAGTGCTAAATGTGTGAAAATATGTTAAGGAATCAATTAAATTCTGAAGATGGTGTATCAGGATGTTGAAGAAGTAGAAATATGACAACTATATTCGGGATGGCTTAGGTTAGCTTTGGGATGGATAGTTATATCCTCGGGATGGAACTGTTTGTAATGAACAAATAAAGTAGAAAACACAAAGAACAACACACGATCTACAAGGAAAGCCCTTGATCAGTTGTAGATCGCCGGTATAAAACCTCGGGAGGAGTCTAGGCCTCTGCCTTGTTTGTTAATATTAATTTGGTAAAAAGATACAACTTTGGATGAGCAAATGGATGAGTGTACTACGATTACAATGATTGTGCAAGTGTTTTTGATCAGCTAAGTATATGTGTGTGTAGCTATAGTGTAAGCGACGTGTCCTATACTCGTCCAATACCCCAATTTATATAGTACATGAAATAAACAAACAATCTCACGAAATCCGCTAAGTAGCTAAGGTCTTTGAAAGCTTGCGGACTGTTTCAGGTGACCGTTGTGGGTGTTTCAGCTGAAATGGACGTTGGATAACAGTTTCCATCTTTCTCGCCTTGCATTCATCACTTTGGCGGTTACACTTTGACTCATTATTCAGGTTTATACGCGTACAGCTCATGCATCCTTGATATCTCTGATTTAATAAGACTTTGTAGCCGTTAAAGGGGAGTTACAAGTCTTACTGATGCATTAATTATACCTGAAATAACATAAGTACAAGATAGTTTGTTAGTTCATTTTTAGGATGTGCACATGCCGAAACACTGTTACATCCTGAAGTTAGATAAGTCATTCAACATCCTGGGGATGGTACATTAGTGATGTGAGGTAAAATCATCCTGAGGATTTTCACCCTCAACAATTGTTCCAAAAAATATGTTACCGTTATTTTAATGGTAAAAATATTTTTCCCAATTGATGGGTTCATGTTTCCATGTTTCAAGACCCTAACGGCTATTTTTTAGGATAATTCTTCGTGATGACCGTTACGCCTCATCATATCCTGCTGCCTATATCTAGGCTTTCCTTCCTTCTTTATAATCAACTAAGATTATTTAAAAAGGTAACTACTTTGCTTCTTTCTCGTTTTCTCTTTCTTATTCCTGCAAAAAGAAGTCTTTCAAATTAGTTTTTTAGAATGAGCAAGAAATTAACAAGGGCTCTTGGGAGTGTTGGAATCCCCAAGAATTTCACAGCCCAAAACTTGATCAAAGATCCTGATCAAGAAATTTGTACTTTTTATGACAAAGATATTCAAGCCCTTAAGAAATCAGGGGCTTTTCCTGATTCTGCCGTCTTTCGGCCTTTTGATCTGAATGCAAAGTCTGACTTTGCCTATTCTGTTTGGGTTTGCTTTTTCTTTTTACCATTCCAACTCGGCCTCAAATATCCATTCCCAGATTTCATCAGAGAATTCTTTGATGCGACAGGGATGGCTTTTGCCCATGCTATGCCTGAGATTCTGGAGGATCTTAATAGTCTGTGACAAGATCATTCAGACTCACGGCATTAATCTTCAAGTTGGTGACCTGCCATACATATATAAGTTAAGGACACACGGGTTAAACCATAATGTTCTTCAACTTATTGATAAAGAACCTCCTCTGCTGCATAACGTTGTGAGATCTGATAGGCCCTGGAAATCAAAATTCTTTTTTGTAAGGAGGGATTCCATTCCTTATGGGGATGAAATTCCCATGTCCTGGTTAAAAAGTGGTAAACATGTTAGATATAAACAAGATAGTCACATCCTGAGGATGTTAGTAGTATTCTAAATCATCTTTTGTTTTGCAGGTGCTTGTTTTGCAAAACTTGTTCCTACTCTAGACGAAACTTTTATCAGACGCAAGGCAATACTAGAGCTACCTGCTTCAGCAAGGACTTTTAGAGTAGAAGGAAGCTTTTCTACAAGTCGTGCTATTGAGATGCCTGGTAAGTTTTGTCATATCTTGAAAATATGCTTATTCCTGGATCTTGTGTTAACCTGTGTATGTCTTCTTGTATAAGCAAAGAAGCCTGATTACTTTGATCTTGACGAGATTGACAGTCAAGATATCAAGGCCCCAAAGATAACTTCTCCATCCAGCTCCAGGATGACAAGTCCTCCCCCTGCCCCTAAGGCCAAAGCTGCAGCTTTTTCTAAGAAGAGGAAGGCTGCCAGTACTTCTACTCAAGAGGCTTCTCCTTTCGAAGGTCTCAGTTGTGATGCCATCCTAGGCAAAGTTTCTCAGTTTGTTCTTTAGGTACGTTGTGCATCCTGAGGATGGTAATGATTGTTACTAGCATAAGGTTTGAATACTTACCTGACTTCTTCATTTTTGCAGGGGCATGAGTACTTGATGAAGTCCCTGGATGACATGAACAAAGAGTTTGCTGATAGTAAGGCCAAGCTCGAAGATGCGAAGAAAACTACCCTTGATAAGGCCAAACAGCTTGAAAAGAAGGTAGGAAAGGTGGAGACTGAGCTGAAGGTTGTGAAGGCTGCCCAGGCCAAAAGCATGAGGGATCACCAAAAGGAGATGGAAGAGTATAAGCAGGGGTTGATTAAGTCTGCCACTATCTCTGTTTTTCAAGCTAGGGTGAGGATGGCGTTGCGAGCTAAAGATCCCAATTTTAAGATGGAAGACTGGGATGTTGAAGCTTGGCAAGAGAAGATCCTTAGTCTGGGTGGAAAGGAAGTGACATCCGAGTCCATCCCTGCTACCGTTCCTCAGGATGCTGGTAAAGAAGCTGAGGTGATAGAGGCTGAGGTGACCAAGGAGTTTCAGGTTGATGAACCGGTGGGCAATGAAGGATTAGATGACAAGGCCAGAGCCCACTTTTTATAATATTTAGTTGGTTTGTGACCAATTCTAAACATTTTCTCTTTATGTCTGTATGAACAATGAAAGTCTTTGGGGTGGAGGGATCTTGGTTTTCAAGACGGAGCCCCAAATTCTTCTTTAACCCTGACTTTGAAATGCTGACCCCTGGTGGATGGGTCCTGGTTTAGGATGAAGCCAGGGGTTGGTATTATCTTTTTTATGAATAATATATCAATAACTTTTGACATCTTCGTGTTCTTTATTTCCTTTGACATTCTGCAAATATCAGCAAACACTTAGTTGTTATAAAAGAATGATAAAAAGTAATACCTTTCTATCTTTGTTGATGAAATCTCCTGATCTTGCCACATTCTTCATAAGTCCTTCTCATCGTCAGGATGGTCTTCATTATCCTGAGGATGTCCCCAGTTTCTTTTTCATCCTTAGGATGGTCTTACATCTCGAGGATGTCCATAGTGTAATATCTTCAGTATAGACTTCTAGTCTATAATCTTTAGGAAGAATTGAATCTTAATAATATCTTGTAAAGGAAAACTTTGTTATTATACTGGCGACAAGGCCTTTGGTTTAAATGGGATCAAAACCCTTTTGAAATAATCATGGTGACAAGACCAATATGTAATATTTTGGGAATAACTGGCGACAAGGCCCTTAGGAATAACTGGTGACAAGGCCCTGGTGACTAGACCAAATACGAGAAAGAGACATTCAAAAATGTCTAAACCTTAAGAGCTCTATCGTATATCTCAAAGATAATGAAATTGTCAGCCACTTTTACATGGACTGGTCCCACCATCCCGAGAATATACATGGGCATCGTGCGCTCCAGGCGAGGGTTGCTAACCCAATGTGAAAGGTGAAAACCTCTAAACCTTAGAAAGGTGTCAGACAACTTAACGGAGGAGGGTGGCCAACCCCCTAGTCTTCTAAGCATTCCATCTTTAGGATGGTACTGCAAAATTCTCAGGATGGCTATTTCTAGACCATGTTTAGTAAAAATATAATCGATCGAAATAGATAAAGGATAGGTACTTACATATGGAGATGATTCATCTCTATCAGCCTTCACCTTCATCTCACCTGTGATTCAGACCGTAGTTTCTCTTCCAGAGAGATCACACTTTTGGGAATATAGCATGGCATCCTTCTTCATGGTAGGCCAATAGTATCCCGTCCTCAAAGTCTTCAAGTATAGGGATCTTCCTCCTGTATGATTTCCACAATCTCCTTCGTGGATTTCTTTGAGCACTTCATTTGCTTCATCCTTGTTGAGACATCTCAGATATGGACATGCAAGAGATTTTCTACACAAAATATTGTCTATAAATGTAAATTTAGATACCTTTATCCTGAAATCCTTTGGGTTTTCTCCGTCAGGAATGACATCTTCTTGTAAATATTTTATTATAGGAGTCATCCATGCTGAATCGTCTTGTGCCTGAGTAGCTAAAACAGTGATATCCTTGGGATGGACTGTTTTATCCTCTGGATGTGCCAGGTTATCCTTAGGATGTACCTGGCTATCCTCAGGATGCCACTCTTCAATTTCTGGTTTCAGAATGTGGATGATGGGAATCTTGGACCCTTCTGGTAAATTAAGGGAGGATCCCAGGTTTCCTAAGGCATCAGCTTCAGCATTTTCTTCCCTAGGTACCTGTATTAGTGAAAATTCTACAAAAGAAGTTGATAAATTTTTAACTTTTTCAAGATAAAGAGCTAACTTTTGACCCTTTACTGCATAAGATCCATTAAAATGATTAGCAATCAACAAAGAATCAACAAATACTTCTATATTAGTAATATGCATGTCTTTAGCTAGTTGCAAACCAGCAATGAGGGCATCATATTCTGCCTCATTATTGGTTGTCTGAAATGCACATCTAACAGCATGGGGTATTTTGTCCCCTTGTGGCGATTTTAGTAGTATTCCTAAACCTGTTCCTTTTGCATTTGAAGCTCCATCAGTATACAAAATCCATTTTCCTAAGTTTTCATTTAATTGTTGTACTTCAGATTCTACTTCACTCAGGATGTCACTACTGAAATCAGCCACAAAATCTGCTAGAGCCTGCGATTTGATTGCATTTCTATGCTCGTATACTAAGTCAAAGGCACTTAATTTTACTGACCACTTAGCCATTCTACCTGACATTTCTGGTTTTCTATGTACTTTTTTAATGGGATAGTTAGTTTGTACGTGTATCCTGTGTGTTTCAAAGTAATGCCTTAACTTAGTAAATGTCATTATCAAAGCTAAAACAAGTTTTTCGAGATGAGAATACCTGGTCTCAGCATCTAGTAGAGTTTTACTTACATAGTAGACAGGATGCTATTCCCCCTCGAAGTCTCTTACCAATACTGCACTTATAGCATTCCCAGAAACTACAAGATATAACTTCAGTGGTTCTCCATCCTCAGGCTTCATCAGGAGTGGAGCTGCTGCTAGATACTCTTTCAGTTTCTTCATTGCTTCCTCGTGTTTCTGTCCCCAGTCGAATTTACTATTCTTCCTCGGGATATCATAGAATTCTTTGCATTTATCCGAGGATTTTGAAATGAATCTATTTAAGGCTGTTATCCTTCCTGTCAGCCTTTGTACATCCTTGATATTTTTTGGGGATTTGAGATCAAGGATGGCTTTTATTTGTTCAGGGCTGGCTTCTATCCCTCTTTTGGTAACTAGATATCCTAGAAATTTTCCAGCATCGACTCCAAAATGACATTTAGATGGGTTCAACTTCATATTATAGGCGTCGAGGATGTCAAATGCCTCCTTAAGATCTTGAAGATGATTCTCTGCCTTTTTGGACTTGATCACCATGTCATCAATGTATACCTCCATTGTGTCCCCAATCTTCTCTTTAAACATCATATTCACCAGCCTTTGGTAGGTTGCACATGCATTTTTTAATCTAAATGGCATAGCTATATAACAATATATACCTGATGGGGTCATGAATGTTGTGTCCTCTTGATCATATGGTTCCATTTGAATTTGTTGGAATCCTGAGGATGCATCCATGAATGTCAGCATTTCGTGGCCTGCTGTAGCATCCACCATTGAATCTATATGTGGTAGTGGGAATGGGTCCTTAGGACATGCTTTATTGAGGTCTGTATAGTCTACACAAACTCTCAATTTCCCATTCTTCTTTTGAATCACCACCACATTGGAAAGCCATCTTGAAACTTTTACTTCCCTTATCATCTTGGATTTAAGGAGTCTATCCACTTCTTCTTGTATGATAATATTTCGTTCTGAAGCAAACTTCCTTCTTTTCTGCTGAATGGGCTTGAAATTCTTATCAATCCCGAGTTTGTGAGTAATGACATCCTTAGAGATGCGAGTCATATCTTCATGCTTCCATGCAAAAGTAGACATCCTGCATTTAAGAAACGAGATTAGTAATTGTTCAATGTCATGAGGGATATTCTTACCAATTAGCACAGTGATATCCTTGTTATTGTTATCAAGGCAAACAGCCTTTACATCTTGCTCAGGATGTGCCTTGACATCTTGAGGATGGCACTGTGCATCCTTCTGTAGTTGCTATGCTTGTCGTGATGAAGCCTTCATTGATGTTGTATAACAGTCCTTGGCTTCTTGTTGATCACTATTTACTTTGACGACTCCCCAAGGTGTGGGTAACTTTATGCACGGGTGATACGTTGAAGGGACTGCCTTCATGTCATGTATCTAGGGTCTCCCCAGGATGACATTGTCGCAGGATAGGGAATCTATCACACGTAATCTCTGGATAGAGTTCACTCCTTCCACATACACTTTTAGCTTTATGTCTCCCACTGTGCTCTTAGTTTCTCCACTGAAGCCCACTAAGACTGATGATCTGGAAACTATTTCAGATTCCGGGATATTCATTCTTTTAAGAGCTTCAAGCTAGATGATGTTCACTGAACTTCCTCCATCTACGATAATCCTGCGAACAAAGTGGTTAGCAATATACAAAGTAATAACCAAACCGTCATGATAAGGATCAAGAATGTTTTCTCGGTCCTCTTCCTCGAAGCTGATCACTTTAGATGTCGTCAGGATGGTCTTCTTTGTTGGTCTTTCTCCCTTTTCAGACTTTGTTTCCCTCGCATGTCTTTTGGCAGCTGAGTATGAGGTTCCACAAATGTCTGACCCTCCTGAAATGAAGTTGATAATACCAGCATCCTTTGGTGGGGATGCTACTCTTTAAGGGATGTTGGTGCCATCCTGAGCTCTTGATTTCTCTTTGCCCAGGAGTTCTTTAAGGTGACCTTTGCTCAAGAGATAGGCTATCTCTTTTCTTAAGGCGATACAATCTTCGGTGATATGGCCAAAATCTTCGTGATATAGGCACACCATTTGGACTTATCCATCCATCCTGCCTTATTCTCTTTCCTTGGCCATCTTGCTTTGTCCCCTAGATCCTTCATGGCATACATTAGTCCTGTTACATCCACAGAAAAACAATAATCGGATAATTTAGGGCAGTCATCATCGTCGTCTTCTACCACATTGACTTTCTTATTATCAGGCCTAACATATGGCTTATGCTTATATGGTTCGTATATGGGAGTGGACTTTCGATTGGGATGGTTATATTTTGAGGATGATTCTATCCTCTCTTGAATTTTCTTATCATCCTCAAGTCGGATGAATCTTAGAGCTCTATTCCTGACTTCATCCAAGTTCCCGCATGGATTCATCACCAATTCTTGATAGAATGGTGAATCTCTTTGCAGCCCCATCTAGAATGCCTGTACTGTCGTTGTGACATCCAGGTTCGGGATGTAAAGTGCTTCCTTTCAAACCTAGTAATGTATTCTCTTATTGATTCTCCCTGTGGTTGAGTCACCCTGTATAGATCACTTATCAAATGTTCGACTACAAGAAAACTGATTATTAAACATGTTAGTTAAATGTGCAAAAGAAGTAATTGAATAGGGTGGAACACTTAGGAGCCATTTCAAGGCTGGACCGGTGAGAGTTGAACCAAATCCCTTGCATAAACATGCTTCTTTCAGACTGGCATGAATTGGATTTATTTCCATCCTTTCCCTATATTGAGCCACATGTTCCTCATGATCTGTAGATCCATCATAAAGCTTCATACTTGGAGTTTGAAACCGTTTTGGAATCTCTGCATCATATATGGGAGGTGCAAATCTTGACACCCTATGGCATGCTGAGGATACTTCAGGGATGGGTTGCACTATCCCTGGTACACTCGACACCATATCCTTAATCTTCTGAAGCTCCATTTCTAGCTGAGGACTTATTCCTGTATCCTGCAAACAAGCAACCTCATTAGCAGTAAAAGTACTAGAACTTAAATTGTTACCGTCAGTGTTATATCCTTGGGATGGCACAGGTGCATATCTTGTATCCCTGGTAGTCGCCATCCTAGGAGTAGTAGTTGTTTCTGGAGCAGAGAACCCAGTACTCATGGGGATAAAATCTCCTTGATGTACCCCTCCAGAGATGCTAGAATTAAAATCTAACGCCCTGGGTTGCAATGGTGTCCCCATGTCTTCACTTGGCCTTCTTGAGGATGATTTAAGAGCTTGTATTTCTCTTATCAACCTCCGGTTTGTGTCTTGTTGTTGATGTATCGAGTCTTTCATCAGTGCAAACATAGAAAGTAATTCATCATTTAATACAAAAACAGGAGGAGTAGATCTAGATGGTCTAGGTGGGATTTGGGAAGTAGAACTTCTTGGAAGTGCAGGCGGAGGTGGTAAGGCAGTATTTCTGGCAGATGTTGTAGATGGCATGGATGTTGAAACAGATTTTTGTGAAGAAGCCATAGTTGTCGAATTTTGTAAAAAAGAATTAAATAAGAGAAAGTTTTAACAAAGTTTTTTGTTAAAATAACACCACTTGCCCCACGGTGGGCGCCAAATTGTTTTGGTAAAAAATTATCTAGTTAAAATAACTTTGTATTCCAAATTAGTTAAAGTGAGGTAGAGTGCTAAATGTGTGAAAATATGTTAAGGAATCAATTAAATTCTGAAGATGGTGTATCAGGATGTTAAAGAAGTAGAAATATGACAACTATACTCGGGATGGCTTAGGTTAGCTTTGGGATGGATAGTTATATCCTCGGGATGGAACTATTTGTAATGAACAAATAAAGTAGAAAACACAAAGACCAACACACGATCTACGAGGAAAGCCCTTGATCAATTGTAGATCGTCGGCATAAAACCTCGGGAGGAGTCTAGGCTCCTACCTTGTTTGTTAATATTAATTTGGTAAAAAGATACAACTTTGGATGAGCAAATGGACGAGTGTACTACGATTACAATGATTGTGCAAGTGTTTTTGATCAGCTAAGTGTAGGTGTGTGTAGCTATAGTGTAAGCAACGTGTCCTACTCGTCCAATACCCCCATTTAAAGGGTTGACCGGCCATGCACCTGTGGTATCTTAATGACGATTCGTTTGATTTCACAACCTTTAGTGATGTCGAATTTGGTGTTGAGGGAATGCAAGAACAAACTTTTGACGTGTAGTCCACTTGTGAAGCCGAATACGTTGCAGCATCGAGTTGTTGCTCTTGGGTTCGTTTGATTCAACAGCAAATGCAGGACTATGGTTTGAAATTTCCTAATATCCCTATTTATTGTGATAATGAAGCGACCATAGCAATCACTAAGGATCCTGTGAACCACTCTAAGGTGAAACACATTCATATCAAATATCATTTCATGCGCAACTGCTATGAAAAGAAGTTGATAGATGTGATCAAAATATACACTGAATCATGTATTAATCCACATCTGTGAATCAGTTTTTGTATATATTTTCTTATTTAAAAATCCAAAAAGATTTTTTTTTTTACTTTTTAAATTTTAGGGGAGAATTTTCTAGAAAAATACAAAAACATCTGAAAACCGACAAAATCCAAAAAATTGGAAATCTCAAAAAAAAAACATCAGAAAATGCAAAAATGAGTTTTCATGTGGTGCAAAAACGAAAATGATAGTACGTCAGTGGACTATTGAGATTTCTCTAAAATTTTTAACGTCTAAACGGTATGTAATTTTTGCAAATGATGTATTAGTAGGCTTGAAAATCGGGTCAAAGTTGGCATTGTTATATAAACATAATGACTTAAAATTCCGTTGTTTAACATCTCATTGGCATATGGTCTTGGTACCGAAATTTTGTCTGATAGATTGCCAAGACTCTAAGATAATAGGTGTTTATGTCGTTTGCCATATGGGGTATCAAGGTTGTTCCTAAAATAAAAGAAAAAGACGTAAGTCTAAGGTTTTCCATGATGCTTTGTTCCATACATAACATATCTTTCTATTTATCCCCCTCAAGCCAAAATTGCTTTTTTTGCTGAATGCATAATCAAAATGTAGAAAGATACCTGTAAGGTGCAAAATCTCAATACATTGTTGAGCCAAATTTATGTCGGTAGAAACACTAACCTGAACATTGGCTTGCTTGCTTTCTTCCCAAGCCAGACTTTGCCTCTTCATCTGTACGTTGGTACTAACATGAACACGCGGTCCATGCCTAAATCTTTAAGTCAAGAACTCTGTCTCGTAATTGAGCCAAATTTGTACTTCCTCCACAAATAATATAGATGCGGACCACATACTCACCTATAAGATGACATTCCCAGGAAAATCTCACATCGGCCGTGGCCAGAAGAGATCTTGGTTCATAAGTAAATGTCTTGCCTCTTAAATCACCAACGCGTTTTGGGGCTTAATGTTAGTGGATAAGAGGAGAAGCGTGCTCAGGTGGGAGCAGTTCCAGGATGGGTGACCTCCTGGGAAGTCTACACCATGGCAACCAAAAACAAATCCGTGAGCTCTGGATGAGCAACCCATTGTGGCAAAGCGGACAATATTGGTGGTGAGATGGGTCGAATGTTACAGATGCTATCAGAGCCACTCTTATGCCGTTCACGATGGTGGGTGCATACATCATCAGGGACGACGAGACTCTAACTTGTGGAAATTGAGCCTCAAGTAACCAGTGTTACAGTATTACCTGAAAATCCATTTTCCTTATTTGTTCATACGGAACCTGGAAGTTCAAGTGGAGCCGGTGGAAGTTCTTCGGGTGATGGTTTAAGAGGAAAGTCAACAATGCTCAAATATTTAGTGGATGAATTTGAAGATGTGGATTTTGTAGATCTGAAAAGAAGAGTGGTTGTATTGGAACAAGAACAAATTTTGAAAGATATCAGAGTCATTGATCTTGAAGAATAGGTTAAAGAAAAGGATAAACAGATTAAAGAACTTCAGGTAAATATGAGAAATGTGGTGGCGATCATTACAGATTTGGCTAAGAAGTTGAGAATAGATTTGGATCAGAATTCAAAGAAAAGAATACTCCAGACATAGATTAAACAGTTGAAGATATAGAGTCAGAATCTGCAAGAAACAAAGAGTTTACACTAGAAGATGAGATTGGTAGTGAATTTGAAAACTCTAATGCAATAGCTGTTGAAGGATTGAGGAAGTATTTTGCAAATGAACTAAGTCTGAATCGAAGCAAGAAGCAAGTGGCACCTAGAAGAAGAATTGTGCTTCCTAACAAGGCAAAAGAAGACTCACTGAATCATAATCAACCGGACAGGTTTATGGTGGATACTGGAAAGGATCGGCTTAATTTGTATGGTGATAGATCATGAATAAAAATTTGGATGTACAATGAGGATAAAGATAAATGGCTTGTAAAGAGAAAAAAATGGAAGGGTTGAGTATTACAGCAGAAGATAAGACTTTGATTCTTGGACCAAGGTGGATATTGCTGAACTAATGAAGGCTCCTTATCGTGAAGAATTAGTTACCTAGACAAGAAAAGGATTTTTGTTATACAGATGGTTAGAAGATAATGCCAAACGTGAATTTATGTAAAATCCGGATCCTCTTACCACCAATATTGTCCGCTTTGCCCCGATGTGTTGCCCATCCAGAGCTCACGGATTTGTTTTTGGTTGCTCTAGTGGAGACTTCCAAGGAGGTCACCCATCCTGATACTGCTCCTACCTAAGCATGCTTAATTGTGGAGTTCTCCTCTCATCGACTAACATTAAGCCCCAAAATGCGTTGGTGATTTAAGAGGCATTCGATTACATATGAACCAAGGATATCTCCTGGCCAAGGCCAATGTGGGATTTTCCTTCAGTGTCACATTCACCCCCTTGTTAGAGTCTCATCATCCTTGATGAGGTTTGACCCACCATTCCGAACGACACAAGAGTGGCTCTAATACCATATGTAACATCCGGCTCCTCTCACCACCAATATTGTCTGCTTTGCCCCGATGTGTTGCCCGTCCAGAGCTCACGGATTTGTTTTGGTTGCCCCGGTGTAGACTTCCTAAGAGGTCACTGTTAAGGGTGAAAATCCTCAGGATGATTTTACCTCACATCCCTAATGTACCATCCCCAGGATGTTGAAGGACTTATCTAACTTCAGGATGTAACGGTGTTTCGGCATGTGCACATCCTGAGAATGAACTAACAAACTATCTTGTACTTATGTTATTTCACGTATAATTAATGCATGCGTAAGACTTGTAACTCCCCTTTAATGGCTACAAAGTCTTCAGGTGGACTTTCAGGTGGACTGAGGAAACCGAGGAAGCCTTCAACCAAATGAAACAACATCTCGCTTCCCTTCCAACAATTGCAGCTCCCGAACCTGGGGAAACGATCTTTGTCTATCTATCAGTTACAGAAGAAGCCCTAAGCGTTGTTCTCACAATAGAATGAGACAAGGCGTAGGTACCCGTCTACTTCTTCAGTAAATCTTTAAAATTAGCAGAGGTCAAGTACCCCCCTTTGGAAATATTAGCCTTGGCCCTTGTGCAAACAGCCAGAAGGCTTCGAAGGTACTTTCAAGCACACCCAATACAAGTGGTCACTGATCAACCTATAAAAAGTGTGCTTAAAAGGCCTGAAACCTCGGGACGATCAACCAAATGGGCTGTCGAATTAGGTGAACATAAAATTGTCACACCCTCAAATTCCCATTGCGGAGTTTATACCGCGAGGCGTATGGCATACTAGGATCCCATAGCCATAAGTCATATGAACAAACTCTAAATGCCCAAACCATTTAGTTCATTTTCAAAAATCAAGTTTAGTTAAGCTGTGGAAGCATAAACCAAATTTAAACATTTTTAAACCATGCGCAAAACAACGCGCCCAAATTAAACCGTATGAAAGAAAACGTAAAAGCATAATATGTAATTTAGGTGTATGCCAAAGACCTCGAATGCAGTGAAACGTGCAGTGCTTCCTAATCACGACACCGGAAGCTAACTACCTGCAAAAGCATGTATATCGTGTGTCAACATAAATTTGGTGAGTTCACAAAGTAAGGTAAGTAAAAGTGTAGGTTTCCCAAACCAAGAACAATAGTTAGGTTTCCCAAACCCAAAACAGTAATCAATAATCACTAGTTCAGCGTATGCCAAGGGTAGCTAACCCATTCATGATAACTAAACAATGAAAGTACCGAACTACTATTTAAACGATGCACTCTCCCCGCGAGCTGGTTTTTGACTCCCATCATTGCCTATCAACAATGATAAAATCTAAGGTCGTAGTTCACGCCCAGCTCCCAGCACAGTGTGAGGTTTGTCAAACCTAATAGCGCTATTAACTAATAACCCGCTTTCCATAACCTGGCAACTCATTCGGTATGTGAAGGACTTATAGTGATAGTGTTGGTTTAGTTCATCAAGGACAAACTTTGCGAACTAGTAAAACCCGACCCACACAAGGAGTCAAAACCCGACCCACACAAGGAGTCATAGCACCCCAAACCCGGGATGTGAAAGTAGTCCCAAACCGGACTAGAAAAAGTTAAGTACGTTGTCTCAAACCCGAGACGCATGCTTTTGAGAAAGGAGTAGTGAAACTCACCTTAGGTTGCAAGCAAATAATCCAAACTTCGCAAATAAGGACGTTCTACCGACTCCCTATTACATATGTACTAAGTGAGTATATGTGTATAATCAATACACCATATAACCCGTTTATCCAAGACGTTTTAAAATAGAAAACCGTGTAAGTGACACCTAGTGTTTCTATATGCACAAGTAGACCCTACGAACCCGTTGGTGGACAAAATGATTAACATCAGTTATGCACTTCATATACACCTCATATAAGTGCTCATACAAGTTCATGTCAAATACAAGTCATACAAGACTCGAAATAGCCACATAAGTGTACATTACATATTCTGCGTTTTTAGGATAGATTATGCGCTGTGAAAACCAATTTATTAAAAATACTTATCCAATGAATTAGACTCCCAAAATTTTAGTAAATATTCCAGGAAGTCTAACGGTCATGTCCATATTTTTATTTCGTGATAAAACTATATACGAAAATTATGAAAAATCATACAATAAAGCTAGGTCCAAAAAATACTCACAACAGATCTGATTAGTAGAAAAATTCCCAAATATTGTGTAATCATCTGAACTGGATGAATCCACATGAAAAACGCAAGTTTTACCAATGTCAACCTACTGTGAAAATTTCATAATCTAACCCTTTGTAAAATTCAAGTTATGATCGTTTAAAGTTGACCCAATTTACTAAACCGAAAATCGGATACGACCTTTAATCAAAGAAAATTCCAAAAAGATATCAACCGATGTCCAAATCAGATGATTTTTCCCATTCTAAAATTCTAAGACCTTTTACAACATGTTCATGCATGTTGGAAATTTATGAGTGAATGTGAGTTTGGTTTGTCCCACATTGGTGGGGAGATGAAAAGTGGAAGAGTTTATAAGTATTTATAAGTGAAACAAAATTACAAGGAGTAAAATGTTAAGTCACATTATACTCTGACACCTACCCGCGCGCAAGGCGGGGGTGCAAAAATGGGTTATGGCTCGAGGACATTCTTGAACCAATTTTGCTACCCGTTTTAGTTTTTGTGACTATGAGAAGAGTACAGAAGATTGTTACGAGTCTGTTTATCTTCCACTTCCACTGTAGTTAATAGGACAATTAATCTCGATTAATTTTCATTAATCTCTTCTTTGATTAGTGTTATTAATGCAGCAGAGGTTTCATGTTATATGTCATTCAAGTCTCTATAAGAACTTGGAGCTATTAGTGTACTTGACATACTAGAAAACTTCTAATGCATACACACACTGCATACCTTCATCTCACAGAAACACAATAGAAATCGCAAACCACATACACTATTTTTCTCTCATGTACACATACAGAAGCAGTCTTGTTTCGATTTATTTTCAGGCAAGTGGGATAGTCCGGCAGTGCACCAACACTGTTAAAGAACCGATGTACCCTGGGAACAGACGAAGAATATGTTTAAGGGAATTGTGTCAAACACAAGCCCGGTTCACTTCTATGATTTTGTTTTCTATTACAATTTATTGCAGCAAATATAGAGACTCGGAAACCTGCGAGCTTCATGTACGAAAGGCGTGCGGTGATTACAATGTAAGTTTTCTAACAAACTTAAACAAATTAGTAAACAAACTTTCGTGTTCTTCCTAAGGAGTTTGGGTTCGCGAAAGTTTGTAAGTGTTTTCTTTTGGTACATCAAATTGGATTACATTCATGATGAAAATGCAATCTTTAATCCGAAAGACTGTTTTACAAAACGAATTTTTGATTCAATTTTCGGATTTATGGGTTTTTGGGTTGTGTTTTGTTAAACCGAAATTTTAACATTCTAACATGTATATACACGGTTTGAATTTCTAATTAGAGTATTAGAAAAGACATGATTTTGAAAACCCATGTAAACATGGTTGATCACGTTTTCTTTCTAATAAGCGTTTTAGAAAGATATTTTTTAAAGTATTTGAAGTGTTTACATTTTCTAATAAGAGTATTGGAAAATAATGGGTTTCAAAATATAAGGTTTTGAAACATGTATTTCTAACAAGCGTGTTAGAATCGACGACGTTAAAAGAATGACGCGTCATGATACATTTCTAATGAGCGTATTAGAAATTATTATTTACAAAATCATAAGTTTGATTTGTAAACTTATATATTGATTTCTCTAACGTGCGTGTTAGAAATTGATGATTTTGTAAAGACAAAATAAGATGTTTATATTTTCTAACAAGTGTGTTAGAAAAGATTATAGTAAAAAAATAATACACAAACGTGTTGGAAATGATAGTAAGAATACTAATTAAAACTCCAAAGTTGAAACTTTAAAATAATAAGAATACCAATAAGTTGGGTCAAATATTCTTAAAGGTTTTAATGGGGTGTTTCAACTCATGGGTTTATGGATAATTGGGTGTTTCAAACTTTTCCAACATTAAACGGTTTGGTTAAAATTTGACGGTTTTGAACGAGCGAGTTTAAACCAGGTATATTTTGGAAAATCCAAAGTTGATACCATGTATGTAAATGGTTTAATTTTCTAACGAGGGTGTTAGAAACGGTTTATTTTATATAAACCAAGAAGGTCTAAAACGATTGTCATAACCGTGTATTTCTAACAAGCAAGTTAGAAACGGTTGAGAATATAAACCAATGATCTTTAAAATGATTTTGGTAATCGTTTATTTCTAACGGGTGTGTTAGAAAAGGTTTATTTAACCAAAACTCTATATGATGAAACGTGTAATCGTTTGTATTCTAACAAGTATGTTAGAAATGGTTAATTTTGAAACCGTATATGTTTATACGGTACACGTATAGTTTCTAATGAGCGAATTAGAAGCGGTTAATCATAAAAACCATATACTTTAACAAGTGAGTTAGAAGTGGTTTAAATGATAAAACTATATTAGAGTTTATGGTTTTGATTTGTAATCAAAACATAAATATGTATAGTTTATGAAAAATACTTGTAAAAGTAGAAATGTTTTGTATGAATAAAACATGTCTTTTGCAAATTATATATGGTTGGATACTTGTATGAGAAGTATGATGATTTGAACCATATAATAGTCTAGAGAGACTATTTAGTGTAAGACAACTTGATGTTGTTTTGGACATATTCACTTGTTCGACTACTTGTGAGTAGTTAAGTATAAACAACTTGTTGTTTTGAACAGTGTATTGAGGGAGTACCTTGAAACATGCCACGAGACGATATAATTGCTATTATTTCGTCGAACGATAAAGTGTTGAAGAGAATAATTATAATCCGTTTAAATATATATGTAATATGTTATATATATATTTTGGATTATATTGAAATTATAATTTGGTAAATTATAATTATTAATTGGAATCTTAATGTGGTGAATAAAGAGTAAACTCTTGGGTAGAGTTTCATGTTTTCTAATTAAAGTTTTTATGTTACTTTATTAGAGCTTTTTATGTCAATTTATTAGAGCCTTTATTTATAAAATTAAGTCTCTAATTAAGTGACTAAGAAGAAAAACTCTTCATCCATCCCCATTGAGATAATCATGATCAACGTGGCAAGTGTATTGAGGTTAAATACACAAAAACAAGATATGTCATCCAATGTTGAAAGCATCAGCATAGAATTGAACAAATGTATTTTTATAACATGTGATAGGAATATATGTTATTATTCATAAGTTGTTGATAAATTTTGCGAGATTTATTATAAAAGACCTATAATGGTGATGGATGTGTATAGTCTCTACAAACCATCAATGTTGGTTGAACTATGTGGAGGATTTGTGATATATTTTGGGAGAGTTACCCAATAAATAGTTTCAACAAAATATATACATATCACTTAGGCATATGTGAATGTCATGTCGTTGAGTGTCAATCTAATTGACTTGTTGATGATGAATATGTTCATCAAAGTGACATATATTAAGACTTATGTTTAAGTCCTAAAGAGTCAATGGTGAAGCCTTGGTGATTAAAGGCAAATGAGTCTTGATCCTAATGGATGGAATTAATTATGGTTTTGAAGCATTCTTAAAACCGAGGTTTTGGAATGGTAAACAAAATCTCATTTTGTGTCTAAATTAAGATGTGAATGTTAGAAAGAGATAGTGAGTTATCTCTTAAGGCTGTGAAGAATCAGAATGAGGCATGTTCTGTTCACATGCTAAGTATTTGTAGCCTAAAGCATGCTAGACTAATACTTGTTAATTTAGATGCTCCACGGAGAATAAATTAACTTTGAACATTCAAATATATGTGACGACATAAGAATGAATTTTGTAAAAGAAAATATATAATTCATTAAAAAGGATGACTCGAAAGGACCGAATAAATAGTTCATTGGTTATGATACTATTTAGCTGAATATGAGGAGAACTCATATAGCTCAGAAAACGGTTCGTGTGAGAAATATGGGTTGAGTAATATAATGGATGACCTAAATAACACAAAGATATAGATAGTCGCTATCTTATCACGGGTGTGTAATGTCATCACGAGTGATATTACTCGAACTTAATTAAAGTGCAAGCAATGTGGGAGGAAGAGCCATTTAAGAAACAACCCGTAGGGATGTAAAAATGGTACTTGAGAAGTTTTCAAACTACATATGAAAGGAAGAAACTTTCATCACCCCATTTGGTAGTTATCCAATAAACACATAAGTGTGGAGGTGGCTTGCATTTGAAAATAGAAGGTTTGATATGAACATATGTGATTTTGGGAAGTACAAATCACACGAACCTAGAACAGACTTATTATAAGTCAGTCCTATTATGTGGACAAAATTCTTGAGAAGTTCAATGGAAATGACTCTAATGTGGCTAGAACTTTCATTGACACGAGTCAACGTCTAGCTAAGAATCGAGGTGAGCCTGTTACCCAATTAGAATACTCAAGAATTATTGGCAGCCTGATGTATCTGATGAGTTGTAACAAACCAGACTTAGCAAGCAAGCTAAGTAGATATACGAGCAACCTAAGTTTAATTCATTGGAATTACGTGACACAGGTGCATTGGTAATTAGGATACATACGAGACTACAGGCTGCAATATATAAGATCTTCAGCAGTTATTGAAGGTTATTGTGATGTGATGTGGATATCTGACACAAATGATTCCTAGGCAACGAGTGGGTATTTATTCACACTTGGAGGTGTTGCGATAATGTGGAAATTACCTAAGCAAACGTTTATTGCTAGATCAACGATGGAATCATAATTCATCGCTTTAAATACAGAGGATGGAGGATGAATAGGCATAATGACTACGTCAATTTGTTAAAGATATACCTAGGTGGCCGAAGCCGGGATTAGCCTAATGCATACGCTGTGATAGTCAATCGGTAATTGGCAGAGCTCATATCACAATGTGTATCATTAAGAACAGGTATATGAGACGTAGGCATAATACGGTACGACAACAAATCTCTATAGGAGTTATCATTGTTGACTACGTGAAGTCAAAGGATAACATCGCGGATCCGCTAACAAAAGGCTTATGCAGAGAGTTAGTTCAGAAGTCGTGAATGGGAATGAGGCTAAAGCCCATTAAAGGCTAGGTTTATGCGAAGGAAACCTAACTCAGCTGACTGGAGATCCCAAGATCTGAGTTCAATAGGACAACCTAATTGTATGAACTGGCGAAGGTCACTGTGGGGGAGAGTTGGTGATAAGAGCTCTCGCAGAACCAGGCACGTGTCCATGACCATAACGGACACAACTATGAGGACTTGACGTTGTAAGGGAGAGTCTTGTGTGAAGCGTATTGTCGTCCACACAAACGACAGACGAGTTCAAAGACATTGCGTTCTACTCAGAGCCAGTGGGCTAAGTGCATTTCATAAGCGAAGGTTCAAAGGGTCACACCTACCTATCGTATGCAAAACTCAACTGTTGAAATTTAATCGGAATGGGGTTGTTTCTGAGAATAACTCCCATTCATGTAGGGGATTGTTGGAAATTTATGAGTGAATGTGAGTTTGGTTTGTCCCACATTGGTGGGGAGATGAAAAGTGGAAGAGTTTATAAGTATTTATAAGTGAAACTAAATTGGAAAGAGTAAAATGTTAAGTCACATTATACTCTAGCACCTACCCGCGCGCAAGGGGGGGGGGTGCAAAATTGGGTTATGGCTCGAGGACATTCTTGAACCAATTTTGCTACCCGTTTTAGTTTTTGTGACTACGAGAAGAGTACAGAAGAATGTTACGAGTCTGTTTATCTTCCACTTCCACTGTAGTTAATAGGACAATTAATCTCGATTAATTGTCATTAATCTCTTCTTTGATTAGTGTTATTAATTATGATTAAAATAATTTAAATTATTAAAAATAAAAAAATAAATTATTTTCCAGAAACTAAAAATATGATAATTTTCTTTAGGGTGTTAAGATGTTACACCTAATTTTCATAATTTTTAGAGCAAAAAATGAATTTTCTAGGAAAATTATAAGATTAAAGCATATATATATATATATATATATATATAAAGTTAATAGCGAATTTCGTCCCTGAGGTTTGGGCCAGTTTGCCACTCCAGTACAAAAGTTTTTTTTTTTTTTGCAATTCCTTACCTGAGGTTTGGATTTTTTTTGCCAAATTCGTCCCTTTCACTAACCCAGTTAAAAAAACTCGTTAATGTCAGGGGTAGGGTTGTCTTTTTACACCTCAGGGACGAATTTGGCATTTAAAATTCAGTTAACCTTGAGGGACTGAATTTGCCAAATGATAAAAGTTTAAAAATTCTGATTTCCCTCTCATGCCTCCCACATTTTTTTTCCGGTCACTTATTCCGGCCAAATTCCGGTCTATCTCCGGCGATAATAGAAAGCAATGGATCAACACTCGCCTCCAGGTTCTTCATGTAATGTCACATAGCAACTACTGAAAATTGGAGACTGATTTGATTATGATATAGACACTTTCTTTGGTTTCTCTTTCACTATTGTTTATCCGCTAACTGAGATGTAATGTGTGGGAATCCAAGTTCTCACAAGGGCTCAAACTAGTCATCCTTTGGACCCATTATCTGCAGCTGAAATCAAAGTAGCTGTTGCAACTGTCAGGGCTGCTGGATCAACCCCTGAGGTACTGAATAATATTTACTACTTTATTTATAAGTCTTGCAATGATGACGATAGATCAAAGTGCATTGTGATGGAATTTGTTAAATTGTTAATTCCTCCTTTTCAGGTCAGAGATGGCATGCGATTTGTGGAGGTGGTTCTAGCAGAACCGGATAAAAATGTCGTGGCGCTTGCAGATGCATACTTCTTTCCACCATTCCAACCATCATTGCTACCCAGAAATAAAGGAGGAGCTGTGATACCTACTAAGCTTCCTCCAAGGAGAGCTCGGCTTCCTCCAAGGAGAGCTGCAGATAATGGGTCCAAAGGATGACTAGTATGTGTTGATCCATTGCTTTCTATTATCACTTATCATTTACTTGAAATCATCGTTTCTTGTTTTAGATTCAACTGTTTAAATGCACGATTAAGACACAGAATGGATAGGAACAGGTGGAGAGACGTATGGGGGCGATTAAAAGTCAAAATAAAACATTTAAAATCATGTTTATGGTCTTGCCGAAGATAGACCGGAATTTGGCCAGAATAAGTGACCGGAAAAAAAAATGTGGGAGGCATGAGAGGGAAATCAGAATTTTTAAACTTTTATCATTTGGCAAATTCAGTCCCTCAAGGTTAACTGAATTTTAAATGTCAAATTCGTCCCTAAGGTGTAAAAAGACAATCCTACCCCTGACATTAACGAGATTTTTTAACTGGGTTAGTGAAAAGGACGAATTTGGCAAAAAAAATCCAAACCTCAGGTAAGGAATTGCAAAAAAAAAAAACTTTTGTACTGGAGTGGCAAACTGGCCCAAACCTCAGGGACGAAATTCGCTATTAACTCTATATATATATATATATATATATATATATATAAATAAAACAAAAAAAATAAAAAAATGGTGATCAAATCGCTAATCACAGGAATTGAACTCAGGTCCTTGAAGGAACAAAGAGACACACAAACCACTACACCACTTAGCCTTTTGTTGTTTTAATCTTGAAACAAAATTTATTTATATGATCTTATTCACTTCATCTTCTTCCCAACTAAACCAAGCCAAGAACCCTAACCCTAGGTTTTTTTTAATTACCCCCAAAACAGAACGATTACCGACTGGAAATAAGGGGTTTTCAAAGGGTACAAAGCAAAGAACAAAACGGCATAATAATAAACGACTTACAATATCGCATATGGATCGAAAAGAAGAATATAAGCCAAATCTTTTGCGGATCGATTACAGAGTTTCCAGACGCGAGTAGGACTTGTTTGTTATGGGTTTATGTCGTGTAAAGGTTAGGAAACGATTTGCAACGAGCATTTTATAGTTTTATTTGACAAAATCGATCGTTTCAAGCTTGTTTAAAGATCGAAGGTTACACTCAATAAACTCGAATTTATCATGATTAAAACCACGTTTATTGCTCGTTTAATTCATGTTTTAGGTTTAGTAATCGATAGAGAAACGCTTGGGGTTCAAAGTTTTGCATTAACACGGTTTAATGATCGAGTTAAAAATGGCCGGAATAGTCGTCGGATTCCGGCAAGGTACACCGAAAAAAAAGACTGCAGAGAAGGCGGGCAAGGGGTGGGGTTGGTTTTTCAAAATCTCAACTTTCACATGTTGTAACCTTTAGCCCCTCTAAGTTAACCTAGTAGGTTTACAATGAAAGTTTGTTAAGTTTTCCTTTATAAAAGTTTAACTAAGTTAACTACTATTAACCAAAATGTTTTTAAACTTCATAAAACTTAATCTTTTTAAACTTTTATCAAACCACAAAATAAATTTATGTTATTTCATGAACCTTTACCATAAAATTTTGATATTTCCAAAAAATTTTTGATAAACTTTAAACGTTTAACTTTTACCAAGAATTCAACGAACTTCGAAATCAAAATTTTATAAAATTCATTCCGAACAACGTTTCAAAATACGCATTTGATTAAAATGTAGATACGATCCCTAAATGCAATGATAACCATTGAGCTCGATCATTTATTAAGTTTGAAAACGACAAACTTACAGGGACTAGATTAGAAACATTTGAATACACGAAGGACTATGATTGACAACTTGCTAAAGGATGAGGGTGACGGGTGTCACAATATGCAAGTCGCTCAAAACTCAGCAAATTAGCCGATAATAGCATAATGTGAACGTAGAGATCCTTAGTTCTTCACAATCTTAAACTAGACAAAGGCTGTTTACACAAGATAAGAAACCATAGTTAGAGAAGCAATGAGAAAGTTGAATGAAAATGACAAAGAGATTCGTCTGTTGACCCGATATCGAGATGAAACAAAGAATCGTCCTACCATTGTTGAAACAAAAATTAGAAATTGAAAAGACGCATTAATCGTCTAAACAACAAACATAAGCATCTAATTACTCGTGGTAGTGATGATGGCAGAGATGATGAGGAAGATGATGAAGATGATCATGAATCAGAACATCAAAGAGGGGATGATGATGGGGTTGGTATTGGGACTTCTGGTGCTCGTGGATCTCCTTGGAGAGAAAATCACAACAAGTAATCTCCTAAGCCTTGTAGTGAACCTAAAGATGGTGTATCCACTTAAAGGGAGACTATAGATATGCAAAACAAATTGGCTCAACACATCAAAGAAGGATTCGTGCTGATTGAATTCACTGAGTCATTTTTGGATATTTTTCATCAGTGGTGATTATGGTTAGTCTATTACATATCCTCAACCGATAAATGAATACTTGGGAGAAATGGAAGTACCTCTAGAGCCTCTGGGAAGTGAATCGTGGCAAAAATGTTTAACTTAAGACCTAAGTTCAAAATGATTTCCCAAATGAACTGGTGAAGGATTTACCTGAAGATAAACAATACGAATATGTGGAGATTGAAGACATCACTTTCGAAGAATACCTAGAGTATTGTGTGATTGTTAACAAGGTGAGTGGGTTGACAGAAGATGATATAAAGAAGTCTGAAGAGGATCTTCATTCTGTTTCTGAGACAATTCCGGAAGAGATTATGAACAAGGCTTGAGAAAAGAAAGACATGTTTAAAAAATAGTTTACAAAGTTGAAAGATTATGTGAAGATTCCTTCAAAACCTCAATCTAAGTCTCATAAAATCAATACAAGTTATACAAAGGGCATGGTAAAGTGTGTAGCAGTAAAGTGGGAGTCAGGTATTCAGTATTTCAAGTACATTCAAGACATGAAGAGTCTTCCCTTCTGGAACATCATAGATATATATCGTCTGGATATGTTGAACGGCAACAAAAGCTCACACTATTAACACTATGCACAACAGCTATAGTTAGAGAGTCGTTATGGTTGGAGACATATTAGGTCGCAGTATCCCAAAACTTACAAGACTAAGAAGTTCCATCCAAATTTGAAAACTCCTATCTAAAAACATACGATTCAACCATTCAATACGATGAAAGAGGTTCCGATGAAGACGATGGAACAAAATTTCACTGATAAGTTTATGTTCTAGTATTATGACTTTCGTACAGGGGTTGTTATAGTGTAGAAGAATGATTGGACTTTGTGTAGGAAGATCAAGATGTTGGATCCGATGTGGTTGCTTAGTTGTTCGAAGACCGACATCAAAACGTTGTTTGTTAATAAAACTAGTGGTATTAACCCCGCACGTTGCGGCGGGAGGGTGCACGATTTCTAATATAGTATCGGTTTGGTTAATTACATTGTCGGCAATGTTTTCAGGACCAGATCAGACGTCAATTCAAACACCCCGGGATTCCCGGTTCAACCAGTCGGATCGGTCCAACCGGGTCTACGAACCGGTCAAAAAGTCAAATCTGGTTCAACCTGGACGATTTCCAGTTCAACAGGCCGATTTACCAAACAAACCCGGTTCAAGAGCATACCTAACGAACCATGTGACTCGGACCGGTCGGTGGTCCGATACCCGGTTCAACCGCCAGTCTGATCCGGTCTCAAAAACATTGGTTGTCGGTACGATATTGTTGCAAGCCATAACAAACAAAAAAGAAACCCAAAAATTAAAGTCTATTGCGAAACGATATACACTCTAATATATTACTAACCATTCAAAACATGTGAATGTGTACAATACTTGAAAGGGGTTATAATCAACAATTTTGCATATTATACTATATTAATAATACAAATGATTTGAATAGTGATTTATTATTATTTTATTATTTTTATTATGTTAAATACTTATGGTTTTAGATATAGTAATGAAAAATTGTGTGGCATAGTTAATAACAAAAATATTCGGAAGTGGAACTATTGAAACTTTACTTATGGGCTTGCTTGATTGCTTCTATTCCATTCTTTTTGTCTTATGCAATTCATACCGAACAAAATCAATTATGTGCTACTCCTCACCACAACCATGGCACAAATAAACGACTTTCTTTTCCAACTCCACCACTGCTGAAACAAAACCACATTCGAAACCACCACCATAAAAAAAACTAAAACAACAGAATTAACCGACTCAAATCTAACAGCACATCATTATCGGGGAAAAACCAAGAGGCCAAACACACAGTTCCGCATCGCCTACAAACAACGGCACAGCGCCGCCATGGCATCATCGCCAGCTAAGAACGACAAACCCACACCAACATTGCTTGTACTTTATAGGTACCGACTCCGGCAGCGACCGTACGGTGGTGGTTTTTACAGAGAGAAACATGAGAGTAGACAGAGTGAGTTGAATTGGGTGGTGACCTCGGTTCTCTCGTTGGTTGTAGTGGTAACCGGATGTGGGTAATGGCAATGGATGAAGATGGTTGATGGCCATGGGTGCACGGTGATGGGTAAAGACAGATACATATAAACAGTCGGTTGTCATGTGGAAGAAGAAGGTTTTGCAGATTACCGAAATACCTTAAATGCCCTTGTAAACACAAGCAATCACAATAATGGCATATGTAATGTCAAAAAAAAAAAAAAAAAAAAAAAAAAAGCAAAATGAGGGAAGCATGATTCAAACCCAATCAACCCAACAGACACAACAACACTCAAACCATCTGTGCCATGAAATCTTTGCTTAACATAATAAAACCATAGATATTTAACATAACAAAATGAAAAAAAAAACTAATAATAAAATCACTATTCAAATACACTTGCTTATTAATATAGTGTAATTCATTTTGATGTGGTCTACACTAATCAAGTGATAAAGTTTCAGCGAGTGGTATGTTTCTGCTTTGTTAATAACATTGACTTGGGATATGACTAGTAAATGATGAAGCGGGTCAGAATATGATGTTTGACAGCTTCCCGATGTATTCGTAACTTATAATGTTGATATGTGTCAAGGGTCAGGTGTTGCGAGTCCATAATAGGCGTAGGAGCCCATACGCCTAGAAGGAGTCAAACGTATGGGGAGTGGTCTATAAATAGAACACTTGTGCTCCTCATTTGTAGCTTTTTCACATCTAAGTAAAACACGTCGAAGTGTTGTACAATTCTGGTATGATCGTTTTTATCATTGTTTTGTCATTTCTAACGTATTCACACGACTAACAACAATCCTATTTGGTGAATTCCACCTTGGATTCGGATATATGCGAGTAGATCAATTCTTGTTGTAAGAAATCGTTACTACAGTTATATTTTTTGAAATTTTGTTTGTTTATTTGGTTTTTGGTGAGTTGTCATTTTTCATGTTCCTTTTCATATCATTTTTATTTATAAATTGATGGTTATCCATTTTATTATAATATTGAGGATATCTTGAAAGATTTTGTTGATGATACACATTATTGAAGATGTATTTTTTTTATTTTGAAATTTTACCTGCAAATAATTAGTTTATTCTTAGTTACAACCTGTGAAATGGCCGAATATTATAATAATAATAATAATACATATTAAAAAAACAATTAGGTAGCTCAGTAAGTGAAGTTTTTATATTTAAGAGTTAACTGCAATTTGAGTCCCTATGGTTTAGAGGTGGATGCACTTTGCACCCATATTTGAAACATGTCACAATTTGAGCCATTGTGCTTTTTTTCTATTGCACTTTGAGCCACTGTGTTTTTTTTTCATTGCAATTTGCGTCCCTATGGTTTAGAGATGGAGACACTTTGAACCCGTATTTGAAACATGTCGCAATTTGAGCCACTGTGTTTTTTTTTCCATTGCACTTTGAGCCATTGTGGTGTTTTTTTCATTGCACTTTAAGCCACTACGTTCTTTTTTTCGTCTAAATGGACGTTAAACACCACCATCACAGCTTCGCCACCAACCACTATTTTGTTTAAATTTCCTTTCATCCTAGCTTACAGTGTCGACCACTACGCTAATCATGTCAACTTCTTCCGATCCTTTACTGATTTAACGGACCAGGAGATATTTAAAATCATACTTGTGTTTCCGAGTCTGTTTAGCGCTAGCCAGTAGAGGAAACTGTAACCTAGGATAGAGTTCCTTAAGCAAAACAGTGGTTGGTGGCGAAGCTGTGGTAGTGTTTAACGTCCATTTATACGACAAACTGACGTGTTGGCTCAAAGGGCAATGAAAAAAAACACAGTGGCTCAAAGTGCAATGAAAAAAAAGCACAAGGGCTCAAAGTGCAATGAAAAAAAAGCACAGTGGCTCAAACTGCGACAGGTTTCAAATACGGGTGCAAAGTCTAAACCACAGGGACGCAAATTGCAATGAAAAAAAAAGCACAGTGGCTCAAAGTGCGACAAGTTTTAAATATGGGTGCAAAGTGCATCCACCTCTAAACCACAGGGATGCAAATTGCAGTTAACTCTATATTTAAATTTTGGACACAACGTTTTAGTTATATTTTGGTTTGACATACATTTGCATACATGTAACGTTAAGTATTTTTCATAGAATTTATAGAACTATAAGGGTCTGTTTGGTATGGGGTAATAGAATGGGTGAGGGAATGGAATGGACGAGGTAATGGAATAGACGAGGTAATGGAATGGACAAGGTAATGGAATGGATCATTACCATTTCATGTCTTGTTTGGTTGCCATGTAGGAATAAAAAAACATTACTTTTGTTGTTGGATAGTCAGGAAAAGACAAATGAATAAAATCGGTGGTTAGTGGCGGTGGTGGCCGGTGGGTGGTGGTTAGCGGCGGTGGTGGCCAGCGGCGGCGACGGTGGAAGGTGGAGGTGGATGGCCGTGATGGTGGGTGGGCGACGATGGTGAGTAGTGGCGATGGTGGTGGGTGGTGGTGATGGTAGGTGGTTGTGTGTGTGGCGGTAGCGTGGTAGTAGGTGGCGACGGCGGTGCTGGGTGGCGGCAACGGTGGCGATGGGTGGAGGTGGATAGCGGTGTTAGTGGGTGGGTGACGATGGTGAGTAGTGGCGGTGGTGGTTGGAGGCGGCGGCGGTAGTGGTGGGTGACGGTGGGTGGTGTTGGGCGGCGATGACGGTGGGTGGGTGGCGGTGGTTGGTGGCGGCAGCGGTGGTGGGCGACGGTAGTGGGTGGTGACGATGGTGGTGGGTGGTGGTGGTGGGTTATGGTGTTGTTAGTAAAGAGTGAATGAGTGATGGAATGGAAAAAAAAAATATGGGGTGGATGGAATGGTTTTGAGATAATTGAATTCATTGTGGAATGGGTGATTCCATTTCTTTAACCAACCAAACACAATATTTTTCATTACCTCGTAATTATCTATTCCATTCCCCCTTCCATTTCATCATACTAAATGCTACCTAAAGAAGAAATTATAGTGACAAACTAACCATAGATTTACTTTTCTTTAGTTTATTTATAATATATTAATATTAAACTAGGTTTTTATCCAGCCGCGCGTTGCGGCGGCATCAATATGATCTAAAAATAATTAAGTGATGACATAGCGTTGCGACATTTCAAATTCCAAATCAAGCCTAAATCAATTTTCATTGTGTTCGTGATATTAGTTTATCATACATAAACTTTCCACCTAAATTATTGCGTATGCTCGTGAAATTTCTTTGGTAAGCATCCCCAATAATAGTATCATTTTACCAGGAATCTCCCGTGGTACGCGGCACATGGTGGAGATGGCGCACGGTAGATGTGGTCGGTGATACGCGCGTTGTGCGTTTTTCACATGACGTGTTAATGCGGATTTTGGTAACCGACAAAAGGCATTGAGACTAACCGTGGACAATGAGAAAATACAAAAGTGCCAGTGGCTACGCGGAGAATACCAGGAATCTCCCGCGATCCGTGGCACATAGTGGAAATGACGCACGGTAGATGTGGTCAGTAGCCGGCTGCGTACGTTAGAGTGAGGCAGCTATTCATTTCGTGGTTGTTAAATATATAGATAATAAACGAACAAAAACCAAACCCGTGTGAAATCGGGTAAAAAAACGAACAAAAACCCAACCACCACACCACATATGTTGTAATTATTTGAAACTATAACTATTTAACCTAACATTAATAATACATGCTAATGAAATCACTATTCATTAGCATGTACTTTTAATAGTATATAATATAATTATAGATTATTATAGTTTGCTTTTATGTTAAGCATAATTTTATTATATCCCATAAAATGAAACATCACTATTCGATTTGTATCATGAAATCTCGATGCAATTTGCTATCGATTTAGTAACTTACATAAATTGTTTTAAACTAACCTCTTAGTTATTACAATGTTTTATAAAGTATGGATTAAGCCGTTGTGATTGATTGTTTTTATCTACGTCTTTATATCAATTTTTTTAAACTAAAGTTGTGGAGAATAATATAGAAGTGATTAAGCACAAACATACAAGTTATCAAAGTAGTCTCACAGTTTACCTTTTCTATATAAAGTAACGATGTTTATTTATTTATTAATTTTTTGTCTTCTAATGATACAATATCATGACGCGTTACATAATCTCAACTAAATCATTGTGATTTGTTTATTTTTAAAATCAAACAAGTCAAATATAATTGATTTTTTTTTCATACAGTGACAAACCAAATTGATATCGTCCGAACAACAGTAGTATCAGTACCGATATTTCTTTTTATAATTTAATCAAAGTTCATGTATAATTTCTTTTCAACCAAAGTTGTATTTGCTATAAAGGTTTTTTTTGGGGGTATCGTAAGTTAAACCAAGTGCCAGTACCATCACGCGCTAAATTGATACCATCGAAACACCAGTGGTATCAATACCGATATTTTGACCGAGTATGTATTGTACCGATATATTACAAATTAAACCCAGACCGACCTAAACCCCCACTGTGTAGCACAGGGAACCCGTTCATTTTCTTCAGTCGATGTAAAACACGTGTCGTTATCCTTTTGGACAGATCACTAATTTAGTCGATGTAAAATACGTGTCGTTATCCTTTTGGACAGATCACTAATTTAATTTTTAGGGTTTCTCTTTCGCTTGCTATATCAGATGCTAGTATGATATTCATACCATAATGAACTTAACTGACCTGACCGAATTCCAGCCGCAACGCATGAGGAACTTTACTAGGTTTCTAATAGTAATTTATAATTAAGGGTTATTAGATTATTAAACTCCAACTTATTGGATTTAAATAAATCTAGATTCGTGTGAATTGTGAAAGCGATGAACATATGCATTGTTTTGAGTTGAGATGACCTGTTTAATCTTAATTAAAGACAAAATTACACAGATTGTCCATTATTTATTACCCAAATTGCACCTTCTGTCCCTTGTCTTTCATTTGATCTCATTATGTCCTTTATTTTCTCAATTTGCTATACCCTTTGTTCTTTAGCTTAACTAAGTTAAAACAGTTGGTTAACTTTATTGTCTAACTTTACACTTTTAGCCCCTGTAGTTTTGATCGAACCCTAACCCTTGAACCCATTTTGATTGACCTCGATTTCGACCACGGTAATTAACAAAATCATAGGGCTATTATAGAACATCAAATTCCGATCAAAACCATATATAACATGATACTTACTTGTTTGTTTTAGAGGTGTAATCGACCGATTAAAGTTGCAACTGAGTTGTTCTTGTTCTTCAAATTGTGAACGATTTAGTGGATTTTTTTATATGTTGTTGCACAGAACTGATCAATTATGAAGTATGAATCTATACAAGGTTCCAATTTATAGTATAATCAACTGGTTTTACAAATGGGTTCGTTAATATTTTAAATTCAGAAATTTTTTAGGCGTGATTTTGCAGATGTTAGTGCGGATTTCTAGATGTTAGTGCGATTTGGATCCAGAAACAGGTGGGTGTGCTAAGATCTGAGTTTGGGTGCGATTTGAATGAGTAGGATTCATTTTTGTTAACGCGGGTCAAGTTCGGTTCGGGTTTTGACCCGTTTTTCGATCCGGTTTGTATCGGTTGGATTCGATATAAGTTTTTAACAAGTTTCAGTCAGGTTTCATGTTTGTCGGGTTATGTTTGATGTGAATTCGCTTAACTTTGGTTATGTGTGTATGTTTATATATAAAATGAGTTTTCGTAAAAGCAATATATGTTTTTCATCAATCGTTTTACTTCAAAATTATGTTTTTGATCATAATTTGATGTAGTTTAAAAGCCCTATGATTTCGTTTCATGCCGCGCCTTAGTTTCGTCATTTTATTTGAAGTTAAGTCTTAGGAAAATTACAAGGGCTAAAAGTGTAAAGTTAGAAAATAAAGTTAACCAACTTTTTTAACATAGTTAGGCTAAAGGACAGAAAGTGTAGCAAATTGAGAAAATAAAGGACAGAATGATATTCATACCGTAATGAACTTAACTGACCTGACCGAATTCCAGCCGCAACGCATGAGGAACTTTACTAGGTTTTTAATAGTAATTTATAATTAAGTGTTATTAGATTATAAAACGCCAACTTATTGGATTAAAATAAATGTAGATTCACGTGAATTGTGAAAGCAATGAACATGTGCATTGTTTTGAGTTGAGATGGCCTGTTTAATCTCAATTAAAGAAGTAATGACTCACAATCTAGCGGTCTATTGTTGTGATGACATCTTTCTATTTTAATTTAAGGGAGGGGCACTCCAAGGTACTTACCCTAGCCTTGATCACACCCAGAGTGTCACGTTATTTCATCCCAAAGTACCCTAGAATAACCAAATCACGGCACTCTAGGGTACTTTGCCTAGAACATTTTTAGTTTTTTTAATTTTAAATAATTAATCTAATTAACAAACATTATTTAAAAAAACATTAAAAATAAAAACATAATTCAAATAAATTTAAAAAACATAATTCAAAAAAATTAAAAAAACATAATTCAAATAAATTAAAAAAAACATAATTTAAATTTCATTTTCGCCATTTTTTGCAAAAAGAAAGTTTAATTGCATATCAAGATATTTTGGTGAGTCGGGGAAAAGCGGCACCATACCATCCTTCGAATTGGAATGTTATTAAAGTTGCTGCTGAAATGCTACAAGTTTTCAAAGCATCAACCACCGCTTTTTCGGGAGTTTATTATCCCACAAGTTCTATAACACTTCACAAATTATATAACATGAACAAAAAATTAGGCGAAATGAAATGTAGAGGTAGCCAATACAAAGATATGGTGCCACCTATGAAAGAAAATTTTAGAACATACTTTTTGGAATTACAAGCGGTTTTGACTTGCGCCTCCGCTTTAAACCCATGTTACAATATAGCGGGGGTAGAAAATATAATTGATAAAATTGCCAACGAGTTGGACTTGAACACGAAAGAATACCCTTTTTCACAGAGTTTAAAAGCAAGATTTAACAAACATCTCAGTGATATGTATGATGTTTATTTTCAACGTTATGGTGAAATGTCGTCCATTCATGTGCAAATGAGACAAGGTGCTCAAAATGTACTAGATACGGACATGGATTTATACAATGATTTGTTGGATGATTCTAATAAACGTGCACGAGGTAACGCTCCTACTAACGAACCTGGGAGGTATGGTGTCGAAAACTATTTAAGAACTTTGACTCCCGAACAATTTAAAAGTTTTGATGTGTTAGCTTGGTGGAAAAGTAAGGAAGATCAATTTCCGGTCTTAGCCCCCATGGCCCGAGATTTACTAACCTTCCAAGCTTCTACGGTAGCTTCGGGACCCGCTTTCTCTATTAGTGGCACGGTCATATCGATACGCAGGATGCAACTAACTCCACCTTCCGTAGAGATGGCCATTTGCTTGAAGGATTATTTGGATGCGGCGGAGAGGGTGCAAGACATGCGCTCACTTATGGAGAACTTGAATATGAAGGCGAAGTGTAAGAGGACGAGGTCAACGCAGACTTAACCGAACCAATGTTCGAATATGAAGCTGAAATTGATGAATGGATATGAAGCAACTCCGGTTTGGGTGAAGATTAGACGTCCACTTTGAAGTTTGAAGATTTATTTCGTTTAAGACTATGTTTTCTATTAAGAATTAAGTTTATGTTTTCTATTTTGTTTCGATGTTATCGTTGGATTCTATTTCGTTTTGATATTGTTTGTCCGTTGTTCTAAATCAATAAAATCGTATTTTTAAGTTATATTGTTTTTTTTTGTTAGATGAAACAATGTTCAAAATCCAAAAAAAAAAAAGAAAAATTTTAAAAACAGAACAGCAGCAGCCTGCACAGAACAGTAGAATGAAAAAAATTAAACAGAACAGCAGTAGCTGTTGTGCAGGAAAAAACCGGTTTTTTCAGTTTTTATACCGGTTTTTTTCCGGTTTTGATACCGGGTTTTTGATCGTTTTTTTTAAACCGGTTATGGACCCGGATGGAATCGATTTGGATCAATGGTTCAGTTGGGCTCATCAAACCGGTTGGAGAACCGGATCGGTTTTTCATAAAAACTGATTTTTATAACACAAAAAAAAACCGGTCCGGTTTTTAACTTGGGTCGGTTTGGGGAAAAAAACCGGTTTATCCATCTCTAATAAGAGGATATTAATTTGCCGTTCAAAACAAGGATTAAAGAAGTAAGACTACCCGGTGTGGAATCGGCATGAGGGCCGGCAAGCCCTTGCCGGGGCTGCAAACACCTCCCTGGTCCGGCAGCGGCAAGGCAGGCAAGATTTCGCCGGGCATGACGGGGCTCTTGATTGGTGTGTTAGGTTTTTTTTAAGGGAGGGATGATGGACCTCCTACCACACCCTTGGACCATCATTCATATGATGCTCCTACCCCATAATGACGTGACAGCTGAGGTGAACGACCATCATGGATGATGACGCTCCTCCATACCCAATGGTCTAATGTTCACGTTGGCTTTTTTAACCCTTTACTTAAATAAGTTGACCATTAAGTTTTTAAAGTTCAAATAAAAATATAAGTTATTGATTCAACCCATTTATGGCATTTTTAACCCGTTTACGGCTTATGACTTATGTGCAACCTAAACATCCTGACGCCTTTTTTAGATAAATGATTTTAGACAAGTCGCATGCTGTTATTATGTATGTGACTTACAGATGATTTTAGACAAGTCGCCTTTTTTAGATTTGATCGCCACCAAATAGAAAATGTACCGGCACCTATTATCATGGCAATGACCGGTTTGAAGGCTAAGCGACTTACAGATGACTTTTTAATTACCTGTGGTTGCACACTTATATTTGTCTACCAACCTAACATTGGTTTTTTTAAAGCCTACTAGCAGCTACAAACAACAAGGGCAACATACACCAACCTTGAACCCCAAATCATGGAAACAGAAATGCCGAAAACAATGTGGGTTGTGTTTGTTCATTTCTGTTATTTTTATCATACAACCTTTATCCAAAAAACCAATTTTTCAACAGGTATGCCCATATGGACCTTTCAAAGCCTGTCATCATCCCACCAATAGAAAACACGACCTTTATTATTGAGCTGAAACAGATGGCAAACAATGTAGTGATAGTATGTTTATATCATTTTGTTTTTCAGTGCGTGTAAAAAGAAATATAATTGTTGTTTGTTTTGTATTACATGGGAAAAAATTTGTCATTAGCGGGTCAATCATGCAGGCGCATATTGACAAGACATGGCATTACACCATATGCCTGAAATGCCGAGAAAAAAACTATCTGGCCTACCACAAATGGTTTTGCCCTGGTCATGGAAATCTGGATGACACAAACTTCATGTAAGCAACCTGTTTTATGTCACTTTTATTACCGTCTTTCTATTTACCTGTTTGTATTTACAACTTATTACAAATACATATATTAAAAGAACTTCATATATGCTACAAACATATATGACTGTTGAATCTATCCATTTACAAACAAACAAACCATCATAGTTTGTTTCTGTTTCATACAATAATTTGTTGAAAACTTTGATTCCTGAGTAATTCTTTGACCATGAACAGTCTGCTTGACAAAACGCTTGACTACTGACACTTGACTCTCATAGGTTTTCCCCAGGTACCGCATTCCTGTTATCATTGATGATAAGACATATATGTTGAACGCCACAATCTTTGACAAAGCTGCTACACAACTACTTGAAATATCGTGCAAAGAAATGTTCACCAAGGCTGATCCTCATACACCCATACGCAATATTTCAGGCTAACCAACCAGGTTTTTTATCAGAGCAGTAAAGGATGATCAGACAGGTTTTACAAGTTACTCAGTCAACAACGCCATACCCCTGCACCCAGACCAAAATACAGACATCAGTTCCAGCAGCACCAATCCAGGTTTAGCAACACCAGCACCGTTAACTCCTGCTCCTGCCAACCCGTCTGTCAACGAAAAAAAGAAAGACGCAACTGCAAGGCTCGAGTTGTTTGACAATGAAGGTATAAAACAGTTTTTCCAAGTCTATTATCACAACACATTAATTGCTAATATAGTTTGCTGTAATCACAGAACCCAGGAGTACATCTCCAGTACATAGCCAACAGCGACATAAACTTAGTATATAGTCGCTTGACTTTTGCACCTTTTGTTTTAAATGCATGTTAGTCGCCTGACTTCTCTATGTTCTGTTTTGGGTACATGTTGTTTTGGTTTTCAGTAGTCCTGTATAAATCCTGTTGCACTTATGTTCTGTTTCTACCTGTCACGCCATGCGCCCTAGGTTTATGATAGGTTTTAAAACTGTAAATCAATGACTTTATGTATGAATGATTTTCGCAACAAGCCTATTGCATAGTACGCAAGTCTCTAATTGCTCACAAACATAGAAGAAAGTTGCGCAACGCAGCATTCCACTAGTTTACACAAAAGTCAAGTTTTCTATTTTCGCAATTTGCAATTTGCAATTTGCAATTTGCAATCCAAACTTGTCCTTTACAGGAAGATACATATTTTTTATTTTTTTTTTACAAAACAAAAAAGGAAACATATTTTTCTTTACAGGAAGATACATTTTTTTAATCAAAAACATCAACCAATATTAGGATTAGGGTTTGAGGAATTGGGGATTACCTCATAAGTGTTTGGTTGCAATTGATTAGGATTAGGGTTTAAGGAATTGGGGATTACCTGTAAGTGGTTGCAGGAAAAGAGAGAGGAGGGTGAGGAGAGAGTGAGTTTTTAGGGTTTGGGATAAGAGAAAGCTTTTATACAAGGAATGTGGAAATATACACCCCCTACAAAAAGCTTCAAATGTGCAAAAAGGCAAGCCTTATTTCCCAAAGAAAAACTAGTCAACAAAATAATATAATTAAAATAAAGGTCCTAGGATGTAGAGTACTAGCTCATCCCACTTGTTAATCTATCTAAAAAGTAAGAAAAAAGTTGTTAAAATAAAGATTCCCACTTTCTTTTTTTTAAGGCTTAGGGTACGTTTGGTTCACATGAATTGAATGGAATTCAATAGAATTGGAATTTGAATTCCAACTCTTTAGGTGTTTGGTTCATTGAATTTGTTGGAATTGGAATTTCAATTCCAATCTTGTGTGTTTGGTTGACAAAGGAATTGGAATTTGGTATGAATTCCTTCAAATTCCTTTACCCAAGGGAATTCAAAATCCTTCCAATATTAGAAGGAATTCAAGTCAATTTATTGGAATCTTCGACCGGTTGGCATCATTTTGACCCGAACCGATTCGAATCGTACCATTTCAACGCGAACCGCTTAGATCCGAACCAATTCGAACCGTACCAGTTTCGACCGGTAACATTTCGACCCGAACCGTTTCGTACTATACCAGTTTCGATCGGTACCGTTTCAACTCGAACCGTTTCATATTGTACCAGTTTCGACCGGTACCGTTTCAACCCGAACCGTTTCGTACTGTTTCGACCGGTACCGTTTCGACCCGAACCATTTCGTACTGTACCAGTTTCGACCGGTACCGTTTCGGACCGTACCAGTTTCGACCGGTACCATTTTGGACCGAACCGTTTCGGACCAGTTTCGACCGATAGCGTTTCGACCTGTACCGTTTCGCCCATAACGTATCGGACCAAACTGTTTCGGACCGTAGCAGTTTCGGGTCGAAACGGCAAGCCTTATTTCCCAAAGAAAAACTAGTCAACAAAATAATATAATTAAAATAAAGGTCCTAGGATGTAGAGTACTAGCTCATCCCACTTGTTAATCTATCTAAAAAGTAAGAAAAAAGTTGTTAAAATAAAGATTCCCACTTTCTTTTTTTAAGGCTTAGGGTACGTTTGGTTCACATGAATTGAATGGAATTCAATAGAATTGGAATTTGAATTCCAACTCTTTAGGTGTTTGGTTCATTGAATTTGTTGGAATTGGAATTTCAATTCCAATCTTGTGTGTTTGGTTGACAAAGGAATTGGAATTTGGTATGAATTCCTTCAAATTCCTTTACCCAAGGGAATTCAAAATCCTTCCAATATTAGAAGGAATTCAAGTCAATTTATTGGAATCTTCGACCGGTTGGCATCATTTTGACCCGAACCGATTCGAATTGTACCATTTCAACGCGAACCGCTTAGATCCGAACCAATTCGAACCGTACCAGTTTCGACCGGTAACATTTCGACCCGAACCGTTTCGTACTATACCAGTTTCGATCGGTACCGTTTCAACTCGAACCGTTTCATATTGTACCAGTTTCGAACGGTACCGTTTCAACCCGAACCGTTTCGTACTGTTTCGACCGGTACCGTTTCGACCCGAACCATTTCGTACTGTACCAGTTTCGACCGGTACCGTTTCGGACCGTACCAGTTTCGACCGGTACCATTTTGGACCGAACCGTTTCGGACCAGTTTCGACCGATAGCGTTTCGACCTGTACCGTTTCGCCCATAACGTATCGGACCAAACTGTTTCGGACCGTAGCAGTTTCGGCCTGTACCGTTTCGGACCAGTTTCGACCTGTACCGTTTCGCCCGTAACGTTTCGGACCGTACTAGTTTTGACCGGTACCGTTTCGGACCGAACCGTTTTGGACCAGTTTTGACCGGTATCGTTTCGACCTGTACCGTTTCGCTCGTAGCGTTTCGGACCGAACCATTTCGGACTGTACCAGTTTCGACCAGTACCGTTTCGGACCAGTTTCGACCGGTATCGTTTCGACATGTACCGTTTCGGACCGTACCAGTTTTGACCGGTACCGTTTTGCCCGATACCGTTTCGCCCCGTACCAGTTTCGAGCGGTACCGTTTTCAACCCGAACCGGTACGGGTCGAAACGGTGCATGTCGAAACGGTATATGTCGAAACGATAGAGGTATCAACAGTTCGGTCAAAACGGTACTGGTCGAAACGGTACGAGCCGGTATTGGTCGAAACTGTATGGGTCGGTACGTGGCGAAACGGTTCGGGCCGGTACGGGTCACAACGATGCGGGTCGTGGGGGCAAGGGTGATAGATTCCAATTTATTACCAACCAAACACAATAATATAGGATTTGAGAATCCAATTCCAACAATTTCCAATTCATTTTGGAATGTTTGAATTCCAAATCCAATTCATTCCAATTCCAATTCCTTCACAAATTCCAATTCCAAACAATTCCGCGAACCAAACGCACCCTTAGTTAAGTGAAAATCCGTGTACAATCTTAACCTAGTGGTCACAAGTTTGAATCCCTACCCACACACCGGTGTCCTCCTTGCCTAAGCTCAAACCATCACAGGGAATTTTTTTGTGGTGTACATGGATCGAACATGTGACCTACCCCCAAAATGGAAACCCTAAGGAAAAATTCACCTACCTCAAACCAGCTAGACTGAAGATGATTGGCTAATGCTTTTGTGCTATACATTTAGTTTATAGTGTTGTACATGTGTGAATAGTGTGTATTAAAATTTCTAACATGACAATCATCTCACCAAGTCTTTTTGAGGGTATATCTTTTCATCCCTAGTCATCCTCAACATATTTTAATCAACATCAGCTTCCTAGTTATCTCTAAACATCTATATAAAGCACATGTTTTCGTCTTTCGAAAGTAGCACCGAAAAGTGGATGAAAAATGGTATAGCCCCGTCTTCCATTCCGCATCCATCCCGTTTGCCATAAAGGGCAAATGAGTAACATTTACAAAAATGGTTAATGTGATAATGTGATGATTAATATCTTAAATGAATTAAAAGTCTTTAGATTCTAACTGCATTACTCTCCTATTGTTTTTTTTGTAAAAATGTGATTATTAATATCTTAAACCTTCAATTTTGACATGTACTACGTGTTTTGGTCGATTAATCCACAATTTGTTTGCCCCGTCCGTTATTCTACCGGTGGTCCTAGTCTTGATTAAGGTGTTGGGTACACATTATAACAAGGTTTCAATTTCACTTAGTGTGGATGGGAAGAGGGTGATTGTGTGGTCCTACGATACACAAAGGAACAACCCCCATCTTGTTAAGTTTCAAAGAAATTCATCCGGATAGGTATGGTGGTCTCTCTCTCTCTCTCAAAGAAATACATAATATAGGTTATCTATGTATTAAATCATATATATAACTTACTTGTAGCTAAGTTTTAGGCTGTTGATTCTAAAAGCCTATGAGAAATATATATAGAAACCGAAAAGTATATATAAAAATAATTTGTAAGAATTCTTAAAAAATACACTATAGTCGTTTCCTCATCCATGAGGTTTGTTAGGATACTAATCCCAGTAATGTGCCACTTGGTGTAACACTGGGTACCCACCAGTTACGTGTTCAGAATCAACGCTACCACCATCCGATGACCATTGTTGCCTGGCTTTCAAAACCCTAGGTAGCGGTTGTATGGTGGTGGTGATGGCTTTACTGTAGTTGTTTCAATCAATGTTTTTGGCTATTCGAAACTCTAGGTAGTGATGGCATGATGGTGATGGTGGCTTCATGGTCCAGTTGCCGGACACTATTTCTGAGGAGAATCAAAATAGAACCGGTGGGTGAGTGAACCAAACCAAATTCTTGGTCCAGTGGCCGTACACAATTTCTAAGGAGAATCAAAATAGAACCGGTGGGTGAGTGAACCAAACCAAACTCTCATCATATTCCATTTCTCTCCACCTAAAAAAACAATAGTGAGTATTTTTTGGGTTGGTTTGATTAGAGATGGGTTTTATTGCAGGTGAAGAGTGAACCCTACTAAGAGATGAGGTTGAAGCTAGATCAGAGATGCTATCAAATAAGCTGCAAACAGAGGTCTATTTCTGTTTGTTGTTAATCTACTTTATACTGATTCATATTGGTCTGAAAGTACTAATGAACAACTGTTTTTGTTGATATGTTGGTAAATGTTGTGGTAAATCAAAATAGGTTGGAGGGACAAATCTTCAATAAGATTGTTTAAGTAGGAAGTAGAATTTGTGTTTGTTTATTGATACGTGCTAAAATCTAGTCACCAGTCACATTGCCAAATTCACCCACGTAGTCCTTTTGATTCATACGATGTTCACCCACGTTGCCATGCATTTTCTTATTTGTTTTGCTATGTCTCTAAAGTAGTGGTAGCCCATGTTTCTATTTTCTTTCTTTGAAGTTATTTCATTCTGCAGCCTATAAATGGCATTGTAAATTTATGAATGAATTAAGAAAAGTTATATATAAAAGAAAAAGATCTTTCTTCTCCTCTTGTGTTCTTAGGAGTTTATAGGTTTTCTCTATAAACCTATCAGTTGGTGCTTTCGTTGAGCTTTAGCCTTTATGGCTTTGGAAGAACTCAATGACTCCACTACTCTATCTTACTTGACTTGTTCAAATCCGGCCCGTTGGCTTTTTGAGGTTGAACGGTTCTTCTCCTTGTATGCAATTTATGAAGAAGAACGGTTTCCTTATGTCGTTGAGTACTCTGATGATGAACCTTTTTCTTGGTATCGAGGACCCGAACGCCTCTCATGGAAGTCTTTCACCTCTGCAATGCTTCATCATTTTCATACCACCACCGCATCCAATAATAGTACCGAAACCGGCCCATCATCATCACATAACCTTGTCCCCTCCATGGCTCAAGCGACTCACCATACCGAAACCAACCTTCCACCACATAACATTGAACTCGGCAACCCACAACACACACTACATAGCATTCATGAACTCGACAACCCACCACACCCACTGCCACAAACACCCGCAACAATCCTAACCCCGAGAACGATCCCGGTCCTTAATCATTTTGCACCACCACCTCCCCGAAAAACTGTTTCTACACCTTTTTCATGCAAACCTCAACCCATCACAAAAAGTTATTTTGTTGCCTTGGCGCTACTAACTCCTCCTCCAAAGTCACCTCCGTCTTTACTTGCTGAAAATGAACAAATCAACAGTTACTATCCTCATAGGCATTTACACAGCGTTGTAAAGGGTGTTATTGGCACAATAAGTCCAACCCATACAAAGACCACGTCATACCAAAAATCAATACTACCACAATCATCTACGATCCTTGGGGTTATATTCGAATGGGCCGCGGAAATACGCAAGTGGCGGCCACCATGGCTCGACATGAAAACCACCTCGAACGCCCTGGGAAGAATGGAATGGCGACCACCGTGGCGTTTCACTTCGTGGCAACTCGTCAAGACTGCACCAAATGCAATGGTAAGGGTCGAATGGCATCCACCGTGGCAACCGCGTTTCGTTCTTGAGGACAAGAACGTTTTGAGCAGCGCGGGAATTGATGCGTGCTAAAATCTAGTCATCATCCACATTGCCAAATTCACCCACGTAGTCCTTTTGATTCATATGATGTTCACCCACGTTTCCATGCATTTTCTTATTTTTTTGTTATGTCTCTAGAGTAGTGATAGCCCATGTTTCTAGATAGAGACCGATTCGAGATGCTCAATAGTTTTTATAACTTTCTCATGATTTCCACATACAAGTAAATAGCTTTCGATGTAATGTGATTTGTTCTTTGTTTGCGTCATGAACACTAAGGCTTTAATCAATGAAATTGATTGTTTCGCTGAATGCAAGTTGTTGGCTTGAACAGTGACCTCAACCATTGATTCCGATGAGGAACCAGACTAGATATCGGACTCACCGGTATATGGTTTATTTGTGTTGTAATTATAATTTTTGGCAGGTCACTATTTTCGTATGACGGGATGGTATGGGCTTTTCTTTTAATGAAATGCACCAGTTGCGACCTCAAATTCAAAGCTACTCCACATGGATGAGCTCACCGGGTAAGCTGTATCTAAGAATATGTGTTGTCGAGGTGAATTGTGTTGCCTCGCCCCTGCTCGCTGGTGGCACCCCCTCCATCTCACAATACACAAACATGATTATCTAACTCATCCTTATTTATATTTGTAAACAGGAATTCGTTAAGCTACAAGCCGAAATTATAGCATTTAGGCGTCGGCTACTCCATCAGAACCATCATCTTGCTCTACGCCGGCATCGCCATGTTCTTGATTAATCATTAGTTCCTAAACATTGTCGAGTTCGAACAACCAGGGTTGATATTATTCTTTATTTCGATTTATGTTTTGGGCTTTAAGGATTTAAGATGGATGATTATCCCCATATTGATTGTCTTTGTGGTTGTTTTCCAGGCCAGCGTATTCAAGGGTGGTTTGTTGCTGTTATGATCTGTGTTTAAGATTGAATAACAATGGTTAAACACACTCTAACAACTTGAAGAATCAATGGTAGAATGATTCTTGAGGTTAGTTAGACAAGAAGAAGATAACATAATTGAGAGAGAAAAGGAGAGAGAACAGATTAGAGAAGGAAAAGTGTTTATTATTATTTCACAGATGTCCAACTAATAGTGTACAACTTGTTTATATAGCTAGTCTATTACAGTTGACTTATGTTGACTATCTATCCAACTAACTTTCTCGCCTAGGCTCGACTCCCATTTTAGGCTCATATCAGTTGCAATAAAAATGGTGGGTTAGATCCCATTAACATCCCCGATCTCTATCTTTAGATATTTATCTCACCACACCACCGTCAACTTTCAAACAAATTTTAGGCTTTAAATACAGACATGACCTGGTTAGAGATGTTCTATGGGATGTTTTATGAAGGGCAGGGATTTCAGCCAAAAAGGTGGCCCCCGTGAATTTCTTGACGGACCCACGTGACGGGCGGTCCACATTGAGGCCAGCGGATGTTCTTGTGTTCGGATGGGCGCAAGGCAAGCATGCGTGTGTTGACCTGACTGGGGTATCCCCATTGGTGGGACTTCGGGATTCGGGTTTTGTGGCTGGGCAGGCAGTTTTGAAAGATGAGGGCAAAAAAGTGGATAAACATGAAGCGGCTTGTCTAGAGAACCAGGATGTGTTTGTGCCCTTCGCTTTTGATACTTTTGGAGCGCTGGCCCCGCAAGCAATCAAGCTCCTCGATCGCGTGAAGAAAGTTATGCAAAGTAATTCTCCAGCTGCTAAGGGCCAATGTTTTATTTTCAATAGAGTAGGTTTTGCAATACAAAAAGGGGTAGCGGCGCAACTTGTGGTCCGTTTACCTACGTATCACTTGTAATTGGTTGTCTTTGGTTTAATGATATTTATTTACTATAAAAAAAAAAAAATTAGGCTAAAACCGAGGAAAAGAGTCCCAGCGTGCTCTCTTTCTGTAAACTGACAGAAGAGGGACAGTGGTGATTATTGTTCTGATGTCCCCAAACCAGTAGAAGATGGTAATGGTGATTTGGAGTAGAAATTCGGCGTCTGTAGAAGAAATTGACCGGTTTGGTGCCAGCGTTTGGGATTGGTGTCTTCGTGGTGTCGTTTATCGGTGGTCCAAAAGCCAGTTGTGGGCCTGATAGGGCCCGGTGTGGTGACAGGTCGTCTTCGTTTGATGGTATGTTTTTTCTCTCTCATTTATTAAGGGGAAAGAAACCCGCAGCCAATATCGAATATAAGTTTGCTTACGTTTTAGTCAAATTTGAATACTTGAATTGTATATACCTATGATTATTTGGGTTTTGTTTTTAATTTTGTATTGCTTCCGTATATCTGTAAGTTAAAGAACAAAGACTCTAGAACCATATTGAAGGTCTGAATGCAACATAAACACACATTATATTTGAGTATCTGAAATTTTGAATCTTTTTGATACTGTTGAATTGGACGAAAAAAAGGCATGCAATCTAATGTGTTAAAGTTAATCTAAGAATAGTGTTGTACATTTAAGAAAAGTAACTTATGGGAGAAATAGTCCATAGCATTTAGTATGTTAAATAATTAGCATGCTGCAAAGTTTGGCCTCACTTTTGCAGGTGAAGTATGTTAAATATGGTGACCCATATCCACATTCTGGTTTTGTAATTTATAGTGTTCAACAATGTGTATCAGGTACGGAATTGAACAAGAATACACCTTACTACAGAAGGATATCAACTGGCCCTTGGGCTGGCCTCAAGGCGGTTTCCCAGGACCTCAAGCAATCATTCGACCTTGATATCGCATCAACTTACGCCTTTTTTTTGTTTTCATAACAGTTTTTAGATAAAATGCATCGGTTTGATGCAATATAGGGCCCATACTACTGGGGTATTGATGCTCACTACAAAGCTTGTTTGTATGCTGGTATCAACATTTCGGGCATTAATGGGGAAGTCATGCCGGGTCAAGTAAGGTTCTATGTTCTATGGTAAAATGGACGGGCTGGAAACGGGTTAAACCTCAATGGTGTTGGCTTATCGGCGTCAGCAGTACTCAACGAGCCGTGACATTAGTTCAAGAGGTGGATTAGCTTTTCCTTGTGCTCTTTGGTGGCAGCAACCAGGGTTTGAGATGGTACACAAGTAGAGAGCATTCAGTGTTGGCTATAGATTGTTAAGCTTATTATTTCCATACATCCAGTAAGTAATCCCAATTATTATGAAGCACAGGGAGAGAGAATAGAGGAAGAGAGTGTGAATTGTGATGTTTCTTTTATGATTTGTGGTGATTAGTAAACAATAAAAAGTTAGGGTAAAGTCAGTATCCCAATCAAGGAAAAGTAAATTTAACTCTATTATTATTAAACCATTTCATATATCTTTGTGTTGCAATCAAACATATCTTTATGTGTAATTAATTGTTTATGAAATATGTAATTATTTGTGTACCAATGTGAGGTAGCCCACTTGGTAAACGCATAAGTCTCTAATGTAAATATTGTGGGAGTGTAAGATTAGCCGTAAAAAAATACTGCGAAAGTTTTGGAGGCTTGGTAAATAGAAAGACGTGTATGCTTTTAATAAATTTGTTATCACTATACTCTATAATTTATATATGAACCTATTAATCCATTTTCTAATTACAATAATACTTTTAACTAACTTGATAATAAAATAAATGAAACCACAGGTGACTATATGTAAGAGGCATAAGAGGAATGATCCGCTAACCAACACCGTTTATGCTTCTCACCATTTTTTAAAGCAACGAATGCAACTTGAAAATTAATTGTATTCGCGCAATGCGTGTATGTCAATCACCACATTTGAACCTCGGCTTGTCAAGCGCGCAACCCGCGGTTATGATTACACCTAGTTAACAAAAGCAAATAATATTGTTTAGTTAAAAGAGTATTATTTGGTTCATCTACATTCTAGTTTTTAATTTTATGTCTTCATGCTTTATAATAGTTTCTCCTAAAACAATGCTTTAGCTGCATTACGTTTACTTCTACATTAATGGATTGTATCTTATAACAATATTAGTTGCATCTTTTAAAGTTTTAACTATAAAGCATTTCGTTGTAGATGAAATTTGGATTCTTTAAGTTATTTAATATATATTCGTTTCTTTTAAATTCTTTCTGTTAAACATGCAATGCAATGATCAATTGTACAAAACGCATTCCTTTCTTGCACATTTCAATCTACACGTCAATATTGATTAAGTCAAACATCGAAATGTCGACAAAAATGAGTAGGTCGTCATAGTATTTTGGAATATTTTTAAAAGATTATAGTTTAAAAGTTATGATATGATTAAATAAAAGAATTATAATTTTGTAAGGGAAGAGGGAAAAGTGTAACTAGTAACTAAAATGATGGAATTAAAGTAACTAAAATGAGGTAATAAAGTGCAAAAGTGTTTGAATGACTATTTTACCCCATTTTAGAGTTGTGGATAAAAATATATTTCTGAACCTTTGGGTATCTTAGGCTATCCATCTCTCATGCATTATAATATAGTATAGATAGAATACAAGTTTTTTATTCACCAACAGCCCTTTTGGTATAGCCCCTAGATTAAATCCTTGAAGCAAGCATATGATCTTCAGTCATACACTTGATCACCAAGTCGTCAACATAAGCTTCCATGTTTTTGCCAATTTGATTGGCGAAGGATTTATCCACCAACCTTTGATATGTAACACCTGCATTTTTTAAGCCAAAAGGCATCTTTCGGTAACAGAAAATACCCTTATTAGTATGGAATGCAGTTTTTTCTTCATCTTCTTCCTTCATTTGGATCTGATGGTAATCCTTGTAAGCATTTGAAGAGGAAGCCTGTAAGAGAGTCAACTTTGAGGTCAATTTTAGGGAGGGGATAGCAGTCCTTGGGACAGGCTTTGTTGAGATCTTTAAAATAAATGCACATCCTCCAAGATTCATAAGGTTTTCGGACCATCACAGGTTGGCAACCCATGATTGATATTTGACCTCCCGTAGGATTCCAGCTTCTACAAGTTTGTCAACCTCCAAGCAAGTTGCCAAGCTTCTTTCAGGTGCAAAGCTTCGTTTCTTCTGGAAAACAGGATTGACATTAGGAGGGATTTTGAGTTCATGTTCAACAATGTCTCGTGCGATGCAAATCATGTTACTAGGACACCAAGCAAACACATCAACGTTGCTTTTGAGTAACCCTTCAAGCCTAGAGAGTATCTCTTTGGGAAGCCTAGTATTGACCCTAATCCTTTGTTCAGGATATTCGGGGTTAATACTCAAGCCTCGTTCGTCTCTTTTATCTTCCTTTCCGTCTACCATGACTACCTCGGTAGAGGGTTGAAGGGTTGCCACCCCATTTTCAGTAGGGAATTTTACACTTTTTTGGCTGATAGAGACGGCCATATCAAATGTCACCAAATCGGGTCTTCCAATAATAACATCGTAGCTTGAAGGTAAGTTGAGGACTATGAAGGTGAGAGGTTCAGTTATCTGCATCTTTCCTTCAGAGAAACTGACATTGAGTGTTATCTGTCCCAGGGGCTTGAGAGGCATGTCAGCTATACCCTTGATGGAGGACTCAACAAGTTGAAGCTTGGAACGTTCATTTGGACTTAACAAGTTGATGTATTTCTCGAACATGATCTCCGTGGCTGCTATAGTGTCAATATAGGCTCTTTGTGTCTTGATTGAGCCTATTAGAGCTTCCACAACTAGAGGGTCATAGTTCTTTTCCCCTTCGAGTGGTGGGAAGCAGACGCACTGGCGCTCCCAAGCCTCCAACCGTGGGTGTTTATTAGGAGTCTCTGGTTCCATCAGGACCATGTTAACTTCCTTCTTCTTACCCTCGGCTATATTCTCTTTAATTCCTTTGACCAAATGAGCTAATTCTCCAGACTTGACAGCTTCCTCAATTCTTTTCTTGAGTTAGAAGCAATCATTAGTGTGACGTCCCTTCTCCTCATGGAACTGACAATATTGGTTGGAGCTTTCGTTTCTCTTGCTCTTTGGCAAAGGGCGGGGAGGTCTGACGCTGTGTTTAACTTCTTATATTGCCAGGATTTCTTGAGGGGTCTTGGTTAGAGATGTGAAGCTTATGTTTCGTTCCCTGCTTGGAGGGTTCCTCCCTCCAGACCTTCGAGATTCTGAACCTTTGGATCGTTTGCCAAAAGACCCATAACTACCCCTTTTTCGGCTCGTACTAGAGCTTCTCCCGTTAGCAGCTCTCTTTCTTTGTTCTTTAATGTCTATAGCTTCCTCCCCTAAAATGTGGGCTTCAGCCCTTTCAAGAGCTTCTTCGAGGGTTCTCGGGAGGCTTTTGTTGAAATCTTGAGTAAGGTATTTGGAGTTGATGGCATTCATGATCCTTGCAACCTTCATCTTTTCATCAGGACCAACATACGTGAGACCTTCTTTTTTGTATGGTCCAATAAAGTATCTTAGGCTTTCGTCATCCATTTGCTTAATCTGGAAGATGACAGTGGCATGCTTGACACAACGTATTTGCTGTGAGAAGTTGGCCAAGAAACCTTTTCCCAGATCATCAAAGGATCAGATGCTTCCGGCAGGAAGGTCGTTGAACCAAATACAGGCTGACCCGACGAGTGTTTGCATGAACATAAGGCAGCACTCGGAGTTTCCCCATTTTTCCATTCGTGCGGCCCCGGAGAAGATTTGTAAATGATCTTCAGGCTCCTTGGTACCATCGTAGGTCTTTATGTGAGAATGCATTTTTAGCTTGGTGGGGAACTCATAGTTGGCTATTTATTAGGAGAAGCATGAAAGGCTGCTGGGCTTGTAAGGTTTATTCATGTCGTTTTCATCTCTAGTGTTGTTGTGGCCATTTGAGTTACTTTGGTGTGAAGCCAGGGCTTGGCTAATGAGTTGTTTCCAAGGGAAATGGGCCATCATTTGAGCCATCATTTGAGGCATTAGGTTGAAGCCTCGGAGGCTTTCAGGTGTCATCATGCTACTGACTCCCATAGGCATACTCATAGAGGCGCTACGGGCCATGGGTGTTGGAGGTGGGACACTTGAGACCGGCGACTGCAGGAGTTGGTCCAAAGTGAGCTCATGCCCTATGGGAGTAGCTGAAACAGAAGGTTGAGATGTGAACAAAGGGAAAGTAGTTGGGCTCGGCCTTCCTGGTTGATAAGGTCTAATATTAAAAGTAGAGAAGGCTAAACTCGGCCTAGCCCCTGGGCTGGGATGTGTAGGTTGAAAGCTTGAAGGAGTAGGATGAGGAGGAAGAGGTGGCCCAGGTGAGAGTGAGGGCTCTTCCTCGTTATAGTCCAGCCGGAGCCTACTCCCTTTTCTTTTCCCTGTTCACGTGTTGGTTAAGAAGGGATCTTAGTTGCAAAAAGTTCTTAGCAACTCCCTCGGGGGTTAGATCATAGTGTTCGGGTGTAGGCATAGAGCTAAGGATGGGAGATGCTACCCTGACCGAGAGGGGGTTGGAGTTTGGAAGAGAGTGAACTCTTGGGATGTAGTTCCCGTAGGAGTACTTCCAGGAGTTGAAAAAGAAACAGACCCGTTAGGGGAGGTCTGGTCGGTGTTGGGAGAGACTTGGTTCACTTCTTTCGGAGACTCGTGGGTGGACATTTCAGAGAGTTGAAGCCACACTACTGATCTGAGAAAGGAATACAATGGTGCAGCCCCACGGCGGGCGCCAAATTGTTGCTACAACAAATATTGAACCGACGTTAGTGCAGAGTCTCACGAGGGTAAAAGGGTTCATGGGTTTAGTTTCACCAAATGTAGGTCGTGGTGTCTCACTACGTTGTTAAACATAGATGAGAGGTTCTGACTTGAGATGAACTTGATTATAGTTTCACCAAATAGTTTAATGTTTTGATTATTATAATTCTGACGTGAGATGAACTTGAAGTCAGAATGTAGTTTATAACTTTTAAGATAAGTGTTATGTGATTTGGATAATCTATCACACGTGAAGTATGATAGTCAAAGAGAATAGAAGAGAAGTGTGTAAGGTGTAATCAGATCTTTTGATAAAGAGTCTAATTTATAGAGAAAGAATCTTCTAATTGTGGAAGTGATAAACTCTTGGTCCATGCAATAACTTGGGGACTTTCTACTTCAGCTGATGAAGGCTTCAGACCTGCGGTCCATAGGGTGCAACTTCTCCATGTGCAGAGTGTGGGCAGCTGGATGGGTCAACTGAGGAAAAGTGTTGACAAGACAAGACATTGACTTTGTTCTTTCTGCTAGGTGGCAGTACTTGTTGCCAATTGAATCATTTTGCCTTTCAACCTTTCAAACCGTCTAGTGTAATATAATTGATTTATATAATCTTAGACTACCCACGTCGTCATCCCCCTAGATTAAATCCTTGAAGCAAGCATATCAATTTGCTAATTATTATTTTGAGGTTTTCGAATAATTCTAGCATTATAATTTTTATCATTTTATATTGGTAATTCGACTTTGGATTGTTGTCACTTTTGCTCCTTAAAGCCGTATGGTCAAATCATTAGAAAAAAATCGGGAATGTTACATCGGGATACCGCTCCGAGCAGCTTGGCCACCCTGGCGATTGTGATACCCTCAACTGGCACAACCATAAAAACATTGCCTAATATATTCCATCAATCTAGCTAGCTACGAGTTAGCTTAAAACTAGTAATAATTAAACAAGAAATACATTAATGCACTTTATATTAAACACATACAATAAATAGTAAATTGACTAAATTCCACACCAGGAGGAATTACAGATTCATAAAACCAAAGTAACGACATTATAACATTATAATGCCGCTATTTTATTGTAGACGGTACACATCTTATTTAACATAATACCCAGGCCAACCCCTAACAGAGTTGACTAGCGGTTAACACAAGTGCCACCACCGCCATATTTGTTGCACAATGCTGGCCAGCAACATGGCTTGCCTATCAAGTTGCAACTCGAGCCTTGTGGTAGGCAGTTGGTATCAACTACACATGTACCGCTTGAACAATAAAGCCCTTCACAACACGGAAGTAGCGACCACGAACAGTCCACCCCTAAAGCATAGCAATTCGCAGCAGGTCTTTTCAATATCAAACGGCCAAATTCTATAGGATTAAAGTCGGCCTGCAGAGAAGGATAGACATAAAATGAAAATATAATTTATAAATATGACAATCAGTTTGATATAATAAGTTAACTGTTTGACTGACCTCGATCGTCATCTTAATGGTAGGTGTTTGATCATTGTTTACAACCATGGCGATATTCTGATCATCATTGTTAGAGGAAGTACATGAAACAGAGCTGGTGCAAGTGATAACAATAAGAAACAACACTAATGCATTTATCTTATTCATTGTGAATCTCTTGCATGTGCTAGTATTGTGTTGTGAGGTTCCTGGTGCATGAAACTAAACTTATTTATAGGCTTTGTGAACACATGAAACACGCTGCAAAAATAACAACTAGATGATTTTACTTAATTTTTAATTAAGGCCCTTCAATATTAACTTCTACCTATGCACTTTATCTAAATTGTTTATTTTTAAAATATAAATATCCTATAAAAATTTTATCTAAATTTCTACCTATACACTTTATCTAAATTGTTTATTTTTAAAATATAAATCTATAACTTATAATAAAAGAATTGAAGATTGATGAGTTGTCATTCAATGAATGCCTAAGAAAGCTATTTTAATGACATGACATTCAAGGAGGCATTCTCCTCATTGGGTGTGGCATGTGTCATGCCATGTGGCAAATAAAAAAATAATAATAATATAAAACCTAATCTACTAAATTTAAATTGAGTTATTTTAGAAAAACAGAATTTAAAAATAAATTTAAATTTTTCTCTCTTATGTTTCCTCCCATAATTTTTAAACGTTAATATCTTTTATATACGAGATTTTTTGAAGAAAAAACTTACACCAAATTAACGAGCGTTTTATTATCTTTCCAACGAGTACCATAGTGCTATATAAAAAACGGGGAAAAAACGACTATTTTTTGTGGGGTTTCGTTTATACAGGAAAAAAAACACAAAATGTTCAGGTTATTCATTAATAATGTTTTTTTCTTTTAAACCAGGTTCTTATCTACGATGTTGAAATTCAGCCCAATCGTCATGCTTTTATTGAAATTTTACTCTTTTAAAGATTCATAGGTATACTTCATCAAGAGAAGCTAGGAGAAAGAATCGCGCAACACTGCAACGCATGGTGTCATCTTATAGCAAGGTTATTTTTTTATTTATTTAATTACAAGAGTAATAATTATTACTATTAGTATTAGTATTAATTGTTATATTTTTCAACCCCGGGATGCTCCCGGGATAAAAGCTAGTAATAACTTATAATAAAAGAATTGAATATTGTTGAGGTGACATTCAATGGAGGTCTCAACCCTCAATCTCTCTTTTGAGAGATGCCACATAGGATGTGATGTATCAACTCTAAACCAATTAAAAAAAGAAATAAATATGGTTTAAACTAATTTATTAAATACCTAATCTACTAAATTTAAATATTAAACCTTTATTATTTTCTCTCATGTTTCATCCCATAACTTTTAAACGTTGATATATTTTATATACGAGATTTTTTAAAGAAAAAAATTACACCAAATTAGCGAGCGTTTTATTATCTTTCCAACGAGTACCATAGTGCTATATAAAAAATGGAGAAAACAAACGACTATTTTTTGTAATCCGACAGGTATTGTGTCAGGTTTGGAATTAGTTTAAAAAAAATTGTGGGTTTGGGTCGGCCTGGGATTAGGTGATACCCGACCCAATTACCCGAAACCACATACCCAAATACCCGAAGTATATACCCGATCATATACCCATGATTTTTTTAATGCATCACATAACCCTTAGACTAATGCTTTCGATATTTCAATAAATAACTTTTTTCCTTATTTCATGTTAGTTCTTTTTAGAATATTGTTGAGGTGGCATTCAATGGAGGCCTCAACCCTCAATCTCTCCTTTGAGAGATGCCACATAGGATGTGATGTGTCAACTCTAAACCAATTAAAAAAAAGAAATAAATATGTTTAAAACTAATCTATTAAATACCTAGAGTAAAGATTAAATACAAATAGTTTTTTGGTAAGAACTATGAGAATCAAAGGGGGTAAAAAAATTATTTTTTTTTTTAGAATTTTTTTTCCATGTGCTTAAACATTCTTTCTAGATGAATAATACAAAAAAAAAAAATTTTTAGTGTAATTACGTCATTAAGATAAATACATTAGTTTACACTAAAGTAATTATGTAATTACTCTACACGTAATTACTCTACACTTTTTTTTTTTTTTTTTAGTTTTCAATACTATAATACATGTTTAACAATATGGGAAAAAAATTTTGAAAAAAAAAAAAATACCCTCCTTTGATTCTCACAGTTCTTACCAAAAAAACTATTTGTATCGGATCTTTCCTCTAAATACCTAATCTACTAAATTTAAATATTAAACCTTTATTATTTTCTCTCATGTTTCATCCCATAACTTTTAAACGTTGATATCTTTTATATACGAGATTTTTAAAGAAAAAAATTACACCAAATTAGCGAGCCTTTTATTATCTTTCCAACGAGTACCATAGTGCTATATAAAAAACGGAGAAAACAAACGACTATTTTTTGTAACCCGACAGGTATTGTGTCAGGTTTGAAATTAGTTTAAAAAAATTGTGGGTTTGGGTCGGGCATGGGATTAGGTGATACCATACCCACTTACCCGAAACCACATACCCAAATACCCGAAGTATATACCCGATCATATACCCATGATTTTTTTAACGCATCACATAACTCTTAGACTAATGTCTTCGATATTTCAACAAATAACTTTTTTCCCTATTTCATGTTAGTTATTTTTAGAATGATCGATTACAAACTTACGCATTCATTTGACATTATATAATATTTTGTAATGGCACTAGATTTATACCCCGGCGCAGAGATTTGTTTTTTTTTATATTTGAATATGATAACTTATGACAGAGATTTGTTTAAAATAAATACTACTAGTACTACTACTGCCGCTGCTCACTACTACCACCACCACTACCACCACCACCACCAACACCACCACCACTACCACTACTACTACTAATAATAATAATAATAATAATAATAATAATAATAATAATAATAATAATAATAATAATAATAATAATAATAATAATAATAATATATAACTTATAATAAAAAAATTAAAGATTGATGAGTTGTCATTCAATGAAGGCCTAAGAAAGCCATTTTAATGACATGGCATTCAAGAAGGCATTCTCCCTATTGAGTGTGTCATGTGTCATGCCATGTGGCAAATAAAAATAAATAAATAATAATATAAAACTCAATCTACTAAATTTAAATTGAGTTATTTTATGAAAAACGAATTTAAAAACAAATTTAAAATTTTCTCTCTTATGTTTTCTCCCATAATTTTTAAACGTTAATATCTTTTATATACGAGATTTTTTAAAGAAAAAAAATTACACCAAATTAACGAGCATTTTATTATCTTTCCAACGAGTACCATAGTGCTATATAAAAAACGAAGAAAAAAAACGACTATTTTTTGTGGGGTTTCATTCATACGGGAAAAAAACACAAAGTGTTCAGGTTATTCATTAATAATGTTTTTTCTTTTAAACCAGGTTCTTATCTACGATGTTGAAATTCAGTCCAATCGCCACGTTTTCATTGGAATTTTACTCTTTTAAAGATACATATGTATACTTCATCAAGAGAAGCTAGGAGAAAGAATCGCGCAACACTGCAACACATGGAGTCACCTTATAGCAAGGTTATTTTTTATTTATTTAATTACAAGAGTAATAATTATTACTATTAGTATTAGTATTATTAGAATTGTTATATTTTCAACCCCGGGACGCTCCCGAGATATAAATGTTAATCATATATTGGCAAATCATTAATTATGTTGTCATATTAGATATTTTATTATGTCATATTAGATATTTCAACCCGGGACGTTCCCGGGATAAAAACTAGTATCCTATAAATATCCTTAAAAAAGATTGTGTACTTTTTGATATAAATTACTGTATATAAATAATCAAACTAAATGAATAGTGACACAAAATGAATAGTAAAAATATTAATATTTTATTTATATTATTATTTTATTTAAAAACTTTATTATATTATATACTATTAATATATTATATTATATACTATTAATATATTATAGCGATCCCGACAATACCGATACTGAACGGTACGGTATCGATATTTTACCTTAAAATACTGATACTATACCGATCCCGTACCGATACTGATAATACCGAAACCGAAAATCCATAAATATGGGTACCGATACCGATCCCGAAACCACTCGGTTCGGTATCGGTTTGGTACGGTATCGGGATCGGGACGGGATAGGATCGGTATTCGGCCTTGTATGCTCATCCCTAATTAATATATTATATACTATTATTTTATTCAAAAACTTTACGGTATCGGTACGGTACCGGTATGGTATCAGTATTTTACCTTAAATTACCGATACCATACCGATCCCGTACCGATACCGATAATACCAAAACCGAAAATCCATAAATATGGGTACCGATCCCGAAACCACTCGGTTCGGTATCGGTTCGGTACGGTATCGGGATCAGGACGGAATGAGATCGGTATTCGGCCTTGTCTGCTCATCCCTAATTAATATACTATATACTATTATTTTATTCGTATTATTTTATTAAAAAATTTTATTATATTATATACTATTAATATAAATAACATAATCTTATGTAATTTCGTTACAAATTTCATGTGTTACCTTATGTGTAGATTTCTTTATTTTTTTAACATTTACAACCAAAATGGAATCTCGATTGTATAATTCATTGATTGATTAACACCTCATCTAAATCTCGATTGTAAAACGCGCAACGCGCGTGATTTTATACAACTAGTTTCTTTAAAAGCCGAGTTGTTCTTATAATGTACAAGTTGTATAAATATATACTTACTTACGTACAAATCTTTTTTAAGTTGTTTCCATTGTTTTTGGTTTGTAGTATTTAAAATTCCATTTTAATAAACAGTTCTATAATCTATGTCTAATAGGGGTGTGAATTTTTAACACGACTCGAGAACACGACACGAAATTCACGGGTCTAGGTTTAGTGTAAATTGGTTTGGATTAGTTTCAAGTTAAACCCGCGAACCCGTTTCGCTAAACAGGTCCGGGTCAGGGTCAACCCGGGCGGTTTGTAGGTCGACCCGTTTAACAAATCTGTAATATAATTTATTTTTTTACAATAAGTTTTATGTCACAAATTAAATTCATTCGGTATTTTAAGCCATAGTTATAACCTAAAAGATAAATTGACATAAGATTTCATAACTAAAATTGTGTTTTAGGTAAAATTCTAATTTTAATATATTAATATATAATTTGAGACCAAGATTTTAAAATATTTAAACAATTCAGGTTAAACAGGCCGTGTTTTGGTCAACCAGTGAACATCCGGGTTGTGGGTTTATATGTATGACACAATTATTGAGTCCACGTCCTGTTTGAATTCAAGTTTATATGTATGATGTAAGTACACGTATGTCCCTAACCTAGTATAGGTGTTGTTTTGATGTTAATATGCGTGTTTGGATGTGTTTCGGATGATTTTGGGTTGTTTATGTACAAACTAGCGACTAGGTCCTTTGGGGGCGACTAGCAAGGCTAGTTGTCTGAGACTCAAGACGATTGGCTTGCCAATCGCCCCACCTAGTCGCCTGTTTTCTAGCTAGTCGCCCCTAGGGTCCTAGACGACTAGCAGTGAGTATAAATACTTTCAATGATTGCCCTAATCATTCCGAGCTATCACATCACACATCACACAACCCAAAACACTGTGTCCTAGGTTTCAGGGACTTTGGATTGTCGTTGTACACCTGAGCTCTGTTTTCAATGCAATACCAACCTTTTAACCTTATTTGTTTGTGTTTGATAACTCGTTTACCATATTTTGTTGTCATTTCGTTATCCGAACATCATCTAGTGGATTCCGCACACTGGGTGAATAAGCTCGCGATTGTCGGGTTGTCCGAAATCGATCCTACAAGTGGTATCAAATCATAGGCTCTTATCACGAGTGTTTTGATAACAAAACGAAGTCAAAACAGGGTGTTTTCATATTAAAAATCAATGTTTTAGTGCAAAAACCTGTTTTGAAAGTTTGAAATTTGAGTTTTGTGAAAAACCAACATTTTTCAAAATCTAAGGTCATTTTAATGGTTAAAAACATGTATTTTTTATTAGGGTTTATTCCAAAGGTGTTTTTACAACTTTCCTAATCATTTGGGGATTAAACACATTGATTTTGATAGATTTTGAAGCAAAAATGATGTTTTTCGTGCAAAACAAGTCAACAGACCTGCAGGTAGCGACTAGGATCTGAAGTAGCAACTAGCATCCTCAATCGTTCCTTGTAACACAAGACTAGATACCTAATCGTGCTATAGTACAGACAACTAGGCTTCTAGTCGCCTGGTGAACCTTAGTCGCCTGTAATCCCATAGTCGCTCTATTGTTCACGCGAGTAGCATTCCTAATCGCCTGTTTTGTCCCAATTGTTTCCTATAGTCGTGTTTTCGAGCCCCAGTCGCTAGTTACTATTCTGAAAGTAAAATTTACCTAAGTATCGGACTATTTAACATGGCTAACCTATGGGGACACCTAAATCAACCGACACAACAGTATGGCCAACCCATGAACACCCAAATGAACGTACCTACAAATCCATGTGCATACTCGGCCGAAAGAAACGCGCAACGAATACAACAACAGCAGCAACAAGCTAATGATGCCGGAACAAATCCGTGGGCGATCGCAGCTCAACAACATGCCCAGCAGCTATGTATGATGGGCACTTGCAACCGCTGCAACTCAGCAAACACAACATTTGTCTTCTTTGCTCCTCAGTGATCTAGAAACCGGTAGTTCAAATAGGGCTCCAAAGTTGCAATTCATGTCTAACCACCATTCTTGGAAGAGGAGATTCAAGACTCATGTTGAGGGCATCGATGGTTTAGTTTGGGCAGCGATCAAAAATGGGTACACAAGGCCGATGATAGAGAACTCTAACATTCCAGTCGCCTTAGAAGATATGATAGAAGATCATTTTGCACAATGTACAACTTCACAAATGCTTTGGCTTGCGTTGGCAGAGAGGAATGAGGTAACGAGAAGACAAGGAAGATTAAGATGGATCAACCCAGAAAGGAGTTCAAGAACTTTGCTGCTATTGGGAATGAACCACTGCAGGATCAGACTGCATGATACTATCACTTGATGTCGGAGATGTATCATTACGAGGTTGTTTATACATCATCTGACAGTGTTGAGCATTTTGCAGATGCCCTACCACCACACTGGCATCAATGGATCGATATCCAGAAGTCCAAAAGCAGTTATCAGACCATCTCCATAAATGACTTTGTGACTGAACTAGAGAACAAAGAAAATGATGAAATCAAAAGGGCAAACAAGGCGTTTATCCCTCAGAATCCCAGCATATACTACGGGGCAGCTCCTCAAGATATCAGCGTTGTGGGATCTAAACCACAGACAACCTTTATCCTTAATCAAGATCCTATATTTGCTTTTGACAACTATGGACCCCCACCAGATGTTGCTCCTCCTATGTATCCTTTTGGGCAATCAAATCAATATCCTCTACCTTATGCATCTAACCAGTTTGGTGTTAATCCGTTTTCTCAAATGCAGCACCAGTTCAAGCAACTTCAAACTTTAGTGGACCTTCATCTTCAGGATATGGTAGTGCTTCTACTTCTGGTCAAGGTGGTGGCTGTAGGTCCCTTTCCCTTGAGCTCTTCTCTGTAATCAAATCAAACACGAATCCTAGACGCGGAATATCTTTGATCCGTGGATATCACACAAAGAACACAAGATTACTTTTTAATGCTTTTCTTATTAATCAAATCACAGATAACAATTAGTAAGAACTACACCGAACTTGTAATCCTAGCTAGCTCTCTCTCAAACTCTCTATGACAAAACAATTGACCAACCAACCAACCCTAAAACCCCATGCATCATTTGCTTATATACATGCATCCTCATGGGCTTTTAACTAGACTTGTGTTGGGCTTTTACAAGACTAGCTTAATTACATATTCTAGAACTAACTTAGACAAGTTCTTCTAACGACACGAACAATATAAAGTCTTCTGTCAGTAATCTCGAGCGTTTGTTTATCCGTTTGAGTATCTGTCACAAACTTGCACCAACAAACTCCCCCTTGACAGATGCTTTTCAAGATTATTTTTCAAATCTTAAAGTATCTTCAATTGTCTTCCACTTGAAGTCTTTAATTTTCAACAGCTTGATCTTGAGATTGTCTACCAAAGTAATTTAGAAGAACTTGGCAGATCACTTCTCTTCTTTTCTTCAACTTGTGATCTTGAGTCTTTAACAACTCTCTTATGTTCAGCATCTTTTGATAATTAAGTAACTCCCCATGAGAATAAGCTTGAATTGTAAAAACTTCCACTTAAGCTCTACACAAATGCATTACTCGATCTGAAGTCTTTTTACTCCCCCTGAAACATAGAATATTTCTTCCTGTATCTATATTTCTCCCCCTGAGCTGCTAAGTCTTCTAAAATCAACAACTATTGTTTAGAACTTCAGCGTCTTGTCGTCTTCTTGTCTCTGTTTCTTCAAAAATTTTCTTGAATCACATGAATTTGTCCAAAAGGAGGTTTAGACCTCATCACGTCCATCATTATCATCAAAATACCTGTCACACTCAACCAACTTGTAAGTAAACCATCATCACAAATATAAACTTACAAAGTCTATAAACCACCTGTGACAAAAATTATTTTGCGGTTAAAATTCATAAGCTTTCAAAAGATATGTTGTTTTGCAAAATTTTCTAAGTGTGTTAGAAAAACAACTTTCAAAATTTTCTAAACAGTCAGATCCACCACAGAACAACCGTTTCTCGTGCGTTAAATCCTGAAGCAAAATAAAACCTTTTTTTATTTTTGGATTTTTTGACAAGTAAGGTAAATGAACGTAAAGACAAATTAAGTAAACTATCTACAAACATAAAAACACTCTATTTTTGGTTATAGCAAACACTGGTTAAAAGGATCATATCAGCTAGATTGAGATGTCACACTGAGTTAATGTTCTTAATAACTTCTTAATGTGTAAGACTGCATTCCAATACGATTACCAGTATTATGTATCCACATAAACAATGTAACACTTAACAATTCCAAATCTATATTAGCATTTAAGTGTATTAAACTGAATCATCTATGTTACCGACGACATGACATACCCCCGCGATCAAGTCATGCACAAAGGTTCATCGTAACAGGTGAGTAAATTGTCATTATCCATGTTGTTTACAAGGCACGAGACACGATGGTGTACAGGTCTGCATATTTTTGGATGCAACAAAGTGACCAAACGTGTACTCAACCAGGGTTAAGACAAATACCATTTTATGCGGTACGAATTTTCAGCTTTAGGCATTTTTGATTGATTGCCTTTTAGCCTTTGAGGTTTTTGGCATCTATCGAATGCTCTTTTAAGATGCTCTGACAAAGTCTAGGTCAGCATGTATCTGGATGCAGCAAAAGACCAGTTAGATCATCCCTTGATAAATTTAACAATTTAAAGACCTGAAACCTCAGAATTTTGTAACACGCTATCAACGCAAGATTTAAGACTATAAAATCATACGCCAATGACATGTGTCCCAAAGAATCAACAGTAATCAAGATTTCTAGTTCAATTAACAGACCGGATTCGTGTGTCAATTGTCTGCCAGCACATCATAAAATGAAGATGCAGCCACACTTAGCTTTAATTTTTCTGCTCAATTTTATTAAGTGTAACAAAATCAATAGCTAATGTGTTATCATTTCCAATTAGGTACCAAATTTGCTATAGTTTTTTTTTTGTTTTTTTTTTTGTGAAACCAAGCAGAAGAAAATAAAAACAAAGTAAAAACTAACTAAAAACTTAAAAACTAAAAGCTTCAGCACTTATGAGAAAACGAAAAGTTATTCCGGGTTTCTCATCCCGTTCAGCTGCACTAACAGTTCAAACCGAGCTCTATCAAAAGCTTTTGTGAACAAATCAGCTGGGTTATCCAAAGTATCAACCTTTTTTCAAATAAATCATCTTTTTCTCAAAACAATCCCTTATGAAATGATGCCTTATGTCTATATGTTTTGCTTTGGGAAAGTTTTTGGGATTTTCTGTGATTGAAATGGTGACCTAATTATCAATAAGTATATGAGTATGAGTGAAATTCAAACCGTAATCCCGCATTTGTTGTTGTATCCACAAAACCTATGAACAACAGCTACCAGCAGCAACGTATTCTGCTTCACACGTGGAAACAGCCACCGAAGTCTGCTTTTTGCACTGTCAGGAAACGAGTCTTCCTCCTAAAAATTGACATCCACTAGTAGTAGACTTTCGATTCTGGTTACATCCTCTGTAGTCTGAATCTGTATATGCTACAAGATCCAATTCGCCATTAGCTGGATACCAGATCCCCAATTTGGGTTTCCCCTTTAGGTATCTAAGAATCTCTTTCACAGCGATCATATGTGACTCCTTTGGATTAGCCTGAAACCTGGCACACAGACAAACTGCAAACATAATGTTAGGTCGAGAAGCAGTTAGATACATAAGCGAACCTATTATGGCGCGATACTCAGTTCGATCGACGTTTTTGTCGCTATCTACATCTAGATGAAGTCCATGATTCACGGGAAGAGGAGTAGCATAAGTAGAACACTCATTCATCTTGAAACGAGTCAAAAGGTCATGTACATACTTAGTCTGATGTATGAACATCCCATCTTCCTTCTGATCTACTTGTAAACCAAGAAAGAATTTCAGCTCCCCCATGGCGCTCATTTCGAACTTCTTCTTCATAACCTTCTTAAAGTCAATACACATGTCTTTGTTAGGCGACCCGAAGATGATGTCATCAACGTACACCTGAACCAGTAAGAAATCTTCTCCATTTCTCTTTATGAAAAGTGTACTGTCTATTTTACCTCTCTCAAAGCTATTTTCTTAGATATGAGTTGACCGTGTCTCATACCATGCCCTTGGTGCCTGATGTAATCCATACAGTGCCTTATCAAGTTTGTAGACACAGTCTGGATAATCTGGATCAATAAACCCTGGAGGTTGTGAGACATACACCAGCTCCTGGACTTTCCCATACAGAAAGGCGCTTTTGACGTCTAGCTAATAAACTTTAAAGCCCTTGTAGGAAGCGAAGGCTAGAAATAGTCGAATTGCTTCGAGCCTTGCCACCGGTGCAAACACTTCATTAAAATCAATCCCTTCTTGTTGGTTGAATCCTTTGACTACAAAGCGAGCCTTATTTCTCACTACTATTCCGTTGTCATCAGTCTTATTTCTGAACATCCATTTTGTACCGATTTCTTGAGCACCCTTGGGTAAATCGACAAGCTCCCAAACTTTGAGCTTTCTGAATTGTGCAAGTTCCTCTTGCATAGCTTCCACCCACGAATTATCACGAAGTGCTACTTGATGATTCTTCGATTCCACTTGCGAGATGAAGCATTTAAGGCATTTATTGATGATGCCCGAATCTTTAATACTGACATATAAACACGTCGACTCAGAAATACTACTTCTTGTCCTTACACCCGCATTAGGATCTCCTAAGATATTCTCCATTGGATGATCTTTATTTGTGCGAGTCTGAGCAATAGCATCAACCAGTATATTATCCTCCAAATTTGAACCTATCTCCCCCGAAGTGTCAACGGTACCAAACGGATTAACGAATTCTTCCTCTTCGGTTTCATTGACAACAGGATATTTGTCTCTTGAAGTGGAGGTTCCTGAATCAGCATCATTCCTGTTTTTATCTACAGAGATTGGAATGATCGATCTTGGTGATATTTCATCATCATCATCTGGCATTCCAAGTATCAATTCTTCATCTGCCTCATTTGGATCTGCATTAAAGGTATATGGAACATTAAATGATTTAAAGACAGAATCATAGTCAAAGAGCCAGTCGGGATCAGTAGCCTGTGCAGTATCTTGTGGTGTGTAACTAGTTATGTTAACATTAAAAACGACTTCTACACGACCCGTTGTTTTATTAAAAACCCTTTTTTATTTGGTGCACCTGGCACATAACCAAGAAAAAACCCTTCGTCAGCCACGTCACCGAATTTTGGTTGGTTTCTATTTTTCAAGATAGTGCACGACATCCTGAATGGTTCAAAACCATGAAGATTAGGCTTATTGCCCTTCAAGAGTTCATAGCACGTTTTATTGTGCTTCTTGACGGTCAACACCCTATTCAAAACATAACACGCTGTATTCACAGCTTCTGCCCAAAATATGACAGGTAGCTTAGAATCAGCGAGCATTGTCCTTGCTGCTTCAATCAGTGTCCTGTTCATCCTTTCAGCAACCCCGTTTTGTTGTGGCTCATAGGGCGCACTGAATTGATGCTCAATCCATTTTCTTATGCAGAAAATGCAAAAACAACTATTCTTGAACTCCGAGCCATTGTCACTTCGGTTTCTCTTTATTGTGGTTCCAAAGATGTTGTCCGCTTTGTTGAAGAAGTCCATAAAGGTCTCCCCTGTTTCATCCTTCGAACCTAGGAAAAACACCCATGAAAAACGTGAATAATCATCCGTGATCACAAGACAATAATACTTTCCACCTAAAATCCTAACATTTACTGGACCGAATAAATCCATATGTAATAAATCAAAAGGAGAGTTAAGGGAATTCTTAGTCTTTGGTTTATGAGGCTTCTTGTGCTGCTTGCCCTTCTTGCATAGCAGGCACTTATCTTCCACGCCAAAACTTTTCAAAGGAACTCCTTGCACAAGGCCATGCTTTGTGATGTAGTTCATCTTCCTGAAATGCAAGTGTGCCATTCTCCTGTGCCACAGCATCGAATCAGACTCTGGTGCTTTTGATAATAAACATGTCGGCTCTTCTTTTGCTTCATCTTGAACACTCATGTCCATGATGTACGTATCATTTCTTCTTGGATCCCTCATGATTATCCATTCTTCAGGAATCTTTACTCCCGGTTTCTACACTAAAGCTTCGGACTTTGTAAAATGGACAGAATGTCCTTTGTCACATATTTGAGAAACACTCATTAAATTGTGCTTCAATTACTCCACATAATTCACATTGTCCAAAGTAATTTTGCCATTGGTGACCTTTCCTTTTCCAGTAATTCGACCACCCTTGGCTCCCGCAAAGTTAACATAACCGCCATTAATTTTAATAAAATCAATCAACAACCTCAACTCCCCAGTCATGTGCCTAGAGCAGCCACTATCAACATACCACCAGTTGATAATCCACCTTAGCAGCTCCTGCACTCACAAATAAAGGGAATTAGTTTAGGGGAACCCAAGCCATCACGGTCTTGGGTACACCATTTTCTACAAACGTAAATTCCTTCAAATATCCGTCCCACTGTTTAGATGAGTTGGATCGTTGAGGACTAGCACGTTGTTGTTGTTCAAAATGGTTAGGTTGGTTATACTATCTCCCATTTGGAGACTGAGAAAACCTTTGACGATATCTCCCTCAGTTGGAGTATCCGTTTTTGTTATTGTTTCTTGAAAACTGTTGACCATTCGAATAACTTCTATCCCTGTGGTAGTTATTATGAAAACTTTGATTATTGGGTCTTGAAAAATTTCTATCACCGTTCGGAGATTGGTGATGATTTTGCATGTGTGGCGGCTGGTGCTTACCGGGACTAGGGTTTGCCTGTTTGGCAACTGGAGCACCAGATGTGCCAGCATTCCCAGTATTTACCTGCCTAGGGACAAACTTAGATTGGTTTCTTTGAAAACGAGCAGCAGTGTTGCTCAGTCCATCCCTACTACCACTACTCTGAGCATTTTCTAATTTATTCTGCAAATTTTTCTTTTGAGAATTGCTCATCTTATTCTTATAGTCTGACTTAACAGACGACTTTTGCTTTCCCCTATCTGAGTCTGTAGGTGCTCCTGTTTTTTTAGGAGACAACAACTAGCCACGTGGCATTTGTTGTGACATTTGAAGCACGGTCGTTTCTCTAATGGCTTTTTGTGTGGCCCCTTTGAGTTGGATCTTTCACAAGTCTCAGATTTGGTTGAAGCTGACTCAGAACCAGCATCCGTTTTATCATCAGATTTGACATTTGAAACTTTAGGAGATTCAATCTCCGTAAAAACAGATTCAATGGAATCAGGGTTGACTTTAGAAATTGGGAAATCTGAGTCAAAATAAATCTTGTCAGATCCCTTAAGTCTGTAAAACTTCTTGATTTTATCGTTTACCTTCTTGATTTTACCCCCCGACCCATCAGTTGTTTGAGTCACAACTTCGACCTCTACAGTAGGCTTGAGGTCTTTTGGTTCAAAAACTACATCATGCTGAACCTTCTTACTAGCATCTTCAGATGCTTTCTCAGTTTCTTTTGTGTCTGCTGGCTGAGGGCCATAGATAGCTTCAGACACTTCCTCTTCATTTGGTAAAAATGAGTAATTACCATTGAAAGGAGGAGGAACATCATTATAACCTAGACCTGAATTCTCATGTTTTTCAGCTGTTTCAATTCTGGAAGTCATGATCTGATTATACATGTGCTTAGTGCTCCTACATTGATCTAGTTTCTTTCGCAGCTCAGTAATGGTCTTTTGTTTCTCTAAGATTTCTAGCTGCATTTTAACGATTGTTTCATCTTTTTCAACTAGACCCTTGTATTGGAATTCACAATCACCAGTTTTAATACAAAGCAGCCTATTAACTTCCTTAAGATCTTTCTGGGTGCTTTCTAACTTTTTCTTAAGGCCAGACTCACTATTTTTGTTGCCGAAATTTAACTCCTTTTGCTCATCTAAGAGTACTATGCGTTGTTTGTTCTGGTTTACTTGCTTATCATGTTCTTTATTTATGAAATCTAGTTTATCAACAAAATCAAAACACTTTTTGCAAGCATCAACAACAGTAGATAAAGAAATGTGTACCTTTTTGGCGTCAGAGTCCAGTTCAGTTTCTTTAAGTGTTTCTCCATGGCAATCTTATTTCGATGATCATAGACAGCCCGACGACTTTCCCTCTTTTGAAAATATCGGCTTTGATTGTAAAATGGTGATCTTTGAGGGATAAAGTGTCTCTGTGGATATCTATGATTATCGACAGGACTTTGATATGGTTGCATATGCTCAACTTCCTGCCTCTTATGTCGCACATACGGACCATGAGCAAGTAAATGCACTCTCTCTCCGCATTTGTAACATGCACGGTACTCTTCAAATACATTCTTAGCTCCCGGCTTAGCATATGAGGTGATCGAAAATTGATCATCCACACATCTTCATCTCAAACTCATTGGAGCTGGCTCCTTTGAGTAACCCGGCTCTAGAAATGCATTCGCCTTTTCCTTAGGCTTGATGAATTCAGTGACATGAATCTTGGGTTCTTTTGGAGTATCACAATGTAATTTCTTCAAAAGTTCTGGAGGAAAGTCATTGGTCCTTTCGTGCTTAGGAAACCAAATTGTACTTTCCTGGCAGATTTTGTCAATTTTCGAATAATTTGAAAACTTTATCGGATACTCCTCGTCATAGATGATCTTCTCGGATCCTTCCATCCGATAGAACACTTTGACAGGTTTGTCAACTGAATCATCTGTCTCAATCTTTTTCACACTGTTAGTAACTGATTGATTCTTTCGATGTGCATTAGCCTGAGGATGAGAAAACTAAGAAGGTGAAACTGGTTCATCTTCAGTGTCTGAATCATCAGTCACTGGAACCACTCCCTCATCATTAAGTCCTAGAATCGGTCTCACATCAGAATGTGGATCTCCAATACTTGAAGTATTGGATTCATTGTCTGATGTGGAATCTGACCTGACTGAACTCTCCGTGTAACTGTGTTAAAGTTAAGGTTCTCAAACAACACTGGAGACGGAACAGATTTGTAGTTTGCACTACCGAACTGTGATGGTTCCTCTATAATGTGATCAACAACATAAGCAATGTGCTTATAACTCTCCAACTTCTTATTGAATTTTTCAGCAAAACACTTGACAGTTGCCATTTCCAATTTAGTATTTTTCCAGCTCATTTATGTAGTTGTTAATAGCAAGTTGTTTTAAAGCAAGGGTTTTCTTTAGTTCAAAAATGTCTTTCTTATACCCTTCAAGTGTTTTGTTGAACTCAAAAGAATCCTTACGATGAGACTGAATGTTGATTCTAGAACTCTCAAGGTTAACCCTGAGTTGCTTGTTTTCCTCAGTCAGTCTATCGCAAGTACCACAATACTTGTCACTATTCATGTCAGTTGTGCATTCAGAACATACCGGTTTTGGAGCATCAGTCATAGCCATCAAAGTAAAATGAGCCTCCTTTCTTGCAAAGAACTTGGAGTAGTCAATTTTGGTGAAGGCATCATCAACAATACATGATTTCCTGGTCATCAAGAAATCGGCTTCGGCTAGCAACTGATCAATGTCATCATCCAAAGAATTAGTACTTCCTTCTGAATCAGCTTCAGTCTCAGAGTCAGAATACACAGATTCTTGTTCATCAGGAACTTCAGTGACAGAATCAATAATAGTTCCCGAAACCTTCTTTTCAGTAAACTCTTCTTTCTTCTCAGCAACAGAAATTGGAGTATCTTCCACTATCTCCTCAATCACTACCTCAGACACCTTCTCAGACTCCAAAACTACTTCATCTATCACTGGCTCCTCTATATCCACCTTATTAGCATAACAAGCTACATTCCCAGTAGTGATCACTTCAACTCCCAGTTGCATCCCCGTCCAGTCATATCCCTCATCCTTCTGTATCACCAAAGCCTGATTTTGGGTTTTGGTTTGTGTTTGGCTATTTGGTGTGGAAATAGGAATAATGGTTTTGGTTGGATTATTTGAAGTTTGAGTTTGAGTTTGATTGGTTGTAGTTGTTTGTCTAGTGTTGGTGTTTTGTGAGGTGTTTTGTTGGTTTTGGTAATTGTTTTGTTGTGGATAGGTGTTGTTGTTTTGGCTCTGGTAAGTTACCTGATTCTGTGATTGACGGTTTTGATAGTTTGAGTTAAAAGGATTCCTATTACCTTGCTGCATCGGCTATGTACATTCTCTCTTGAAATGACCTCTACCACCACAATTGAAACATGTAACTTTGGCTTTGTTGAAGCCGTAAGTGGTATTTGGTGAGGTTACCAAATCGGTTCTACCTGTTTTCTCAATAAACTCGGTCGCCCTTCTCATCACACTGGCGAAAGCCCATTGAATGTCAATCAATTCCATCTCCTCTTTATCAATTTGGGCATAATCTTCATTAGTCAAATTATTATTCCCGATTTGACTAGCCACCGGTCCATTATACGATGCAACCATTGCAGAAACCAAAGCAATGTGTTGTTGAGCAACTTCCACTGTGATATTATTCATGTTAGAAGTCTCTAACACGACTGGACTTTGGCTTGAAGAAGCTTGTGATGTGTTAGGAACATAAGGTTGTTGTTGAGGTGTATTAGATTAATAACATGCGGTAGACATTTGAGGTTGTGGTGGAATGTAAGAATTTATGGTGTAGTTTGGTGGATAAGTTGGTGTTTGTGCAATTCAGTCAAAAGATGGCAATATCTAGGAATCAATTCCTTCAAAGTCTCATTCCCCACATAACTGAAATTCTCAAATTCCTTCTTTAATTCTTCCATCTTAAATCTCCTCGTCTTGTCATTTCCATCATGCCTGTTCTTCAACATATCCCAAAGCTGCTTAGAAGTAGTACATGATCCAAACTGGTGAAGTAGATCAGTAGTCAAAGCCTGAGATAGTTGCGAGAAAGCCTTCTTCTCGATAGCAAACTTCTTCTTTTCATCTAAAGACAAACCATCGAGTGGAATCGGTTCGCCTGAATTTTCCAAGCATGGTGCAACATACCCTTTTGCTATCATCTGCCACGCCTTAGTTCCTTCAAGTCCCATACCTTCAAGATGTATCTTAAAATTCTTGTTCCACTGATTAAACTCTGCCATGCCCATAACCTTTGGAGGGCGATTTCCACTACCTGAAGAAAAATCATTTATTAGAGTAGAAATAGCATTAGTGGTTTGAGAGTGTACCGTTGCTACTGCAACATCCCAATAATCTGTCGTCGGCTGCTGTGGAGGTTGAGAAACATATGGTACCGAACTAGTCATAGCAAGATAATTGATCAGCTGGAATGACTGAGTGTTCATCTTTTGAGAAGCCACATCCCATGGATTCATCGGAACATGATGTTGTGATGTTGTTGCTGGTCTTGGTGTTGTCGGAAATCCCCAAATGTTGTCCATAATGTGCAAGGTGTAAACACTTAGAAAAATTTCCTAAAAATGGCTACGTTCGACCTCTGGTACACAAACGTGGGTTCGAAGGAAGGTTTCCCTAGGTTCGACCCTCTAAATCAGACTCGAATGTGAAAATGAAACACACAAGACTCACGTTCGACCTCAAACAAACTTCGTTCGACCTCCCGGTTGGTCGAAGGAACACAATATGGTGGAATGTACAAACAACACACAAACAAAGTCTTGGTTCGACCTAATAATCTCATATTCAACCTAAAATAAGCTAGGTTCGTCCGAAAACTTCCACGTTCGACCTAAACTCTCTCTAGTTCGACCTGATTCACTTGAAAAACGATTATTCTTTGAAAATTAGTTATTTTGATCCAAATTTTTCAAAAGTTTATCAATTTTGATGATCTTTATCAGGTTTTGTTCGGATTTTGATGTAGATCAACTTTAACAAGTGAAACTTTTGATTTTATCCATGAAATCTTATCCAAATCAATCAATTACCAATTAAACTCAAAGTTTTTGTGAAAACAGAAAGATTTGAACAATTTTGGATCAAAACCAGTTCAAAACATATCAAATTGTAGTTGTATGATCTTGTAGGCTCTGATACCACTTTGTAGGATGAGGATCGGTTTAGTAAAAATGTTTATGCGATCATACAAGTCTAACAAAGCTAGGTGCGGAAACCCTAGTTTGTTTACAATATGATATGAATTGAATCAAACACGTAAAAGTAACTTTTCAATCAACATTTTCATTAATAACTTGAAATAGATCTTTACAATTCAGTTTACAAGTTAATAAGACAATCACAAAAGGTTTAGAACCTACAGAGAGTATTTAGGACAGACACAAGACTCAAATGACCAAAAATTATAAAGTTACAAAAACTTCAAGCGTATATAGACATCTACATTCGACCTCCCGATGAGGTCGAATGAGCACCTTCGACCCTCAATAAGCTCGAACCAAATATTATGTCTGAAAACTCTTCATTCGACCAAGTATATCTACCTTCGACCTGCTGATTATCACCTTCGACCTACCGTAATACATCAAAAACACATATTTTGTCAATCCAAAGCATTAGTCGCAATAATGCATCTACAAAATCCAGTGCTCATGGGGATGAAATCTCCTTGATAAATGCCCCCAGAGATGCTAGAATTGAAATCCAACACCCTAGGTTGCAATGGTGTCCCCATGTCTTCAGTCGGTCTCTTTGAGGATGTTTTGAGAGATTGAATTTCTCTCATCAGCATCTGGTTGGTATACTGCTATTGCTTTATTTGATCCTTCACAATTGCAAACATGGAAAGGAGCTCATCATTTGACACGAAGACAGGAGGAGTGGATCCAGAAGTTGCCATCCTAGATTTAGCAGTATTAGGACCAACACTCCTAGTAATTTGTGCAAAACTCTTGGGAAAGGTAGGAGGAGGTGGTAGAGTCATATTTCTGGCAGAGGTTGTCGATGGTGTGGAAAAAGATACAGATTTTGGGTTCGAGGCCATAATTGTCAAGATTTTCGAAATGAATTGATTGGTAAAGAGTTTTAACAAGTTTTTGTTAAAAATAGCACCACCTGCCCCACGGTGGGAGCCAAATTGTTTTGGTCAAAAATTACCTACTAGAAATAATTCTGTATTCCAAATTAGTAAAAGTGAGGTAGAGTGCTAAATGTGTGAAATGTATCAAAAGCATAGTTATGTTTTCAAGGTAGGGGTTTATAATGCCAAATCAATTATAATGTGACAACTATGCTGAGGATGGCAAGGGTATCGTTCAGGATGGGTAGTTATATCCTGAGGATGTAACTGTATATCAGAATTGTAAAATTAGTGATAATAGGTTAATATGTATGTAAAACAATGAGGGGACGACACACGATGTATGAGGAAAGCCCTTGATCAATTGATGATCTCCAGCATAAAACCTCGGGAGGAGTCTAGGCTCCTGCCTTTGTTTGTTAATATTAAAGTAGCAAAAAGATGTTACAACTTTGGAAGTATGATGAACAATCTATGATTACAATGATTGTCTAGTGATGTGTGTGTAGAGGGAATGTTTCGGGTGTGTTTCGAAGTATTAGGCAAGTAAGAAGTGTCCTAATTTTGTTCATCATACCCCTATTTATAGTTTACATGACAATAATTGGAAGATCCTACAATATATGTTGTCTTCAATGATCCTCTTGGCTGTTTCAAGTAGTTGCTGAGGATGTTTCAACAGATATAGACGTTGGACATCAGTTTCCCTCTTTCTCGCCTTTCATTCATTGCTTTGGCGGTTACATTTTGACTCGCTTTTAAGTCTATACGCGTATTCTTCTTGCATCCTTGAATTTACTGACGTGGGAAGACTTTGTAGCTGTTGGAAAGGAGTTACAAGTCTTACTCATTCATTGATTGTACCAGCAAAAATATCAAGACAAGGTAATTCGTTAGTCTATCCTCAAGATGCACACTTGTTAGAATGATGTTACATCCTGAAGTCTGCTTAGTCCTTCATCATCTTGAGGATGTCACATAAGATATTCAAGGTAAATCCATCTTGAGGATTTTCACCACCAACATAACCCATTTCACCTTATTTTACAACATACATCATGGTTAGATTTATAAACATGTGTTAAGGACTATAAAAACATGTGTTAACTAGCTTAACACAAGAGTTTTCTTGAAAACAGGTGATATGCGTGTATAAACAAAGGCAAAACACTTGAATGTGTTATTTTTATGCAAAACTGTCGCAAGATGTGTCCATGTGCCACCCTAAACTTACTTAACTGAGACATAAGTAACACTCGGTAACATTTAGTAAGTCAAGATACATGTTTTACCAGAAATAGACTAAACATAGTCACTTAAACGACAAGACGAACAATTCCTGACACATACAGAGTATGACACACGTGGATAGCGGTATAGAAGCCCCTAGTCCGCGGGTGTTATAGTCGGGTGAACAGTTGCATGGTAGTTGGAAGGAAACATAGACCTAAGGCGCCTTTATATGAACTTAGGGCATCCCCAGGACAGACACACAGTGCCAGATCCAGTTCAGGCTAGCATTCAGACACCAAGTGAGTATTCCAGTTTTCACATTTTTCTGGGGGAAAAACATGCGTACAGTTTTTAGTTACAATATATGACTATTATGTGAACATGAGACATTACAGTTCAGGATCCATTAAGCCCTCGTGTCATACATCATACCATAACCATTAGCTATGGACTTAGCCATGAAACACTGGGATAGATCTATTGGGTTGCCACCCCCACTCTTGGTCAGTCGCTCTGATCGGATGACAGGTATCAAAAGAATGCTTGTATTTCACATTATTTCATTGTCTTTAGTGTTCAATGGGCGAGGCACAACATGTCAAGGTTTGGTTATGGGCTCATGTCAGATCACATATTGATTATTGCCCTAGCTAGGCAATGATTTAGTCGGTTTTGGATTACATGTCCATCATATAGAAAACCCGTGAACTCACCAACTTTATGTTGACCTATATTTTCTTTAATGCGTGTTTTTCAGGAAATTAGCATGGATAATGGAACTTGCAGGGGTCGCGTGCGAGCATTTGTGGGATACCTTCTTTTGGACCGTTGTGTTGTTGTCCTAATACTAGACATTTATATACAATGGTTTTGAATACTAAACAATTAACTCTTTGTAGAACAAATCTGGTTGTTTAATGAAAGTTCCCGCTTCATTTTAATCAATGCTCGTGTGACCTTTGTGCTTGGAAATCTTTCGAAGTCACACCTCGCGTTTCCGCCTAGGCGGGGTGTGACACCATAACTACACTTGATACTTGTTACGACATCACATATATGCGTATTCACGCATACACACGCGTATTTATTCACATATATCTACATATGTATTTTCCAACACATAATCATAGGTAGTTATCTCCATGGGACCTACACTTGCACATACATACCCATATACATATGCATCTTGGTAGTCTATACACATTTCCATCCATGCTTATGAGTTTGTTATACACATGCATACATACTATATACATACGCATACACATATATAAATACATACACATAGATCTTGCTTACAAGTCTATTGTTATTAAAACATGTTAACATTGTAGCTTAAATCACTTATATGTTTGTACACATATACTTGTGTGTATCTATATATATATCATGTGTACATACACATACACGTGTATGTATTCACGCACACACGCATATACATTATATAAGTGTGTTGATTTGTTAGAAAACATTAATGGTGAACCATGTGATAATTAAACAAAGTAAAGAAGTAAATGTCTTAAGGTTTATACCCCCTAGTGGATCTAAGATAGAATGCAAGATGCTAGCACTCCTTAGTTGCTCCTAGAACTTGGATGGATGTGTGTGTGTGTGTGTCGAGATTTAGGGGAGGGGAAGAGAGGTTTGTGGTGTGGTGAAATGCTTACACAAGGCCTCCTTATATAGAGGTGCAGATGAGAAAGGGTTAGGAATGTGCTTAACAATTTGAGTAAGTCAACTTCTATGGATCTTGGAGATTAAGAGAATCTTACATAGTTTGGTTAATAATCTACTCTGTAACCAACTTCTGAATCTCATCCTGAGGAAAATACTCCTCTTTCATCAGTTCCTTGAAATCCGCCCAGGGTGTCGCATTGGCCACATCAACTCCTAGCATCTGTACTTGAGCATTCCACCAAGATAATGCCGCATTTTCAAGTGTAGCAGTGGCATACTTAACCATGTCGCTGGTGGGCAGTTGCACATAGCAAAACACGATTCCACTTTTTCGAACCACCTAAGTAGCCCGACTGCTCCTTCAGATCCCCCAAAATTCTGAGGCTTACAGTCCATAAACGACTTGTAGCTACAAACTGGTGGTTGATGAGCAGGTTAGCCAGCTTGGAAAGCTGCTAGGGCTGCAACCACCATGTCGTTGATGAGTGCGTTCAGCTCTGCTTGGGCCATGTTAATGTTTCCTCTACCGTGACCTCTTCCCACCATAAAAATTCTACATTTACACTATACTCATGAGAAAACAATAATATGTCCCACATACAATCGTTCACATAGTACAAGTAAACTAGAATATAATATAGATGATATACATGAGAATAAGGTAAAGTAGTCGATCGATAGTAATAATAAAATAGTAATAATCCACCCATAAGCCAAACGGTTCTCAAGTCTCACAACGATAAAATAAAAGTCATCATATGAATATATATTAAATACTAGGATAGTAAAAATCATTCGTCCGCGCGATCCATGGAGACGCACGAGCATTCATCCTCGCTTTCGTCCTGAATCTCGATCTCAAATGGATCTTATTCCTCCTCTGGCTCGAGCTCATCCTCGAGTGCTGCATCAAGTGCTGCTCCAAGGGCATCGAACCCTCCTTCCATGGGTTCCTCCTCGGGATCCTCCTCATGATCCGCCTCTGGTTCTTCTTCATTTTTCCCCAAAGCTTCCATAAGTCTATTACGAACAGTATTCAGTTCCTGTCTGGTAGCTGCTAAATCATGTTTGGTAGCAGTCAGCTCCTGCCTAGCCTCAACAGCTTCCTGCTTAACAACTGCTAACTCAGTAATCAAGTGGCCTATCTGGTCTTCCATATGCTTAAGTGTCTCATCTGCATTCCTCCTGAAAAACTTAAACTATTGCACCGCAATGAAGGCATTGTCCAACTCAGTATGAACATGCCTCACTATACCTGCAAGTGATCTCTCCCATGAATCTACAATGGGAGGTACTCTGGCTGGCACTCCATAACCTACAGCCCAAGAGTGCAACATGTCGGTAAACCAAAGCCAACGGTTGGTATCCCAATGTGGATCCTATGATGAAGCTGGATGTTGATAAGGATCCAGTGATGGATCTTGTTGCCCCTCGATAACACGATAAGAATAGTTTCTATGAGTAGGGTTAGTCATGGTTTCCTGTAGTACGTTAGATCAGTACACGTATTCAAGAAAATAATAAGTTGTGCACTTAACGTAGTGAGTGTAACTAACATAGTACTTATGCAATGATGATTATAGACTAGAATGCAATCCTAATTCACTATAACCAATGGCTCTGATACCAATCTGTCACACCCTCAAATTTCCACTGCAGGGTTTATACCGCGAGGCGTGTGACACACCAGGATCCCATAGCCATAAGTCACGTGAATGACTCTAAATGCCCAAACAATTTAGTTTGTTATTGAAAACCAAGTTAAAACGTTAACCAAAAAGTTTAAGTAATTACGGAAACGAAATAGAAAGCAGTTAAGTAATAGTATGCGCAAAATAACACGCCCAAAACCAAACGTAAATAAGTAGATATCAAAAATAGTTTAAGTGTTCATATCCCATGACACGTATGATGCATGACCTACTCGTGCTCCAAAACTAGTGACCTGCAAAAGCATGTTATCGTGTGTCAACATAAAGTTGGTGAGTTCGCAAAGTAGAGTAAATGAGTAAGTAATTGAGTAGGTTCCAAAAACAGTGTAACCACTAGTTCATCGCATGCCAAGGGAAGCTAACACATTCATGATAATTAACACCGATATACCGAACTGCTATTGTACGTGTTGTCACAAATGTGAGCAGATTGCCTTGCATCATTGCCTATCAACAATGATAATATGTTAAGTCACAGTTCACTCCTGCACTACCCTGAGCCGGTGTGAGGTTTGTCAAACCTAATAGCGCTATCAACTAGTAACCCACTTGCCATAACCCGGCAACTCACTCAGTATTTGAAGGTCTTATAATGATAGTATTGGTTTAGTTCATCAAGGACAAAGTTTGCAAACTAGCAAAACCCGATCCACACAAGGAGTCAAAACCCGACCCTCACAATGAGTCAAAGCACCCAAAAACCCGGGATGTAAAGTAGTCCCAAACCGGACTAGAAAAAAAAGTTAAGTAAGTTGTCTCAAACCCGAGACACATGCTTTAAGAAAAAGTAGTGAAACTCACCTTAGGTTTCAAGAAAATAATCCAAACTCCACAAATAGGATGTACTACCGACTCCCTATTACATGTGTCACTAAGTGAGTATATGTGTAATATCATTACACCATATGACCCGTTTGTCCAAGACGTATAAAAGTTCAAACCGTGTAAGTGACACCTAATGATTCTAAATGCACAAGTAGACCCTACGAACCCGTTGGTGAACACAATGATTATCCTCAGTTATACACTTCATATACACCTCATATAAGTGCTCATACAAGCTCATGTCAATTACAAGTCATACAAGACTCCAAATAGCCACATAAGCGTACATCACATAATCTGCGTATTTAGGATAGATTATGCGCTGTGAAAACTAATTTATTAAAAATACTTATCCAACGAATTAGACTCCAAAATGTTTTTTGAATATTCCAAGGAGTCTACCAGACAAGTCCATATTTATATTTCATGACAAAACCAGGAATAAAAATTATGAAAAATCATACAATGCAACTATGTCCAGAAAATACCCACAACAGATCAGATTAGTAGATAACTTCCGAAAAATTGTATATTCATCCAAATGGGATGAATCCACCTGAAAAAGTCAAGTGTTACCAATGTCGACCTACTGTCCAAATTTCATAACCTAACTCCTTGTAAAACTCAAGTTATTATCGTTTAAAGTTGACCCAAATTACTAATCCGAAAATCTGATATGACCTTTAATCATAGAAAATTCCAAAAACCTATCAAACGACGTCCAAAACAAATGATTTTGCCCATTATGAAAATCTAAGACCATTTACAATGTTTTCATACAAAGAAATCATCAAAACAAACATTTTATCATCACATTACAGCCTCTGCAAGTCAATTTAAACATTCTGTCCAGATTTTAAATCATGCATAAAGCTAGTTTCAGTTACTATCTTTGCATATTAATGATCAACAATAATCAAAAAACATCATATAACATTAATAACATATAACCTGATCAAAACCTAGCAAGATACATGTTAAACATCATCATACATAAACCCTAGAAGTATAAAACATCAAGAACATGCAAACTTATGCAATACATACAATAATCATCGCATAACATCATGTTTAACCCTATTAATCTCTATGAACAACAAGTTTTAATCTTTATAAAAGTGTTTTAGACCTGGACAAACTCGTTTATGATGTTTTAAAATACATTAAAGATAATCAAAACATGTAGGGTTGAGTATTATACAGACAGCACTTCAAAACCACAAACCGAATGCTCTCCAAGCATCCCGAATGGTGTTCTTGAGCCTTAGCAGGTGTTTGGGGTTTGATATTTTCATAAATAGGAAGTAGGGGACGATTAGGGATGAGTTTATGGGGTACTTGGGGCTTAAGATTGCTTAAATAGAGGTTTTAGGTCGGTTTAACACATCTGAACCCGGTGAACGGCCGCTCGGTCTAAGTGAGCGGCCGCTCACTTGACCTCGGCCCGTTCCGGGTGGCCTAATCTAGTATATTGCGTGTTTTCTTCAATGTTTTTGCTATTTTGGACCATATCAAGTGTAACCCCATGTATTAAGAACCCAACCATCCAAACGGTTCATTGATTACGGTTTTTAATAACACGTTCGGTTTATGTTCACGTAATCACATACAGTTTGCACATAGTTTCACAGAAACACGTAATTGCAATTAATATCAACCAATTAATCCACAATCATTTAACTTCAAAATTCACCAGCGCCTGGGGTTCACTACTCATGTATATAGTTTGGTAATTCCCTGAATTACTACTTCATGCAGTTATTAACCTATAACTGTGCAACGTGTGACTCATCTAGCTAACCCTAGTTAAGTAGAATGCAAGGAATGCAAGTACAAGTAACTAGAGTCTAGTTAAAGTAAGAACCTAAAATTGCGGGGTATCACAATCTACACTAATCAAGTGATAAAGTTCCAGCTAGTGGTGCGTTTCTGTTTTGTTAATAAAGTTCACTTGGGATGCAACTAGTCAAAGATGAAGTGGGTCTGACTCTTAAGTTGGTGATTGAAGGTTGGTTGCGGTTGCTGTTGTTTGGAATATCGTTTTGGAAAGCTTAGTACAAGGCGGAGTCTGTAAATGCACCTCCGGTTGTGTCCCTAGCATATCACTTAGTATAGATATGATTTTGATATGTATTTATGATGTTTAGACAGCTTTTTGATGTATTCATAAAGTTATAATGTTGATCCGTGTCAAGAGTTAGGCGTGTGAGTCCATATGTCTGAACCCACTAGATGTAGGAGCCCATACGCATAGAAGGAGTCAGTCGTATGGGGAGTGGTCTATAAATAGAACACTTGTGCTCCTCATTTGTAGCTTTTGCACATCTTAGTAAAACGCGTCGAAGTGCTGTACAATTCTCGTGTAATTGTTTTTATCATTGTTTTATCATTTCTAATGTATTCTCATCAGTAACAACAATTCGATTCGTTTAATTCCACCTTGGATTCGGATATATGCGAGTAGATCAATTCTTGCTGTGAGAAATCGCAACTACAGTTATACTTTTTGAAATTTTGTTTGTTTATTTGGTTTCGGTGAGTTGTCATTTTTCAAGTTTCTTTTATATCATTTTTATTTATAAATTGATGGTTATCCATTTTATTATGATATTGAGGATATCTTGAAAGATTTGACTGATGATACATATTATTGATGGGGAGAGATAACGTACAAAGGACCTTAACGTGAGAAGCGTAGGAAGCAATCTCAGCCATTAGATTAACAAGGTGGTTGGATTGTAATTAAAAACCCTAATCATACTTGGGTCAATGGTAAACTAGGAAAAAACATTTAAAAATTTTTCAAATCGTGACAACAGAATCAATAAACCTATTTTTTCAACGACTGAAATCGATTAACCAATATAAATGATTACACAATCAAAATAACAAAAAAAAAACCGATTACATCAAATGAAAACATACTATCAGTATTCGAAATTAAAGATCAGAAAAATAGAGTATTATAAATGGGACGATAAATCAGTCGAAATCATATGCATTATGAATAAAACCGCACGTATTATTTGTCAGAGCACTCGATTTTGATTCTAAAAGAAGAATTAAAGATAAAAAATGGGTTATAAAAAAGTTGCAGGCGAAGAAGATGACTATGATAACAGAGATCTTTAAACATACTCATTATATAATAATTTATTATTAGACGCACTCACTTTATAATACTTAAATATTTCGACACACTTATTAAAATTTTGGAAACACATTTGTATCATTAAACCACTCTCTCCCCATTATTATCCGGTCAACTGAGACTACATCTGCATAATCACAGAAAACCACACAATGGGAATTAAGAATGATGATAATATTTTTTTGCAGCTTTAGTCTCTCTTACTTTGTTGTTTGGATTTAGAGAGTGAAATAGACGCATATGTTGTTGTTTTTAATTGCTTGTTTTCAACTGGACGCATGTGTGATGCCAATTCCTCTGTCCCATCCTTTCTTCGTATTTATTGAAATCAAAACGCACCTTATAAAAGATGCAATATTTTTGGACTCACTAATTATATTTTGGACACACTAATCAATTTTTGGACGCACGTCATTTTTATCTAGGGTGAGTGAGGATCTAGAACAAGCATTTGAATTTATTCAACGTACGTTTATTTTTTAAATAAAGGTGCATTTAAAAATTGGTGTGTGTGCATTTATAATGAATGGACCAAAACAACTCATCATCTCTCATTTTCTCTTCAGTATCATGCTCTATTTTTTTATAAAAAAAACAGAGCATGTTTCAAGGGGTGGGTTTTCAAAATCAAAGCATTCATTTACGTTTATACATTCCATCTTCTTCATTTACATTCAGTAATCATGCTCTGTTTTTTTTTTTTGGAATGCTTTTCTATAACCGTTTTATTGTATTCATTGTTCTTCATTTACATTCAGATTTTTATTTGGTGTACTTGATTTGTTTGTTCTTCGAATAATGTGGTTGGTTGACTGATGTTGTATAATTCGAATTCGAATTTGAAATCATTCACGTATGTTATGAAATCGTTTACGAAAAAAGAACGTGATTGTAGTAATCAGTCACAAAGAAAAAAGTCTAATTTGCCCTTGTGTTTAACTGTAATTGAAGTTAATTAGAGTTTAGTTAGGTTAATCATGGTTTAGCTAAGTTGGGAGGTGGCAGCTTGTAGTGGTTTTTTACACTTTTTACGTTAAGGAGCTTTGTACCGTATACTTTCTCATTAGTGAAGATGTATTTTTTATCTTAAAATTTTACATCTAAATACTTAGTTTATTCTTAATCCAAACAACAAGTTACAACCTGTAAAATGGCCGAATATAATAATAATAATAATAATAATAATAATAATAATAATACATATTTAAAAAAACAAATTAAGTAGCTCAGTAAGTGAAGTTTTATTTTTCAATTTTGGCCACAACGTTTTAGTTATATTTTAGTTTGACACACATTTGCATACATGTAACATTATGTATTTTTTTCATCGAATTTATAGAATTATAAGGAATAAACTATAGTGAAAAACTAACCATAGATTTACTTTTCTTCAGTTTATTTATAATATATTAATATTAAATTATATATTATTGCAGTTTGCTTGTATTTTATGCATAATTTTATTATAGGTTATTACATTTTGCTATCAATTTAGTAACTTATGTGAATTGTTTTAAACTGGCCTCTTAGTTATTACCATGTTTTATAAAGTTTGGAGTAGGCCGTGATAATGTGATTGTTTTTATCTACGTCTTTATATCATTTTTTTTTCAAACTAAAGTTGTGCAGAATAATTTAGAAGTGATTAAGCACAAACATACAAGTCATGAAAGTAGTCTCACAATTTACCTTATTTTTTTATATATAAAGTGACTATTTTATTTATTAATTATTGTTTTTGTCATTCTATTAAAATAGTGTCACGCGTTACATAATCTCAACTAAATCATTGCGATGTGTTTATTTTTAAAATCGAACGGGTTAAATATAATTGATTTTTTTCATACAGTGACAAACCATATCGATATCATCCAAGGAATAGTAGTATCGTACTGATATTTCTATTTACAATTTAATCAACGTTCAAGTATAATTTTTTTTCAAGTTAAATTGTATTTGCTGTAAAGGGTTTTTTGGGGGGTATGGTAAGTTCAACCAAGTGTGAGTACCATCACGCGCTAAATTGATACCATTGAAACACCAGTGGTATCGATACCGATATTTTGATAGAGTGTATGTGTTGTACCGATATATCAACAAATTAAACCCAGACTGACCTAAAGCCCACTGCGTAGCTTAGGGAACCCATTCATTTTCTTCGCTCGATGTATAACACGTGTCGTTATATTTTTGGAATATCACTACTCTAATTTTTAGGGTTTCTCTTTCACTTGCTATATCGGATGCTAGTATGATATGAATACTGTAATGATCTTAACTGTTCCCGACTGAATTCCAACAACAACGCGCGAGAAACTTTACTAGTTTTCTAATAGTAATTTATATTTAAGGGTTATTATATTATAATAACTCCAACCGGATTAAAATAAATCTACATTCGTGTGAATTGTAAAAGCAATGAACATGTGCATTGTTTTGAGCTGAGATGATATGTTTAACCTTAATTAAAACAAGTAATGACTCATGATCTAGTGGTCTGCTGTTATGATGACTTCTTTCTATTCTAATAGGGGAGGGGCACTCCAAAGTACTTACCCTAGCCCTGATCACACCTAGAGTGTCACGTTATTTTCATCCCAAAGTACCCTAAAACCATCAAATCACCAGAGGCACTCCAGGGTACTTTTCCTAAAACACATTAGTTTTTTTAATTTTACGTAATTTAAACAATTAATCTATTTAAAAAACATAATTCAAATAAATCAAAACTACGTAATTCTGCATAATCACTGAAAACCACACATTGGGAATTGAGAAGGATGATAATATCCTTTTGTAGCTTTAGTCTCTCTCTCTCTCTTTTGTTTGGATTTGGAGAGATAAATAGATAAGTGGTGTTGTTGTTTTCAATTGTTTGTTTTCAATTGGACGCATGTGTGATGCTAATTCCTTTGTCTCATTCTTTCTTGGCATTTAATAAAATCAAACGCACCTTATAAAAGATGAAATATTTTTTGGACGCACTAATCATTTTTTGAAAGCACTAATTTCATTTTGGACGCACTAATCATTTTTGGACGCACGTCATTTTTATGTAAGGTGGGTGTGGATCTAGAATGTGCATTTGAATTTATTCAACGTGCGTTTATTTTTTAAATAAAGGTGAGTTTAAAAATGGGTGTGTGTGCATTTATAATGAATGGACCAAAACAATTCATCATCTCTCATTTTCCCTACAGTATCATGCTCTATTTTTTATAAAAAAAAAAAACAGAGCATGTTTTAAGTGGTGGATTTTTAAAATCAGAGCATTCATTTACGTTTATACATCTCATCTTCTTCATTACATTCAGTAACCATGCTCTGTTTTTTTTTTATTTTGGGAATGATTCTCTATAATCGTTTTATTTTTTTCACTGTTGTTCATTTACGTTCAGTTTTTTATTTGGTGTACTTGATTTTTTTGTTCTTCGTAAAATGTGCTTGATTGACTGATGTTGTATAATTCGAATTCGAATTTGAAATCGTTCATGTATGTTATGAAATCGTTTACGAAAAAAGGATGTGATTGTAGTAATCAATTACAAAGAAAAAAGTCTGATTTGCCCTTGGGTTTAACTGTAATTGAAGTTAATTAGAGTATAGTTAGGTTAATCATGGTCTAGTTAAGTTGGCAGGTGACAGCTTGTAGTGGCTTCTTACACTTTTTACGTTAAGGAGCTTTGTACCGTATACTTTCTCATTATTGAAGATGTATTTTTTTATCTTAAAATTTTACCCGTAAATAATTAGTTTATTTAACTGTAATTGAAGTTAATTAGAGTATGGTTAGGTTAGTCATGGTTTACTTTCTCATTATATCAATTTTTTTCAAACTAAAGTTATGCAGAATAATTTAGAAGTGATTAAGCAGAAATATACAAGTCATCAAAGTAGTCTCACAATTTACCTTATTTTTTTTATATAAAGTGACGATGTTTATTTATTTATTAATTTTTTTTTCATTCTATTAAAACAATATCACGCGTTACATAATCTCAACTTAATCATTTCGATGTGTTGATTTTTATAATCGAACGGGTTAAATATAATTGATTTTTTTTCATACGGTGACAATCCATATCGATATCGTTCGAAGAACAGCAGTATCGGTACTGATATTTCTATTTACAATTTAATCAACATTCATGTATAATTTTTTTTCAAGCAAGTTTGTATTTGCTATAAAGGTTTTATTTGGGCGGTATGGTAAGTTAAACCGAGTGTTAGTACCTTCACGCGCTAAATTGATACCATTGAAACACCAGTGGTATCGATACTGATATTTTGATCGAGTGTATGTGATGTACCTATATATTAACAAATTAAACCCAGACTGACCTAAAGCCCACTGTGTAGCACAGGAACCCCATTCATTTTCTTCAATCGATGTATATCACGTGTCGTTATATTTTTGGAATATCACTACTTAAATTTTTAGGGTTACTCTTTCGCTTGCTATATCGGATGCTAGTATGATATTAATACCGTAATGATCTTAACTGTTCCTGATAGAATTCCAGCCGCAACACGCGATAAACTTTACTAGTTTTCTAATAGTAATTTATATTTAAGGGTTATTAGATTATAATAACTCTAACCAGATTAAAAATATATATACATTCGTGTGAATTGTGAAAGCAATGAACATGTGCATTGTTTTGACCTGAGAAGGTATGTTTAACCATAATTAAAACAAGTAATGACTCATGATCTAGTGGTCTGCTGTTATGATGACTTCTTTCTATTAATTCTAATAGGGTGGGACACTCCAAAGTACTTACCATAGCCCTGATCACACCCAAAGTGTCACGTTATATCATCCCAAAGTACCCTAGAATCATTACATCACTGGAGGCACTCTAGGGTACTTTTCCTAAAACATATTTAGTTTTTTTAATTTAAAGTAATTTAAACAGATAATCTATTTAAAAAACATTATTTAAAAAACATTAAAAATAAAAACATAATTCAAATAAAATTAAAAAAACGTAATTCAAATAAATTTAAAAAACATAATTTAATTTTTGTTTTCATCTTTTTGTTTGTGGCTAGCCATTTTAAAAAGGAGTAATTTACACTACTTGGTTAAATAGGTTATTTTATAATCAATTTAAAACCATCTACTAGAGGTTTTAACAATTCAAACGATCTCGTTACATCAGGCCCCATTCGACGTTGCACGAAAGACGTTACTTTACATTCAGCTAGTACTAAAAAGAATATTCGTTCAGCAACGGTAGTCGAGAACCACTACCGGTGGAGGGCCCCCATAGGTGAAGGGTTTAAATCCTGCAATATGTTAATATTAGGTGTGTTCAAAAACCGGATATCCGAATTTCGGATATCTGAAATTTTCGGATAGTTGGTTTCACAATCCGAATCCGTATCCGAAATTTCGGATATCTGATCGGATAGTGAATCGGATATCCGAGTATCTGATTTTATTATAATATATTTTATTTTATATGTTCTATATATAAATTTTCGGATAGTTTCGGATATTTGCAGATATTTTCGGATATTTTTTGGATATCTTCGGATATTTTGGACACCGATAAATTTTCGGATATTCGAAAATTTTTAAAATCACTATCTGAATCCGAATCCAAAAATTCAGTTATCCGAATTTCGGGTATCCAGGTTTTCAGATAGTTTCGGATTTGGATTTTCGGATTCGGATATATTTGAACACCCCAAGTTAATATGACAATGTGATGATTAATATCTTAAACAAATTAAAAGTCTTTAGATTCTAATTGCATTACTTTCCCAATGAATCTGCGATAATATTCCACAAGACCAAGGAATTGGTGTACCTCTGTAGGAGTCTTAGGAGCCTCCCACTGTTTAATAGCATCAATCTTGGCGGGATCAACATGTATTCGTGCCTCATTCACCACATGTCCGAGAAATTGGACCTCTCTAATCCAGAAGTCACACTTAGAGAATTTCGCATACAGCTGCTCATTTCTCAAGAGTTCCAGTATCAGCTGTAGGTGTTGCTCGTGCTCCTCCCTGCTCTTGGAATGGATCAATATGTCAACAATGAACAATATGATGATTTTTACCAAATAAGGCTTACACACGCGGTTCATAAGATCCATGAACACTGCCGGTGCATTGGTTAGCCCAAATGGCATTACCAAAAACTCATAATGTCGATAAAGAGTTCGAAAGGATGTCTTTGCCACATCCTCCTCTCGGACCCTCAGCTGGTGATACCCTGATCTCAAGTCAATCTTGGAATAGAAACTCGACCCTTGTAGATGGTCGAACAAGTCATCAATACGAGGCAAGGGATAGCGATTCTTAACCGTCACTTTGTTCAATTCCCGATAATCAATACACATGCAGAAAATCCCATCCTTCTTCTTAACAAATAGGACTGGGGCTCCCCAAGGTGAAGAACTAGGTCTACAAAAGCCCCTATCCAATAGCTCTTGAAGTTGGGTAGACAGTTCTTGTAGTTCGCCTGGTGCTAAGCGATATAGTGCGCGTGCAACTCGGGTCACTCCAGGTGTAAGCTCAATTTGAAACTACACTTGACGAATAGGTGGAAGTCCAGGTAGTTCCTTTGGGAATACATCTGGGAAGTCACAGACTACTGGGATGTCCTCAATCTTCGTTTCAACTTCAGCTCGAGTATCAAAAATGTTAGCCAGAATGGTTGGATAGCCCTTTCGAATGCACTTCTGGGCTTTCAAGAATGAGATAATGCCCACCGTGGCACCACCATGATCACCCTATATAGATAACAGTTCTCCACTAAGGAGAGGGATACGAACAATCTTCTCCTGACAGAGAACTTCAGCGTGATGCTTGGACAACCAGTCCATGCCAACCACGATATCAAAGCTTCCTAGGGTGATAGGCATAAGATCGATGGTAAATGCTTGACCATCTAGCTCGAGCTTGCAGTCATGATGGATGTGGGTTGCCTCAACAGGCTTCCCATTAGCTAACTCTATAGAATGCGGGGAATCAAGAAGAGTGGGAACTATCCCTAGGAGTTTGCTAAGTTTTAATGACACAAAACTAAAGTCCGCGCCAGTATCATATAAAACAGAAGCAAGGTTGTCGTTTAAGGAGTACCCGTCACGACGTTGTTGTCATTTCTAGCTTCCCCCGAACCAATCACAAAAAATCTTCCACGAGCCCCGTTGTTGTTCCCAGTGTTAGTGGTGTTATTGTTGTTTCCAGTCTTGTTACCACCACCATTGTTATTGTTGTTACCCCCCGTTATTGTTGTTACCATTTCCATTCAGTTGTGGGCAGTCCTTCTTGAAGTGCTTCTCATTCCCACACTGATAGCAACCCTTACCATTCTTCTGTTGCTACCCCTACTGTGCTGCTGGTTGATTTCCCTGAATATTAGCCCTACACTCCCTTGTCAAGTGCCCCATCCGACCACAGCGATCACATTTAACCCTGTTACATGGTCCTGAGTGGTGAAAATTGCATCTATTGCACTTAGGGCGATGTCCCTGGTAACCACCCTGCGATTGATTGCGGTTGTTGTTGCTGCTATTACTATCATGCCTCTTATTCTGTTGCAGCTGCTGGTTACCATTTCCCGAGAGTTTTCCAGATGCATTCTCCCACTTCCTCTTGTTGTCACTAGTAGCAGAAGATGAAGCACCATGAGGGGGTAACAGTCCCTTTTCCACCTTCTGATCAGCCAGCTGGTGTGCCATACGAATAACCTGCTGAATATTATTAAGGTTAGCAGCAATGACCATACTCTTAATCTGGGGCACCAAACCCTTGATGTACAACTCGATCCGTTTGTAGGGCGGGTTAGAATAACTTGGGCACATTACCACCAGCTCATGCGACCTAGTAGTATAGCTTTCGATTTTCGACCTCACCATCTTCAAGTTGAGGTACTCTGTCTCTAACTTCTGAATCTCATTCTGAGGGCAATACTCCTCTTTCATCAGTTCCTTGAAATCCGCCCAGGGTGTCGCATTGGCCACATCAACTCCTAGCATCTGTACTTAAGCATTACACTAAGATACTGCCACATTCTCAAGTGTAGCAGTGGCATACTTAACCCTGTCAGCTGGCGGGCAGTTGCACATAGAAAAACACGATTCCACTTTTTCGAACCACCTAAGTAGCCCGACTGCTCCATCAGATCCCCCGAAATTGTGAGTCTTACGGTCCATAAACGACTTATAGCTACAAACTGGTGGTTGATGAGCATGTTGGCCAGTTTGGAAAGCTGTTAGGGCTGCAGCCACCCTGTCGTTGATGAGTGCATTCAGCTCTGCTTGGGTCATGTTAATGTTTCCTCTACCGTGACCTCTTCCCGCCATAGCAATTCTACATTTACAGTATACTCATGAGAAAACAATAATATGTCCCACATACAATCGTTCACATAGTACAAGTATACTAGAATATAATATAGATGATATACATGAGAATAAGGTAAAGTAGTCGATCGATAGTAATAATAAAATAGTAATGATCCACCCATAAGCCAAACGGTTCTCAAGTCTCACAACGATAAAATAAAAGCCATCATGTGAATATATATTAAATACTAGGATAGTAAAAATCATTCGTCCGCGTGATCCATGGAGACGCACGAGCATTCATCCTCGCTCTCGTCCTGAATCTCGATCTCAAATGGATCTTCTTCCTCCTCTGGCTCGAGCTCATCCTCGAGTGCTGAATCAAAGGCTGCTCCAAGGGCATCGAACCCTCCTTCCATGGGTTCCTCCTCGGGATCCTCCTCTGGTTCTTCTTCATTTTGCCCCAAAGCTTCCATAAGTCTATTACGAACAGTATTTAGTTCCTGTCTGGTAGCTGCTAAATCATGTTTGGTGGCAGTCAACTGCTACCTAGCCTCAGCATCTGCCTACTTAACAACTGCTAACTCAGTAATCAAGTGGCCTATCTGGCCTTCCATATGCTTAAGTGTCTCATCTGCATTCTTTCTCGAAAACTTAAACTTTTGCACCGCAATGAAGGCATTGTCCAGCTCAGTATGAATGTGCCTCACTATACCTGCAAGTGATCTCTCCCATGAATCTACAATGGGAGGTACTCTGGCTCGCACTCCATAACCTACAACCCAAGAGTGCAACATGTCGGTAAGCCAAAGCCAAAGGTTAGTATCCCAATGTGGATCCTCTGATGAAGTTCGACGTTGATAAGGATCCAGTGATGGAGCTTGTTGCCCCTCGATAGCACGATATGAATAGTTTCTATGAGTAGGGTTAGTCATGGTTTCCTGTAATATGTTAGATCAGTACACATATTCAAGAAAATAATAAGTTGTGCACTTAACATAGTGAGTGTAACTAACATAGTACTTATGCAATGATGATTATAGACTAGAATGCAATCCTAATTCACTATAACCAATGGCTCCGATACCAATCTGTGACACCCTCAAATTTCCACTACGGGGTTTATACCGCAAGGCGTGTGACACACCAGGATCCCTTAGCCATACGTCACGTGAACGACTCTGAATGCCCAAACCATTTAGTTCGTTATTGAAAACCAAGTTAAAAAGTTAACCAAAACATTTAAGTAATTGCAGAAGCGAAATAGAAAGCAGTTAAGTAATCGTATGCGCAAAACAACGCGCCCAAAACCAAACGTAAATAAGTAGATATCAAAATAGTTTAAGTGTTCATATCCCATGACACGTATGATGCATGACCTACTTGTGCTCCGAAACTAGTGACCTGCAAAAGCATGTTATCGTGTGTCAACATAAAGTTGATGAGTTCACAAAGTAGAGCAAATGAGTAAGTAATTAAGTAGGTTCCAAAAACAATGTAACTACTAGTTCATCGCATGCCAAGGGTAGCTGACCCATTCATGATAACTAACACCGATATACCTAACTGCTTATGTACGTGTTGCACAAATGTGAGCAGATTGCCTTGCATCATTGCCTATCAACAATGATAATTTGTTAAGTCACAGTTCACTCCCGCACTCTACTGAGCCGGTGTGAGGTTTGTCAAACCTAATAGCGCTATCAACTAGTAACCCGCTTGCCATAACCCGACAACTCATTCAGTATGTGAAGGACTTATAGTGATAGTGTTTGTTTAGTTCATCAAGGACAAAGTTTGCGAACTAGCGAAACCTGACCCACACAAGGAGTCAAAACCCAACCCTCACAAGGAGTCAAAGCACCCAAAAACCCAGGATGTAAAGTAGTCCCAAACCGGACTAGGAAAAAAAAGTTAACTAAGTTGTCTCAAACCCGAGACGCATGCTTTTGAGAAAAAGTAGTGAAACTCACCTTAGGTTACAAGCAAATAATCCAAACTCCACAAATAGGATGTACTACCGACTCCCTATTATATGTATCACTAAGTGAGTATATGTATAATATCATTACACCTTATGACCCGTTTGTCCAAGACGTTTAAAAGTTCAAAACCGTGTAAGTGACACCTAATCTATATCTATACTTCCTTATTAAGGAGGAAGCATGTCCATAAAAGTAATTTCACAACCATTTTAAGATGGCATCTCAGAAGCCACAAGTGTAATTCCTAATTTTTACCTCATTTCTTCCCTTTATGCCTCTAATGTACAATCTTTGATGACAATTTTACAAATGACTAATGCAACCCATTCCAAATCATTGTTTTTGAAACTATTTCAACATTAATAATAAAGCATTCATTCTTACTTATTTAATCGAATGCTCTGTTCAGGCCTCAACCCTCAACAATTGAATGCTCAAAGGCAAATGAATCGTTTAACAAAGCATTTAGGTAATATTATTACTTTAATATACCAATTGATTTTGGCTAAATTGATTGCTTTAGTGCTTTTTGGAAGTTTCATGTTATCATATACATTATACACAAACTAGCACTTGGCATATTCATCTCTACAAAATTAATCTGAACCTCGCATGTTTGCGCTTAAATTATCTGGCAATCTTTTTGGTCATTTTTATGTGATATCATCCAAAGTGAAAGTCCTTATAAATATCCTTATATTCAAACTTGGACACTGTTGCATTCTTGTTTATAGGAGCAATGTGGTGGAGTATCCTGCTGACAAGCTTTATGATAAGTAACCGTCCTTCTTCATACTTTCTAGATGCACCTGAAAATATGTATGATTCTTCTTTCATCACTTGTTTATTTTTCCGTTTCACTGTTAGAAAATCTGATTATAAACTTCAAGGGTTTGTCATTATTATTAATCAAACATTTGTGTTCATTTTTCTGTGAAAAGAGCATGATTTAGTTAATGTGCCCACCAACACAAAATTCATCTGTCATTTGAAAATCGTAATAAATAGAGACCAATAATGCCATTTTAGGTACTATGTTCATTATTATGGTTGCTATATCTTTACTTTCAAGAGTTTCTTTCTATTTATATTAACTCTTTCATGTGCAATGCTAAAGAAAATAAGTGGCATCACCGAAGTGGAATTATTGTATGGTCTTCATTGATACTTGAAAAAACTTATGTGGGGTCCATACATCATGGGATAAAACTGGTGATTCACAACTATTTTCTGTGCCTAAGGCAGAGTCTCCTCGTATGAAAGATGATGGACTTCTAATACAAAGGCATGTTCCATGGAATTACTACCTGTACATGTCATTTCAACTGAATATGCTTGAAAGGCAATGCCATTCACCCATTTGGCGGATCCCCCTTTAGCTAAATTTCCTACTTTGATCGATAACGTTTGAGATCATAAAAAACCAGCTAAACGGGTCAAAAATGTCGCTAATACATGGTTTTAAACTATTTTATTATTATTGATGCATTAGTTATATACATCTGCAAGAATTTGTTTTTTTAATCAAATTCACACTTAAAGCAAATATGTCCCAATAGGTTTTATGCTATGGTATTTACTATTTATCTTGAGTTTGTCTTAGGTTTTAACTATATATACATAAAGTACATGAAAAAAAAATTAGGATTGAGTATAAAGTTTCTACCTAAATTTAAATGGACTCATATGGACGTCGGTTAAAATAGTAGGTTAAAAAGGTTATTCGGATTATGTGGCAAGCTGATTGAGATTATTTTGTTTCTGTTTTGTTTTACAATCCATCTTTGAGCGTGTCTAACTTATTCAAACTGTACGGGAATCTGATAGGCCAATTACAGCTGATGCCCAGAAAGGCAGAAAGTGCATCACTAAAAGTGTTGTTTGTATAAAATGAAGTAAAGGTAACTGCTTTAACCCATAGTTTAAAAAAATGGGCGAGGTGTGCGCCTCTAGGCGCATATCTTAGCGAGGCGCCAAGAAAATGTGTCTGAGGCGAGGTGCAAGGGCCGAAGTGCTAAGCAAACTTGCGCCTCATGGGATTTTGTGTTTTTTTATGTTTTAGACTTTCTTTGCCAAATATTTTTTTATAAGATAAATAATTTTTGTAACTATTTCAAACTCCACATCAGGCTTACGCCTTGGTTTGCGTACTATGAATTTCATAAATGAAGTAGTTAATGGTGGGGTTACCATTATCCTTTTATGCTTATGTCTCGTAAGGCGAAGGGAAAACGTTTCGAGGCTCAATTCCGTTCTTTTGACTTTGCTTGAACCCTTTTTACTAGACTTTAAACATGGATTTTAACTAATCGCATTGAAAAAAGTTTGTAAGCAATTGCATTGACGGTCAAAACGGGTTGCTTAGCAAAAAATATAGACACTCGCGGCAACGCGCAGGCACTCCTACTAGTGATTCTAAATGCACAAGTAGACCCTACGAACCTGTTGGTGAACACAATGATTATCCTCAGTTATACACTTCATATACACCTCATATAAGTGCTCATACAAGCTCATGTCAATTACAAGTCATACAATACTCCAAATAGCCACATAAGCGTACATCACATAATCTGCGTTTTTAGGACAGATTATACGCTGTGAAAACCAATTTATTAAAAATATTTATCCAACGAATTAGACTTCAAATTTTTTTCTGAATATTCCAGGGAGTCTAGCGGACAAGTACATATTTAATTTCATGACAAAACCATGCACTAAAATTATGAAAAATCATACAATGCAACTATGTCCAGAAAATACTCACAACAGATCAGATTAGTAGAAAAATTCCGAAAAATTGTGTATTCATCCAAACGGGATGAATCCACCTGAAAAAGTCAAGTGTTACCAATGTCGACCTACTGTCCAAATTTCATAACCTAACTCTTTGTAAAACTCAAGTTATTATTGTTTAAAGTTGACCCAAATTACTAATCCGAAAATCTGATATGACCTTTAATCAAAAAAAATCCAAAAACCCATCAAACGACGCCCAAAACAGATGATTTTGCCCATTATGATAAGCTAAGACCATTTACAATGTTTTCATACAAAAAATAATCAAAACAAACATTTTAACATCACGTTACAGTCTCTGCAAGTCAATTTAAACATTTTGTCCAGATTTTAAATCATGCATAAACCCTAGTTTCAATTACTATCTTTGCATATTAACGATCAACAATACTCAAAAAACATCATATAACATTAATAACATATAACCTGATCAAAACCTAGCAAGATACATGTTAAACATCATCAATCATAAACCCTAGAAGTCTAAAACATCAAGGACATGCAAACTTGTGCAATACATACAATAATGATTTTGATATGTATTTATGATGTTTAGACAGCTTTCTGATGTATTCATAAAGTTATAATGTTGATCCATGTCAAGGGTTAGGTGTGTGAGTCCATATGTCTGAACCCACTAGATGTAGGAGCCCATACGCGTAGAAGGAGTCAGTCGTATGGGGAGTGGTCTCTAAATAGAACACTTGTGCTCCTCATTTGTAGCTTTTGCACATCTTGGTAAAACGCGTCGAAGTGCTGTACAATTCTTGTGTAATTGTTTTTATCATTTTTTTTATCATTTCTAGTGTATTCTCATGAGTAACAACAATTCGATTCGTTTAATTCCACCTTGGATTCGGATATATGTGAGTAGATCAATTCTTGCTGTGAGAAAACGCTCCTACAGTTATCTTTTTTGAAATTTTGTTTGTTTATTTGGTTTTTGGTGAGTTGTCATTTTTCAAGTTTCTTTTATATCATTTTTATTTATAAATTGATGGTTATCCATTTTATTATGATATTGATGATATCTTGAAAGATTTGACTGATGATACATATTATTGAAGGGGGGAGATAACGTACAAAGGACTTTAACGTGAGAAGCGTAGGAAGCAATCACAGCCATTAGATTAACAAGGTGGTTGGATGCTAATCATACTTGGGTCAAGGGTAAACTAGGAAAAAGCGTTTAAATTTTTTTCAAATCGTGACAACATAATCAATCGAAACCTAATTTTTCAACGACTTAAATCGATTAACCAATATAAATGATCACACAATCAAAATAACAAAAAAAAAACCGATTACATCGAATGAAAACATATTATCAGTATTCGAAATTAAAGATCAGAAAAATAGAGTATTATAAATGGGACGATAAATCAGTCGAAATCATATGCATTATGAATAAAACCGCACGTATTATTTGTCAGAGCACTCGATTTTGATTCTGAAAGAAGAATTAAAGATAAAAATTGGTTATAAAAAAGTTGTAGGCGAATAAGAAGATGACTATGATAACAGAGATCTTTAAACGCACTCATTATATAATAATTTATTATTAGACGCACTCACTATGTAATACTTAAATATTTGGACACGTACACTTATTAAAATTTTGGACGCACGTTTGTATCATTAAATCACTCTCTCCCTATTATTATCCTGTCAACTGAGACTACTTCTGCATAATCACGGAAAACCACACATTGGCAATTGAGAATGATGATAATATTCTTTTGCAGCTTTAGTCTCTCTCCCTTTGTTGTTTGGATTTAGAGAGTGAAATAGACGCATATGTTGTTGTTTTCAATTGTTTGTTTTCAATTGTTTGTTTTCAATTGGACGCATGTGTGATGCCAATTCCTTTGTCCCATCCTTTCTTCGCATTTATTGAAATCAAAACGCACCTTATAAAAGATGCAATATTCTTGGGCTCACTAATTATATTTTGGACACACTAATCAATTTTTGGACGCACTAATTATATTTTGGAACGTGCATTTGAATTTATTCAACGTATGTTTATTTTTTAAATAAAGGTGCATTTAAAAATTGGTGTGTGTGCGTTTATAATGAATGGACCAAAACAATTCATCATCTCTCATTTTCTCTTCAGTATCATGCTCTGTTTTTTTAAAAAAAAAAAAAAAAAAAAAAAAAAACAGAGAGCATGTTTCAAGTGGTGGGTTTTCAAAATCAGAGCATTCATTTACGTTTATACATTTCATCTTCTTCATTTACATTCAGTAACCATGCTCTGTTTTTTTTTATTTTTGAATGCTTTTCTATAACCGTTTTATTTTATTCATTGTTCTTCATTTACATTCAGTTTTTTATTTGGTGCAATTGGTTTGTTTGTTCTTCGACTAATGTGTTTGATTGACTGATGTTGTATAATTCGAATTCGAATTTGATTGTAGTAATCAGTTACAAAGAAAAAAGTCTAATTTGCCCTTGGGTTTAACTGTAATTGAATTTAATAAGAGTTTAGTTAGGTTAATCATGGTTTAGTTAAGTTGGGAGGTGGCAGCTTGTAGTGGCTTCTTACACTTTTTTTACGTTAAGGAGCTTTGTACCGTATACTTTCTCATTATTGAAGATGTATTTTTTTATCTTAAAATTTTACCTGTAAATAATTAGTTTATTTTTAATCCAAACAACAAGTTACAACCTGTTAAATGGCCGAATATTATAATAATAATAATAATAATAATAATAATAATACATATTTAAAAAAAACAATTAAGTAGCTCAGAAAGTGAAGTTTTATTTTTCAATTTTGGCCACAACGTTTTAGTTATATTTTAGTTTGACACACATTTGCATACATGTAACGTTATGTATTTTTTCATCGAATTTATAGAATTGTAAGGAAGAAACTATAGTTAAAAACTAATTTCTTTAGTTTATTTATAATATATTAATATTAAATTATAGATTATTGCAGTTTGCTTGTATTTTGTGCATAATTTTATTTCAGATTATTACAGTTTGCTATCGATTTAGTAACTTATGTAAATTGTTTAAAACTGGCCTCTTAGTTATTACCATGTTTTATAAAGTTTGAAGTAGACCGTTATAATGTGATTGTTTTTATCTACGTCTTTATATCAATTTTTTTCAAATTTAAGTTGTGTAGAATAATTTAGAAGTGATTAAACACAAACATACAAGTCATCAAAGTAGTCTCACAATATACCTTTTTTTATATAAAGTGACAATTTTATTTATTTATTAATTTTTTTGTCATTCTATTAAAACAATATCACGCGTTACATAATCTCAACTAAATCACTGCAATGTGTTTATTTTTAAAATCGAACGGGTTAAATATAATTGATTTTTTTTATACGGTCACAAACCGTATCGATATCATCCAAAGAACAGCAGTATCGGTACTAATATTTTTAGTTACAATTTAATCAACGTTCATGTATAATTTTTTTTCAAGGAAAGTTGTATTTTCTATAAAGGGTTCTTTTTTTTTGGGGGGGGGGGGGTGTATGCTAAGTTAAACCGAGTGTCAGTACCATCACGCGCTAAATTGATACCATTGAAACACCAATGGTATCGATACCGATATTTTGATCGAGTGTATGTGTTGTACCGATATATTAACAAATTAAACCCAGGCTGACCTAAAGCCCACTGCGTAGCTTAGGGAACCCATTCATTTTCTTCGATCGATGTATAACGCGTGTCGTTATATTTTTGGAATATCACTACTTTAATTTTAAGGTTTCTCTTTCACTTGCTATATCTATATCGGATGCTAGTATGATATTAATACCGTAATGATCTTAACGTTTCCCGACTGAATTCCAGCCGCAACGCGCGAGAAACTTTACTAGTTTTCTAATAGTAATTTATATTTAAGGGTTATTAGATTATAATAACTCCAACCGGATTAAAATAAAGCTACATTCGTGTGAATTGTGAAAGTAATGAACATGTGCATTGTTTTGAGTTGAGATGGTATGTTTAACCTTAATTAAAACAAGTAATGACTCATGATCTAGTGGTCTGCTGTTATGATGACTTCTTTCTATTCTAATCGGGGAGGGGCACTCCAAAGTACTTACCCTAGCCCTGGTCACACCCAGAGTGTCACGTTATTTTCATCCCATAGTACCCTAAAACCATCAAATCACCGGAGGCACTCCAGGGTACTTTTCCTAAAACACATTTAGTTTTTTTAATTTTAAGTAATTTAAACAATTAATCTATTTAAAAAACATAATTAAAATAAATTAAAACTACGTAATTCTGCATAATCACTGAAAACCACACATTGGGAATTGAGAAGGATGATAATATCCTTTTGTAGCTTTAGTCTCTCTCTCTCTTGTTTGGATTTGGAGAGATAAATAGATAAGTAGTGTTGTTGTTTTCAATTGTTTGTTTTCAATTGGACGCATGTGTGATGCTAATTCCTTTGTCTCATTCTTTCTTGGCATTTATTAAAATCAAAGCGCACCTTATAAAAGATGAAATATATTTGGATGCAATAATCATTTTTTGGAATCACTAGTTTCATTTTGGACGCACTAATCATTTTTGGACGCACGCCATTTTTATGTAAGGTGAGTGTGGATCTAGAATGTGCGTTTGAATTTATTCAACGTGCGTTTATTTTGGAAATAAAGGTGCATTTAAAAATTGGTGTGTGTGCGTTTATAATGAATGGACCAAAACAATTCATCATCTCTCATTTTCTCTTCAGTATCATGCTCTGTTTTTTATAAAATAAACAGAGCATGTTTCAAGTGGTGGGTTTTCAAAATCAGAGAATTCATTTACGTTTATACATTTCATCTTCTTCATTTACATTCAGTAACCATACTCTATTTTTTATTTTTGGAATGATTCTCTATAATCGTTTTATTTTTTTCATTGTTGTTCATTTACGTTCAGTTTTTTATTTGGTGTACTTGATTTGTTTGTTCTTCGTGTAATGTGTTTGATTGACTAAGGTTGTATAATTCAAATTCGAATTTGAAATCATTCACGTATGTTATGAAATCTTTTACAAAAAAAGGACGTGATTGTAGTAATCAATTACAAAGAAAAAAAGTCTAATTTGCCCTTGGGTTTAACTGTAATTGAAGTTAATTAGAGTTTAGTTAGGTTAATCATGGTTTAGTTAAGTTGGCAGGTGGCAGCTTGTTGTGGCTTCTTACACTCTTTACGTTAAGGAGCTTTGTGCCATATACTTTCTTATTATTGAAGATGTATTTTTTTATCTTAAAATTATACCTGTAAATAATTAGTTTATTCTTAATCCAAATAACAAGTTACAACCTATGAAATGGCCGAAGATTATAATAATAATAATAATAATAATAATAATAATAATAATAATAATAATAATAATACATATTTAAAAAATCAATTAGGTAGCTCATTAAGTGAAGTTTTATTTTTCAATTTTGGCCACAACGTTTTAGTTATATTTTAGTTTGACACACATTTGCATACATGTAACGTTATGTATTTTTTCATCGAATTTATAGAATTGTAAGGAAGAAACTATAGTTAAAAACTAACCATATATTTACTTTTCCTTAGTTTATTTATAATATATTAATATTAAATTATAGATTATTGCAGTTTGCTTGTATTTTATGCATAATTTTATTATAGATTATTACAGTTTGCTATCGATTTAGTAACTTATGTAAATTGTTTTAAACTGGCCTCTTAGTTATTACCATGTTTTATAAAGTTTGAAGTATGCCGTTATAATGTGATTGTTTTTATCTACGTCTTTATATAATTTTTTATCAAACTAAAGTTGTGCAGAATAATTTAGTAGTGATTAAGCGCAAATATACAAGTAATCAAAGTAGTCTCACAATTTGCCTTATTTTTTATATAAAGTGACGATGTTTATTTATTTATTAATTTTTTTTCATTCTATTAAAACAATATCACGCATTACATAATCTCAACTAAATGAATGCGATGTGTTGATTTTTAAAATCGAACGGGTTTAATATAATTGATTTTTTTTTCATACGGTGACAAACCATATCGAATGTTTCCCAAAGACGGGAGGTAAATCGACCATCACTGTGACACCCGGCATGTTTGAGTCAACACTTTATAAGTCTACATTAGCGAGAAACGTTTATAAACAAACTTAACTGGGTTAGTTGAGTCGGGTCAAATTAGGATTGTCCAGGGTCAATGATCTGGAGGATCATTGGGAGTCGTTTTGAGAATACATTAGTACCGAGTCCCGTTGTTGGTGACATTACATGAATTAATTTAGTATATGTGTAGATTATGGGTCGTGTGGTGGATTGTATGCTTATACTTGCTTAAATGATGTACGAATGATTATACGTGCCTAAACATGCTAAGTATAGACTATGGATGCATGCTTATGTGTTAAGATGTGTTAGAATGCGTTAAACATGACAAACTGGAAAAAGGCTAACATGTGTTAAAAGTGCTGTTAACATGTGTTAAAAATGTGCTGATGACCTGAATGTGGAACTTTTGGGCGAATGTGGAAATGGGATCTGAAAAGTGGGCGAACGTAGAACAAAGTGGGCGAATGTGGAAGATTTCCACATTCGACCACTAAAAAGTGGGCGAATGTGGAAGAGTTCCACATTCGACCACTAAAAAGGGGCGAATGTGGAACTCTTCCACATTCGACCTCATGAACTGGGCGAACGTGCAGCAGGTATAAATACCATCCTTAGCCATTTTTCACCATTTCACAAACCCTAAACGCCTCTAAACACTCTCTATCAGCTATTAACATTGGGGAAGGAGTTTTTGAGCTTGTTTTTCATAACTTAACTCTCTAAGTCAATACAAGTGAAGATCTAAGGTGTGTTCTTCATTACAAATCCTTTTTAAACAATTTTGACTTGTTTTAATCTAAACCCCAATGGGTCCAGATCTGATATCAACCTATTTTACGAATAAAAACCTTTCCTAACCAAAACCTATTCATAAACAATGAGTTTTTATGCAAATAAACATGTGTTAATGATGTTTTATGTGATGTTATGTGTTGTTTGATGATTGATTGCTGTATAGATGTTATAACAATGATCTAGGACTGTTATTGATGATGTTTTATGATTGAGATAGGTTACAATTGATTATTGATGATGTTATGTTCATTTTGGGGATTTTGGGTTAGATTTAGGGCTTGTTTTTGGATAGTTATGATAAGGTTATGATAAGGGTTTCTTGTTCATGATGATCTGAGTATGATGAGCTGATTATTGATTGATTTCAGAAGTTTCCTAATTGGGTAATATTTTCATGCATGATGATGTGACATCTCCATAATTTACTATTTTAGGAAACTTGTAAAAACGGATAGATTTTGGGGTAAAATTGGTAGGGTTTCGTAGGAATATACTAATGATGCTTGACTGCTGTAACTCGTGATGTTTCGTGATGTTTTCGGATGTTTTTCGACGCGTTTTTGGGAAAATCTAACAGCAGGGTCGAACCTGGAACTAAAAGGGGCGAAGGTGGAAGAAAAGGGGCGAAGGTGGAAGAAAAGGGGCGAAGGTGGAAGAAAAGGGGCGAAGGTGGGAGTTTAAAGCCACCTTCGACCACTCCTAAGCTACATTCGACCCTACGATAACAAAAATGAGATTTTTGATACGAACTAAGTGTTTTATGCTTGAACCTTGCGTGTAATCTATGTGTACTTGATTAGTTAGGATAATGGGTCACCAACGGGATGTCGGGTTGGTCTAGTGTGTCGGTTAAACATTTAAACTCGTTTTAAAACATACTTGGTTATGATCTGGACAATCGGGGACTTGTTAGCCTTCGGGTTAGTAGTCATCACACTTATGTAAACTCATTGATAGGTTGTCATTAGTTGGGATTATCATACACGAGTTGGAATTCTAGTTATCGGAAGACGCACAATAAGGTGAGTTTCACGGCCCCACTCTTTTACTGGTTTTACATTTTCGGGGGAGAAAACATGCTGTGTCCTTTAAACATGTGTCAACTATGTTTTCATAAAAGGCGTTTCAACTATGTTTTCATAAAAGGCGTTTCAACTATGTTTTCATAAAAGGCGTTTCAACTATGTTTTCATAAAAGGCGTTTCAACTAAGTTTTCAGGAAAGATGTGTCAACTACGTTTTGGTATTCATGAATTCATTGGGTTTGGAGTATTCATTATGTTTTCACGTATTCATTATGTTTTAGAGTATTCATTATATTACTATGCGATCTTTGGAAGTCCCGGGGGAAACCATGAATGTGCGGGGATGCACAACGGGGAAATGTGGATAGCGCTATTTGGGCTTGACCCGCCCCACTCGTCGACTGGAGGTCGGACGGGTGCATATTGTCTCTTAGGTATTCAGTATTCAGTATGCAGTATTCAGTATTCAGTATTCACTCGGGCACGTATTCAGTATTCACAGTATTCGAGTCCAGTAATGGTTTTCCAATCGCAGTAGTAACAGGTATTCATATGATTTGCATGCATGTGGTCTGGATTGATCATGGTTATTCACTTGGAATTGGTATACATTTGGAGTCGGTATTCATTAAAAACCTGTGAACTCACCGGCATTATTTGCTGACGTATTTAGCATGTTTGTCTCAGGTCGCTAAGGTAGCAGCTGTTGGTAGGCGCACGGAGTCTCACGGCGTCTAGGATTCATGTGCATCTCATTTAGCATTTTCAGACTTTCGTACTTTTGATTTCACGTTGTAATAAAGTTTTACGCTTCCGCAGCGTTGGATCATTTATGAAAACTTAATGGGTTGATTTTGTCATTTTTACGTATCATATAGTGTTGTTTATTGTGACCGTTGACTTGGATCCTGGTGTGTCACGCGCCTCGCGGTAAAACCCCGCACGTGGAAATTTGAGGGTGTGACAGATTGGTATCAGAGCCAATGGTTATAGTGAACTAGGACTGCATGTAGAGTCTAGTCTATAGCCGAGTATCACACACGTTAGACGGTCACACATAGTTACGAGTCGTGTCATTTGGAAAACATATTAACCTTGTCGGGGTGTCGGTGTCCTCATCACACAGTATCACATTATCTATCTTTTGTTACTCCTACCTTGGTTCTATCTTCTTCTTCGGGTTTGAAGGTGAAGGGGCTTATCGCTTATACTTGGCAGTAGTGTACATTGGGGTGCCTTCGGCGCATTCTTGAGATCTTTCCGGGTTTTGGATATCTCCCCTCTATGCTCTAATGTACATACTTGCCTACACACACACTATCATGCACTAGTACTTGTCATAGTACACTCCTGAGTGACTATTCACTTTGGGATCTTCGTGCGATAACAGTTTCTTTTAGGAATGTGGGTATCGGGTGATTTGAAGTTCTAGCTAGGAGCACGCCTAGAGGACCATGTAGAGCGATTTGTTATTTCGGGTGCACACGAAATCATAAATCGAAATGCATGAAAATCTTGGTGGACTTCGTGTTCGGACTAATGGTCATGCTGGAACCATGTTCTGAATTCGTTTGGTCACTTGTAGCTCGACCTGTTGGTGATTTTGCGTATCTTGTCTCATGTTTGGCAGAACATGTCTGGTCGCGCTGGTGGACGTGCTGGTGGACGCCGTGGTGGCGGCGGGGGTCGCAATGGCGGTGGACGAGGTGGTGGGAACATCACCATGACTCAGGCGGAGTTGGAGCACATGTTGCAACAACAGTTGAACGTTGCGTTGGCTGCTTTCCAGGCTGCTCAGCAGACCCTGGGAAATACTAATCAGATGCAGACTGGGTGCACGTACAAGAAGTTCATGGACTGTAAGCCCCATTTCTTCAATGGGACTGAAGGAGCGGTGGGACTACTTAGGTGGTTGGAGAAGATTGAGTCGGTGTTTGCTATGTGTAACTGTCCCGACGCTGATCGCGTCAAGTATGCTTCTGCTACACTGGAGGGACATGCGTTGACCTGGTGGAACTCCACCACTGCGAACCTTGGTCTGGGTGAGGCCAATGCTATGCCGTGGTCCGAGTTTGTTCAGATGTTGAGGGCAGAGTATTGCCCAAGAGACGAGATTATGAAGTTGGAGCACGAGTTTTGGAACCTGAAGATGGTTGGGTCGGAGATCGAGGAGTTTACTGCTAGGCACAATGAGTTAGCTGTGATGTGCCCCGGTTTGGCTACACCGGAGTACCGGAGGATTGAGCACTACGTTGCTGGGTTAGTGCCGGAGATTGCTGGACTTGTTGCTGCTGCTGATCACACTACTATGTTGGCCACTGTTCGGGCAGCCCACAAGCTGACCAACATGAAGGTTGCGGAGGGCGTTCTACCTCCGAGGGGTGCTGCTGTGAAAGCCCCTGCGGACAACAAGAGAAAGTGGGAGAGTGCTGGAAAGAGCGCTGGGTCGTCCCAGCCGCAGACAAAGAAGCAAGAAGTTGTGGGAGCATCATCTGGGCAGAGGTCTGGGGGATATACTGGGAAGCTCCCGAAGTGTGGTGAGTGTGGGTTTCATCATACGGGTGATTGTGAGAGGTTTCGCTGTCGACGGTGTCAGCGTTTTGGTCATCATGCTAAGGACTGTAGGACTACTCTTCAGCTACAACCGGCACAGGCCACTACTACTACCACTGCTACTGCTCCTCAGGGGAGGCAGGGATGTTATCACTGTGGGGATAATGGACACTTCAAGCGGGATTGTCCTAAGCTGAACCAAGGGACTGCAGGTGGTGCTGGGAATGAAGGCGGCGGTCGAACTACTCGTGGTCATGTCTACGTCATTGGCGCTAGGGAGAACCAGGAGGATCCTGACACTGTTACTGGTGAGTATTCTTTTCTTGATTCTCGTTATGCTCGTATTCATTCTCGTTCGCATTGTTTCGCAATTCGTATTCATTGTGTGCATTCAGTTTGGTATTTGGTCATCATTTTGCATTCATGAGTCTGATGTGGGTCCTTTGGAGATATTACTTGGACGGTACCGGTGTATCATTTATACCGATCATAGTAGTCTCTAGTAGGCCTTCGATCAGGGGGATTCATTGTTTTCTATTCACTTTGGGGAGGGCGGTTCCCCGGCACAGAGTATTCGTTGATATCATCTCTCGTTCGTGGTTATCATTTCGTTTGTGTTCTGGGAAACGTTACTTGGGTTAGGTCGACACTCATTACTGTCGAAGAGTGAATCTCGGGGCGAGATTCCTTTCAACAGGGGGATGATGTGACGATCGGGAAAATTTTTCTTTTTATCGCTTCGTTCTCTTTGACTTCGGGAAATTTTCGGGACGAAAATTCTTTCAACTGGGGGATGATGTGACACCCGGCATGTTTGAGTCAACACTTTATAAGTCTACATTAGCGAGAAACGTTTATAAACAAACTTAACTGGGTTAGTTGAGTCGGGTCAAATTAGGATTGTCCAGGGTCCAATGATCTGGAGGATCATTGGGAGTCGTTTTGAGAATACATTAGTACCGAGTCCCGTTGTTGGTGACATTACATGAATTAATTTAGTATATGTGTAGATTATGGGTCGTGTGGTGGATTGTATGCTTATACTTGCTTAAATGATGTACGAATGATTATACGTGCCTAAACATGCTAAGTATAGACTATGGATGCATGCTTATGTGTTAAGATGTGTTAGAATGCGTTAAACATGACAAACTGGAAAAAGGCTAACATGTGTTAAAAGTGCTGTTAACATGTGTTAAAAATGTGCTGATGACCTGAATGTGGAACTTTTGGGCGAATGTGGAAATGGGATCTGAAAAGTGGGCGAACGTAGAACAAAGTGGGCGAATGTGGAAGATTTCCACATTCGACCACTAAAAAGTGGGCGAATGTGGAAGAGTTCCACATTCGACCACTAAAAAGGGGCGAATGTGGAACTCTTCCACATTCGACCTCATGAACTGGGCGAACGTGCAGCAGGTATAAATACCATCCTTAGCCATTTTTCACCATTTCACAAACCCTAAACGCCTCTAAACACTCTCTATCAGCTATTAACATTGGGGAAGGAGTTTTTGAGCTTGTTTTTCATAACTTAACTCTCTAAGTCAATACAAGTGAAGATCTAAGGTGTGTTCTTCATTACAAATCCTTTTTAAACAATTTTGACTTGTTTTAATCTAAACCCCAATGGGTCCAGATCTGATATCAACCTATTTTACGAATAAAAACCTTTCCTAACCAAAACCTATTCATAAACAATGAGTTTTTATGCAAATAAACATGTGTTAATGATGTTTTATGTGATGTTATGTGTTGTTTGATGATTGATTGCTGTATAGATGTTATAACAATGATCTAGGACTGTTATTGATGATGTTTTATGATTGAGATAGGTTACAATTGATTATTGATGATGTTATGTTCATTTTGGGGATTTTGGGTTAGATTTAGGGCTTGTTTTTGGATAGTTATGATAAGGTTATGATAAGGGTTTCTTGTTCATGATGATCTGAGTATGATGAGCTGATTATTGATTGATTTCAGAAGTTTCCTAATTGGGTAATATTTTCATGCATGATGATGTGACATCTCCATAATTTACTATTTTAGGAAACTTGTAAAAACGGATAGATTTTGGGGTAAAATTGGTAGGGTTTCGTAGGAATATACTAATGATGCTTGACTGCTGTAACTCGTGATGTTTCGTGATGTTTTCGGATGTTTTTCGACGCGTTTTTGGGAAAATCTAACAGCAGGGTCGAACCTGGAACTAAAAGGGGCGAAGGTGGAAGAAAAGGGGCGAAGGTGGAAGAAAAGGGGCGAAGGTGGAAGAAAAGGGGCGAAGGTGGGAGTTTAAAGCCACCTTCGACCACTCCTAAGCTACATTCGACCCTACGATAACAAAAATGAGATTTTTGATACGAACTAAGTGTTTTATGCTTGAACCTTGCGTGTAATCTATGTGTACTTGATTAGTTAGGATAATGGGTCACCAACGGGATGTCGGGTTGGTCTAGTGTGTCGGTTAAACATTTAAACTCGTTTTAAAACATACTTGGTTATGATCTGGACAATCGGGGACTTGTTAGCCTTCGGGTTAGTAGTCATCACACTTATGTAAACTCATTGATAGGTTGTCATTAGTTGGGATTATCATACACGAGTTGGAATTCTAGTTATCGGAAGACGCACAATAAGGTGAGTTTCACGGCCCCACTCTTTTACTGGTTTTACATTTTCGGGGGAGAAAACATGCTGTGTCCTTTAAACATGTGTCAACTATGTTTTCATAAAAGGCGTTTCAACTATGTTTTCATAAAAGGCGTTTCAACTATGTTTTCATAAAAGGCGTTTCAACTATGTTTTCATAAAAGGCGTTTCAACTAAGTTTTCAGGAAAGATGTGTCAACTACGTTTTGGTATTCATGAATTCATTGGGTTTGGAGTATTCATTATGTTTTCACGTATTCATTATGTTTTAGAGTATTCATTATATTACTATGCGATCTTTGGAAGTCCCGGGGGAAACCATGAATGTGCGGGGATGCACAACGGGGGAAATGTGGATAGCGCTATTTGGGCTTGACCCGCCCCACTCGTCGACTGGAGGTCGGACGGGTGCATATTGTCTCTTAGGTATTCAGTATTCAGTATGCAGTATTCAGTATTCAGTATTCACTCGGGCACGTATTCAGTATTCACAGTATTCGAGTCCAGTAATGGTTTTCCAATCGCAGTAGTAACAGGTATTCATATGATTTGCATGCATGTGGTCTGGATTGATCATGGTTATTCACTTGGAATTGGTATACATTTGGAGTCGGTATTCATTAAAAACCTGTGAACTCACCGGCATTATTTGCTGACGTATTTAGCATGTTTGTCTCAGGTCGCTAAGGTAGCAGCTGTTGGTAGGCGCACGGAGTCTCACGGCGTCTAGGATTCATGTGCATCTCATTTAGCATTTTCAGACTTTCGTACTTTTGATTTCACGTTGTAATAAAGTTTTACGCTTCCGCAGCGTTGGATCATTTATGAAAACTTAATGGGTTGATTTTGTCATTTTTACGTATCATATAGTGTTGTTTATTGTGACCGTTGACTTGGATCCTGGTGTGTCACGCGCCTCGCGGTAAAACCCCGCACGTGGAAATTTGAGGGTGTGACAATCACGGTCTGAGATGATGTCAAAGGGAATACCACGACGACAACTGATTTTTTTTGTATAGATATGGGCTAGCCTTTCAACTTTATAGTCTATAGATATGGGCTAGCCTATGGCGTGTGCATTGGTGGAGTCCCTGGTACATGATTTCGGTGATTTTATGAAATCCTGAATCCTAAAGGGCATATAGCCTTGTCTACTCTATAAGGGTGTTACCCTACCATTTGAGATGGTCGATCAACTTAGCCCTTCGATTAACGTAGTTATTCCAGGGATGGTAGGTCCATCTTGTCTTGGCATTGTTGCTTATGTTCTTGGAATAGTGGAACCATTTTGACCCTGGGTCGATACTGGTGTTCCCAATTATCCGTTTGTAGCCTTGTTCATGCTACAGCAAAATTCCCTGTCTTTGACAGACACTGTTGGACACACCATAGTAATGTGAGCTGCCAGGTCAGTGCGTTTAGTACCTAACCAATCAAGATGAGGTCGAAAGCTGACATATTGCACCCATATGTGTGACTACCTAGGTCGTTGAATGGGATGCCCTATGGGAAGGCTCCAGATTATTGCTTGATGTGCGATCTCGATCGTTGTTTGCTTTAAGTAACGACTTTGGCACAGGAAGTCGTCAAGCCCCAAAAGTGAAATCTATGCCAAATGCATTCATCTATGACTCGATTTCACCTATTACCCGGAAAGATCCCGAAAAGATGGAACCTTCGACGAGTTGAGGGTAGCTACCGATGCCCGTGTCGCACATATAACAGAATAAGTACTCGATACCCATGTTTGGGGTAGCTACTGGTGTTTTGTATGCTCATATCATTGGAGACCAATGTGTCGATATGTTGTTGAAACCTTGTCCTCTGTTTGTTGCGGCAACCATTTCATGATGTTTCATATACATCATTCCTGTGTTGACCAATGTGATGGGGTGATGTGAGCCTCTGGTCATTGTGTTTGAGTCGGCCTGTAATTCTCTAGGATTGTGGAACTATACGACCGTGTGTCGGATATACACTATATACTGTTTGGGGAACTGAGGGGTACCATTAAACAAAATTGCTCATATGAAAGGTTGTAAGTCAGGACATAGAGGATTCCAGTCCGTGTGAGGACACGGGAATACCATCCGCTACTACAAGCAACCTTGAGTGCCCTCGAGAATGTCAACTGTTCTGTGATCAGGTAAGATCACCCGGTTAGTGAGATTTGAATGAGTGAATCTAATTTTCATGTCGCATGAGGTGTCCTGTGACTGTGACGTGACACGGGTAATGATTGATCGTCGTTGGAACTCTCTCAATCCCTACTCATTTGTAGCTACAATATGAAACGCATAGATAGTCACCTATACTCTTGGAGAGTTGTGGCTAGACACTGGATGCCAATTTCTATAACTAGCATTATGCCGGCGTGTGTTGCGGCGCGCCGAAACGTTCTTGATTTGATAATTAAATATATACAACTTGTGCTTAATTGCTTGTACATTGCAACAAAGAACATGATCCTGGAAAAAATCAAAGTTAAATCTTATTATGACACACTCTTGGGTATCGATAACACCCTCTGTCTTTGATTCGCTCCCACCAACCTCGAACCATTCTTCCTATGAATAGTCTACTTTCCAAAATCTATCAACTTGCCCATCTCTAATGAAATAATCATACCCACTGTTAGTTTCTTCTTAACTGTCCGAACTAATTTGGCACATGCCCCTATGCTTGGTTTCTTGCTTTCTTCTCATATTGTTTTTTCCTATACTTCCCTTTTTACCAATGATATCCATGTGGGATCACATTCAAAACACAAACTTTCTTTGGCCCACTACCCTTACTTTTTCCCACTTTTGGAAAAACCAATATGTAAAGGCAAAGCATGCGCCGCCATACATGTATCATGTGACACTACATGTAAAGGCAAAGCATGTGGTACACATTTAGAAAAAAGAAAAGGTACCCACATGCCCAACTCTATATCCCATTAACATGACTATTATTTATACCCTTTAATCATAATAACGTCCATAAATTTTTTTAAGTTATTATGTGACATAATAAGAAGAGAATCCAAGGTGGGGCCAAAGAGAAAAGCTTGACCCGAAAATCTCCAAATGGTGACACCCCATCAGTGTTTTCTTGTGAACCCACCTCCCCACTACCCATGGAGGCATTAAAAATATTTTTCGAATTCTCACAGTGTTTTCTATCGAAGAACAGAAACAGAAATGACAAAACCAATAAAAAACCACATGATGAAGTTGTATGTTCAAACCTAGGGGGTGTTAAACTGTTAATCGTGCTCGGGGTTGACGGAAAATTATCGGTGCCCCATCACGACCATTCACTTCCACAACTACCACCCAACAACATCACCGTTAACCGTCCCCACCACAACCCATCCAATACCACCACCGAAAACCTACAACCACCATCTGACGTACAACACCAAACAACCACCATCACCCAAAACCCAACAACAATACTGGCTCACCGCCAACACCAAGAACGAAACCTAGCATCACTGTCACCTCCACCTGCCAACAAATTAAACCACCGACACAACCATAATAAAAGTTAAAAAAATTAAAAGAAAAAATTGGACCAATACGTGGATGTTTTAATGATATCCATGTGGGATCACATTCAAAACACAATTGACGGACTAGGGCAACATATGTCGGACTAGGGCAACATATGTCGGCTATCGAATATCGGGCGGTCCTCAAATACCGACTGATGATTCCCATGTTCCCCGTCGACGAACCGTGTCCGATCTGTAAAAAAACACGCTTGGACAAGTTTGGAGAACACGCCCTACATTGTAAGGAGTTGCGAGGCTTTAAATACAGACATGACCTGGTTAGAGATGTTCTATGGGATGTTTTACGAAGGGCAGGGATTTCAGCCAAAAAAGAGGCCCCCATGAATTTCTTGACGGACCCACGTGACGGGCGGTCCACATTGAGGCCAGCGTGTTAGTACATGATGTCCCTAGGCTAGTATATTAGTTGTTTGGACGTGTTTCGGGGTGTTTGGAGATGTTTGTACGCGTTTTGGAGGGTCCGGGATGCTGCATGCGATTAGCAGACAGCTACACACGATTAGGGCCCTAATCGTGTGACTGTTCATGCGAGTGGGCCTTGTTTACTGGCGATTAGCCTTGATCGCTCCACATGGTCATGCTAATCGCGTATATGCTGCTGTTCGTACCCGGGAGGTATAAATAGGCCCAATCATTGCCCTAATCATTAGTTCTTGCCTCACACACTCTCCAAACACCCTCCCATGGTCTGTAAGGTCTGATTTGATCTCTGTAAACACTCGTGCTCTGTTTTAGTGATTAATCGATAATCTTTTGACCCGTGTGTGTGTTGTGATTACTCATTTATCATCGTTTCATTATCGTATCTGTTATTAGAGCATATTAGAGGGATTCCGCACCTCTAGTATTAACCCCGTGATTGTCGGATTTCGCGTTATTCGATCCTACAAGTGGTATCAGAGCCGAGGCTCTTATCACGGGTGTTTTAATAACAAAAACGAGCAAAAACAGGTTGTTTTGGTGTAAAAGTTTAGATTTTTAAGCAAAAACCTGTTCTTATTTTGAAACTTTGAGTTTTTGTCAAAAACCCATTTTTTTCAATATCTTGGTGTGTGTTTACGGTTAAAAACGAGTGTTTTTGATTAGGGTTTGCTCTAAAACTGTTTTGGTAACTTGTCTAATCATTTGGGATCAAAATATAATGTTTTAGATAAGATTTTGAGGCAAAATAGGTGATTTTTGAGCAAAAGTGCGGCTACAGATCAGATCAGGCGATTACGCAGTCCAACTCGCATAAACATTTCACACGATTAGGGTTTTCTAGCGATCAGCCCCTAATCGCCATTAATTATACGCGATTAGCATACAATCGCCAGTTTCTTCACACGATTAGGCCTACTCGCTTACTAGCGATTAGCCCTAATCGCCTACCATACTCATGTCACTCCAAAACCCTAATCGCATATAAAAACTAGCGATCAGCACCACTCGCCTACTGTTTACTAGCATTTAGTCCCAATCGCCTATATTAACTAACAATTATAAACCTAATCGCCTATAAGGTTCTAAAACATAAAATTTGACTAAGTATCAGACTATTATCATACCTTAACATATGGCGAACCCGTGGGGACATCTGAGTCAACCGAGACCTCAGTATAACCAACAAATGAACAACCAATCTAACGTACCCACGAACCCTTGGCAGTTCTCTGCAGAACGAAACGCGCAACGGATGCAGCAATCGCAAATGCAAGCGAATGTTGCCGGAATCAATCCGTGGGCGCTAGCTGCTCAACAGCAAATGGTGAACACGAATCCGTGGGCACTCGCGGCTGCTGCAAACTCTCAGACAAATCATCTGTCTTCCGTACTCATGAGTGACTTAGAGACGGGTAGTTCTAACAGGGCACCGAAGCTGCAGTACATGTCCGACTACCATGGTTGGAAGGGCAGATTTCAGACGTATGTCAAGGGCATCGACGGTCTTATATGGTCAGCTATCGAGACAGGGTACAGTCGGCCCCTGGTTGAGAACTCCACTACTCCGATCTCAATTGAAGACATGAATGAAGATCAGAGAAAGAAATACAACTATGAGAAGAAGGCGATGGCGGCATTGAAGCAAGCTCTTCCAAAGGACATCCTTCATCAATTCGCTCAGTGCACAACATCACAGATGCTTTGGTTAGCCTTGGCTGAGCGAAATGAGGGTAATATGAAGACGCGAAAGGTTAAAATGGATCAGCTCAAGAAGGAGTTCGAGAACTTCAATGCTATTGGGAACGAATCTCTGAGGGATTTGACGGCTAGATACTACCATTTGATGTCTGAAATGTATCAGTACGGGGTCTTATATTCATCTGCGGACCTTGTAGAAAGATTTGCTGAGGCGCTACCTCCTCACTGGCATCAATGGTTGGATATTCTAAAGTCAAACAATGCATATCAGACTCTCTCCATCAACGAGTTCATTACCGAGCTGGAGAACAAGGAGATAGAGGAAATCAAGAGAGCAAACAAGGCGCTCATTCCACAGAATCCCAGCATCTATTATGGGAATCCTCTTCAGGACACCAGTGTGGGTGGCACCAAACCACAAACTGCTTTTGTGGTTAACCCGGACCCAGTCTATGCGTTCGACAATTATGGTCCCCCAGCTGATGTTCCTCCTCCTACATATCCTTTTGGACCAAACCCGTATCCTTTGAATTATAATGCTAACCAGTTTGGTGTTAACCCGTTTTCTCATCTTGCAGCACCAGCGCAGGCAACTGCAAACTTTAGTGGACCCTCTTCTACAGGTTTTGGCGGGGCTCCAACTACAAGTTATGGTGGATATGGAGGTGCTTCTAGTTCTAATCAAGGTGGATATCGGACCAATACAGTCCCAGAGCAGCTGAACACTGCTGGTTTTGAAAAGGTGACTGTAGAGCTAGCTCAAGAACATATGGCTCTACTGTCGACCTTGGTAAACTCCTATAGTGGACTGGTTGCTGGACAGATCGGGAATCCTCATCTTACACAGGAGGATTACTCGCAGATTGATAAGGACGACATGGATCTGATAGACATACAATGGCACTTCGCAAGCGTGGTGAGAAGGGCAAAGGAATACATGGACAGGACGGGAAGGAGAGATGTCTTGATCAATAATAACACCAAGTTTGGGTTCGACAAAACAAAGGTCACATGCTACAACTGTGGCACAAAAGGGCATTTTGCAAGGGAATGTGACCGACCTAAGCAGCAAGGACATCTGAATCCCTTCAACAACAACAGAGCTAATCAGAATCAGAGGCAGCAAGCTCAGGGTCAACCTAATACTGAGCGTGCTATTGTCCCAGTCAACAACCAGAATCAGAACCAGAGGCCGCCTGCAAACAACAATCAAGGTCAAGCCATGGTTATTCAAGCTGATGAAGGCTATAACTGGAACCATCTGATCATCGGAGAAGAAGCTCCTCAAGGTGGTGCAGCCTGTTTTGCTCAACAAGCGTCTGAAGCACCAGCCGAAGTTGAAGAAATTTTGAGTCAGTCTGACATCATCACTTCTGAAACCGAGGTGTCTGACTGTGACTCGGAGTGCGATTCTGATAGTGGAGAAGATTTGGAGGATCTGTTAGCTGAAGCAGATGCATTGATCGGTAAAAGATCGTTTCTTGTGGATGTTGACTGCACAGAGAAGAACTACGGCGAATTCTTTGGAGCTCAGAAGACAGCGGCTCATTATGCATTGATGGCCATTACTGAATCGTCGAACAAGGTAAGTTCTTCTTCTGATTCAAAATTAGATTGTGTAGAGTGTAATCAGTTGAAATTCAGAATTAAAGAATTAACTGAAGAAAATCTGAATTTAAAAGCTGATGTTGGTCCGTTACAAAGGTCAATTGATTCCTTGAGACAAAAGGAGAAAAATTTTCTTAGTACAATTGAAAATTATAAAAAGGATGTTTCTGAACTGTCAAAAACCTTAGCCAACAAACAAATTGCTATAAATAATTACATCAATGAGGTCGAAGACACTAAGAAACAATTGGCCATTGTTAACTGTGACTATGAAAAGATCAGGAAAAAGCTTGAGAGTTATTTAAGCTGCAAGTATGTCCTTGATCACATAGTAGAACACTCTGACAAGGAAGGCTTCTCCACCAGTCCCAAATACTCTCAATGTCCACCTCCGGTGAGATTCGAAAATCACAATTTTGATGTCTTGCCGAAGGAGGAACTTGTGGACGTGGCAGCTGAGGCAGCAAAAGCTGCAGAGGCGGCCAAGGTTACTGAAGCAGCTAAACCTGCTGATGTCACTAAGGTTGCTACTCCTGCTAAAGCTGTCAATTTGTGTGAGAAAGCTGATGATATCAGTGTATATGACACTGACACTTCGGATGATGAGCTCGATGAACCTCCTAGGTATGCACCGGTCAAAAATAAAGATATGCCTTTTGAGAATCATATCATTACCACTGAAACCTTGAGTGAACTGGTACCGAAAGTGCAAACCGAGGATGGTAGGAGGATTAAGGTGTTTTATAAGTTAAAAGGGTCTGAAAGGGTGCATGCTGATGAGGAAGTCCCTCTCAGATGTATCGCCCCTGGTCTTGTTGCCAAAATTTGGCAAGAATCTGTCATTACCGTAGAAAAGGAAACCTGGAGTAAAAACAAGGGTAAGGGTAAGGGTAGAAAGAATCAGGGAAATCAGTCTAATGAAAACAACAAGAAAAATCAAAAGTCGAACACCGTTAATCCTCAAAATCAAGCTCAAAGAAACGGTCCGAAAAAGTATGTAACTGAGTTCATTAGATCGAGCGGCACTGAAAGAAATGACGATCCTCAAGTCGATCAGCAAAGAAGATGTCTTGAGGATCCAAAACATAAAAACTCATTTGCCGTTCCATCTAACAAAAGGAACAAAAAGGAGACCAAACCCGAATCTCCTAAGTTTGAAGAATATAGATCCTGTCACAAGTGCGGGGAACGTGGGCATTTAGTTGCTGCGTGCCCTGAATTGAGACGAGAAAGGATCAAAGTGGATGATCCTCCCAGTTCTAGCAAATCCAAGCAACCTGTTTCTCCTAAACTCTCAGAGAAACAAAAGGGAAAGCAGGTTGTTTATGATAACCGCAACAAAATTGCTATGAACCAAAAGCCAGTTGATGGCAGGGGTCCACAGCTGAGGGGGAGCACTGTTCCTCCAAAGGTTGAAGCAGCGCCTAAGCCACCAGCAAAGGCTGCAGCTAAACCGCAGGGCAACCCCAAAGCTGCTCCACGTACAGTTAATTCGGAAGTGGATCCAAAATCTGTTCCTCCAAAGGAATCCAAGGCTGGACCTTCTAGCCCACAGGCAAAGAAGAAGCCCAAGCCAAAGAAACCTGAACAGATTTGGAGACCCAAGTCACCAACCAAAGGAGGAGAATCATCTGCTGGAGAAAGCAATGTTGTACCATCGGAAACAACGCCAACACCAAATGGAAGATGGGTTGACTTTCCGATGTTAGATGAAGTTGGTAGACCCAAGACCGTGAAGGCTTGGGTCCCCCTTAACCACTGAACTTTGAATGTTTGTGCAGGGAGTTCCACAGGGCCTTATCAGCAGCCTATGGATTGTTGATAGTGGAGCTTCAGGGCACATGACAGGCGATTTATCCCTGCTTTTTGACATAAAGAATATCAACGGGGGGTATGTTGCCTTTGCTGGTAATAAAGGGGGCTATATTACAAAGGAAGGAAGTATGAGCAACGGTATTGTAAGCTTTGAAAAGATAAGCTTTGTCAAACAGATAGACCACAATTTGCTGAGCGTTTCGCAGATATGTGACAAAAAGTTCACTGTGTTCTTTGATGACAACGCATGTTTCATTCTGAAGCCTGGATTCAAAATACCGAAAGAGTGGGTCATGATCTCAGCTCCCAGGGTCAACAACTTATACGTCCTGGATATGAGCCGAGCAATGACTGCAAAAGGTCAGGTCACTTGTTTTCTGTCAAAGGCGACAGAGAAGGAATCAATAATGTGGCACAGACGAATGGGGCACATCCACTTGAGGAAAATGAACCATCTGGTCCAGAACAAACTAGTGGAAGGTGTTTCTGTTAAGAATTTTCATTTAAACGATGTCTGTGTCTCATGTAAGAAAGGGAAGCAGAAAAGAAAGTCTCACAAGCCTAAGAAGACAAACTCAGTTAGTCTACCACTCGAACGACTGCACATGGACCTGTTTGGCCCAGTCAATCGAAAGAGCAAGAACGGTGACTCATACTGCTTAGTGGTTACGGATGATTATTCTAGGTTTTCTTGGGTTGTGTGCATGAAGCACAAGAGTGAAACTTTTGATTACTTGAAGAATCTGTTTACTAAATTGGAAAATATATATCAGCTAAAGATCCGTAGGATCAGAAGCGATAACGGAACAGAGTTCAAGAATCACGCTATGGAGGCGTTATGTGCAGAAAAAGGTATTCATCATGAATTCACAGCGCCATACACTCCTCAGCAAAACGGGGTTGCAGAAAGAAAGAATCGGACTCTTATTGAGGCAGCCAGAACTATGCTCGCAGACTCGAACTTGCCTGTGATCTTCTGGAACGAGGCAGTTCACTGCGCGTGTTATACTCTGAATAGGGTTCTAACGGTAAAGAAGCTTGGAAAAACCTCTTACGAGCTTCTGAACCGAAGGAAACCGAACTTAGAGTTTCTGGAACCTTTCGGAGCTCCATGCACCATGATACATCCCGATGGGAAGTTTGGTGCAAAGGCAGAAGAAGGTTTCTTTGTTGGTTACAGCACTCCCAACAAAAGAGTGTACAACAAAAGAACCAACAACGTTGAAGATTGGCTTAATGTCGATGTTCAGCGTTATACTGCCAATGCACCTGGTGTTGGACCTGATTGGTTGTTCGATTATAAGAGTCTATTTGATTCCTTCAACGTGGAAAATTTGGTGGATGATGCTGTAGCGCAAATGTATTACGAATGTGAAAACGCAGCTAGCTCTCCGCTAATGCGTCCGATCGTGGTTAATGCACATGCGCCTGCTCCATCTGATGCCTCTGCATCCACGGGTCCCCCCGATAAAACCGCAGCAGCAGAAGTTGAGGAAGTTTTTCAGGAAGCGTCAGCAGAGGTTCTCGAATCTTCATCTTCCGACGACGATTTTGCAGAGTCTAATGAAACTCTCACTGAGGAACAAGCTGGAAATGGTGAATCTACCACTACAGCTCCAGTTAATCCGACAGGAAACAATCAAGCTGGTCCTTCTTCTTCAGCAGCTCCAGGGATAGGTCTTCGGATCGATCTCTCCGGTTTTAATATGCAACCCGCTGCTCCCTCTAGTTCAAGCGCAGCTGAGACAAATCTATCTCAAGGTTTGGAGAACCTAAATCTGCATTCGGATGATCCAGTGCCGGCACATCCGGAATCTCGGATTCACGACACTCATCCGATGCAAAATGTGATTGGTAATCCGACTAGCAGAGTCATGACGCGCAGTCAGCTCAGAAATGCTAGTTCAAGTGACAATACAGGTACTTTGGCACTCTATTCGGAAATCAGAAAAGCAGGTCATCAGAACGATTGGTCCTTCGCCTTGTATGTTTCTCAAACTGAACCAAGAACTGTGCAAGAGGCACTGAGGGAAGAACCATGGATTGAAGCTATGCAAGCCGAACTTCAGCAGTTCCAAAAGCTAGGAGTGTGGGACTTAGTTGACTTACCTCCAGGCTCGAAAAAGATTGGAACAAAGTGGGTCTACAAATGTAAACGGGATGACCGCGGGGTGATTATAAGAAACAAGGCTCGATTAGTTGTCCTCGGTTTCCGTCAAATCGAAGGAATAGATTACAACGAAGTATACGCTCCAGTTGCGCGCCTTGAAGCTATCCGGATGTTCTTAGCTTACGCTTCGTACAAACGGTTTAAGGTGTATCAAATGGACGTGAAAAGTGCTTTCCTGTATGGTGTCGTGAAGGAAGAGGTGTATGTTGCTCAGCCACCGGGTTTTGAGGATCCGCTGCATCGCGAAAAGGTCTACAAATTGAACAAAGCGTTGTACGGACTCCATCAGGCTCCGCGTGAATGGTACCAAATGCTTAGCAACTATCTGATATCCAACGGGTTCAAACGTGGACTCGTGGACTGCACCTTATTCACCAAGGAAAAGGGTGGTGATCGTCTTCTGGTACAGGTTTATGTTGATGATATTATTTTTGGGTCTACTAATGATGTCATGTGCAGGGAATTCGAAAAGCTTATGCAGGACAAATTTGAGATGAGCTCGATGGGGGAGATGCAATTCTTCCTCGGTCTACAAGTAGAACAACAAGAGTCGGGGATTTTCATCCACCAGACAAAATACGTTGCTGACATCTTGAGCCGGTTCCAGATGGAAGACTCTACTCCAGTAGGCACACCGATTCAGACCAATCACGGGATTGGGCCTGACGAGAAAGGACAAACCGTTGATCCTTTTCTCTATCGAGCTATGATAGGCTCACTCATGTACCTCACTGCATCAAGACCTGATATAATGTTCGCGACATGCTTACTATCAAGATACCAGTCAAGGCCGAAACAGTCACACCTGGTTGCTGTGAAGAGGATCTTACGTTATCTAAAGGGTTGTCCGACCAAAGGTCTTTGGTACCCTAATGACGATAAGTTTGACCTCATCGCATTTAGTGATGCTGACTATGGCGGATGCAAGACAGACTTAAAATCCACATCGGCTGGATGCCAGTTTTTGGGACCAAGACTAGTCTCGTGGCAGTGCAAGAAGCAAGCCTCAGTCGCCTTATCCACCTGCGAGTCAGAATATGTAGCAGCATCGAGCTGCTGCTCCCAGGTTCTTTGGATACAGCAACAAATGAGAGACTACGGTTTGAAATTTCTTAATACTCCCATTCACTGTGATAATGAGTCCGCTATAGCTCTTGCTAAAGACTCAGTTAACCATTCCAAGGCGAAACATATCTTGGTTAAGTATCATTTCATACGCGATTGCTATGAAAAGAAACTTATCGATATGGTAAAAATCCACACAGACTACCAACGTGCCGATTTATTCACCAAAGCTTTTGACGGTCCTCGTTTTGAGTACTTGTTAATCTTAAACGGCATTAAAGTTAAGCAGGATTAGATCCTCATCGGTAATCGTTTTTGTAAATATTTTTCTTTCAAAAATCAGAAAAATCCAAAAATATTGTCTTTTCGCAAATTTTTAGATTTTTAGGGGGAGAAAATTTCAGAAAAAATACAAAAACATTCAGAAAATGCAAAAATTCAAAAAAAATGAGAAAATTCCAAAATCAAAAAAAAATTGAAAAATGCAAAAATGAGTCTCTTTGGTGAAAATGGGAAGATGATATTAACCAATCAGTCGGACTGTCTGGACCCTTATCATCTTAAAAAATATTGGAACTGATAGGTAGCCTCTACAATGATGTGTCGGTAGGCTCAAAATCATTTCCAAGTTCGGCACGGTGATATAAACCTAAATCATCTGAATCATGTGTGGATCAACGTGCGTTGGCATATGGTCTTGGTACCGAAATCTCGTTTGATAGCATGCCAAAATCCGAGGTTTCATGGTCTTTAAGAGGTTGGTACATCCGGGGTGAACTGGACGTCTCTCAGAATAATTAGGAATGGCACACGTGTCGTACGTTGGGGTCGCAGCCTACGACTGAGACACCCCTATGTCATTTCCTGAAAAAAAAACAAAACAAAAAAATAGAATAAATTCTGATCAGGAGACGTCTGGGAATCCTAAAAGAGCAAAAAGATTCATATATGCCAAAACCCTATTCTCAATGAGAATTCGCTCTAAGGTATCAAATCATATACCTAAAGCATCGTACCGTGAAAAATCAAATATACGGTATTTGACTTGTACCCTGGTTTGGATCTCACTGGTCTCTCTGTTGCAGCGTTTCTGCAGACCTGATCACCACTGAGTCCACTCCTTGTAAAATACGGATGACAACAGCTTACTCACCGGTTACGAGGAAGCTTTGTGCATGACTTGATACGGGAATGTGTCGCGTGGCGGGGAACACCTTGTATCTCAGTCTTAATATTACCTTAAACGTATCTAAAGTGCCTAGCGATAAAACTTGATTTTGAGTTTAGGTGGACAACAATATCGACAGTTGTTGTAGGATGCTTGTTGGTAATTTAAGCGAAAACTGAAAATATAAGGGTTCTAGTAATGTCCGTACACTGATATGATTCCCTAACCGTTGAAACTCGCAAAAATATGATAGTGTACAGTTAGTTGATCTCCCGTTTTATTTTATTTATGTTTAGTTTAGCTTAGTTAATCATTCTTGATTGCCGATGTTGGAATCCTAATCCATTGTAATCTTACTTCTTCAAGAATAAAACGCCGAAAATAAAATAGGACAACTTATTGGAAACTTGTGTTTTTGCCGGGTCAAAACCGTATTTTTTATCAAGTACAAGGGTGGAAAATGAAAATTATTCAAGTATCTGAGTCATCATCTGAGTCGTGTGCTAAATCGGGTTGAAAAACGCATGTTTTGAACCTTAACGGGTCAAAAATGTATATTTTGGTGCTGCAGGGGCAATTTGGTAATTTGTGGAAAGTGGATATGCAATTAGTGAGCTAATCGCCTATGCATATTGACGAGTAGCTCCTAATCGTGTGTGTTTACATGCGTTTATGTTCTACTCGTGTGATAAGATAGGCGAGTATGACCACAATCGCCCTATTATCCTACTCGTGTCATGTCATGTGCAAATAAGTGTAATCGCATGTGGATATTAGCGATTAGAGTGCAATCGCATGTCTCATCTAGCGAGTAGAAGCATACTCGCATGTAGAAATAGGCGATTATGAACAGGTATATAAGGAGACTTAACTCTTTCTTGTTCATATTATTTTCAAAACCCATAGCTGTTCGTTCATTTCCCTCTATACCCGTCTCAATCCAAAACTCTTGCCCGTTTATTTGTGATCCTAGATTATTGTCCCACATCACACAGGTAACATATCGTCAAATCTTCAGGATCGAATATCATGTTTTGAATGCTCAAATCTGTCTAACTAGTGCCGAAACCCTAACAAACAAAAACGGATCATTTTACCACTAAAATGTGTTTGTTATTGATTAATCTTGATGGGGGTTTGATAATCGGCACTATTAGGATCCTATCACACAAAGTTTTAAACAAAATCATGTCAAAATCAAAAAGCCCCAATTTTGAATGCTCATGAACCCTAACTTATAAAACCGGTTCAATTGACACCTGATTTGAATATGTAACTGAAAGATTTGTTAGGGCTCTTGTTATTCGGCCGTTTTAGGGTAAAATGTGACCAACATCATCACCCAAAACGACCCATTACGAATTTTGACAAAATTGGTGAAGAACACGAACTATCACGCGATTAGCTTGGCTAATCGTGTGAACAGTTGAGAGATTGGGGTTCTTTTTCTACTAATCGCATGTTAAAACTAGCGATTGGGCCTTAATCGTGTACTCTTACTAGCGATTACATGGCCAATCGCCTGTAACCCTCTGTTTGACCAAAAGTTGTCAAAATTAATCCGTTTTTGTCCGTTTTTCATATCCTTGATCTGTCTTTGATGATTTATGGTGTGTTTGACTTGCAGAATCATGCAATACGGTACTTCGGCCAAGCACAACTTCCTTGCCTTTCTCGGACCTGTAAAGAAGCCAGAATGCAAGCGGTTTGAAGGCGTCATCGAGTACTTGAAGCGCTCAAAGATAAGTTATGCCATATCTACAGACTATGCGCTTACAAGAACATTCTCCAGGAATTCTATCAGAATGCTAGAGTCGACGTCAGCACAATTCCAGCTACTATCAGAAGCTCGGTGCAACGAAAGGAGGTCCTTATCACTGAAGACATGATTCGCGAGATTCTAAGATTTGGAGATGATAAAGACGATCCAATCGTATTCGATTCCATTTTGATACGAGGTGGATTCCTACGGATGAAGTATACGGGTGATGTTCGTGCGCAGGAGATGCTACAAAAGGGATGCTTCCTCCAGAAATGAAGTATCTGACGCACGTGGTGTTAAAGTGTCTCGGACCTCGCAAAGGAACGTTCGATGCAATCAAAGACATTTTGGCATCAGCAATAGTCGCATTGACGTTGAACAAGCTGTTCAACTTCTCTGGGATGATTATGCATCACCTCAAGGAAGTGATTCTGCGAAAACCGACAGAGAATGCCTTTATTGTTTATCCTCGCTTTCTGCTGATGATCCTTGACAATCAGATCCCGAACATGGTGAAACGGGTAGAAGAGCTGATTAATATAAAGAAAATTGATGAAGTTGAGATGAAGAGAATGTTACAGTACACGAATAAGCCAAAGTCCGAATATCCCCAAGTCGTAGATTGTTTGCCTACCTAATGAGAGACAACTATGTGGCACCTCCAGGTAATAGATGGAGACATGACGACAGTGAGTCAGAGGACGATATTCAGATTCACAGACAGGTATTCAAGGATGATGATAACATTGGGAGACCCACTGTTGCTTTGGGACCCAATGCACCGGGCAATATGGGTGATACTGAAGCAAGACAAGATGATGATATGCTTGATACTGATTTGCTGAATATAGATGAACCATCCAGTTCAGGCAAAGGCAAAGCCAAGATTGACGAGGGCCCGGTTAACATTGAAGATGTTGATGATGAAGATGACGACTCAGAGCGTACCGAAGATGAATCGCCCGATATACTTTCTCTTGAGGAGGATAGAGCCCGCACAGCTGCGGCGAGAGAGCTTGCAAGAGATCCCACTTTCACTCCAGTTAGTGGTGATCTTGTTGCAGATATTGATGCTGAACTTAGCACGCCGCCTCCTCAGAAAAGACTAAAGCGACGAAGGTTAGTAGGGGTCAAAAGAGAATGTCAGAAAAGGCAGCTGCGACTGAGAAGACGCCTAAGAAATTGAGGGGAAGGCGTATGAAACTCCCAGATACTTTTGGCCTTCCTGCTTCCTCTTCTGTATCGGCAACAACAGCAGCAACAGAAAAAACAACAGCGGCAACATCGTCTGTCCCACTCTCTTTCAGTGCAGCTATGCCTGCGGGTGTGACTATGTCAATGCCTTCCTCGGTAATCTTCACTGAGCCAGTCTCAGTTACCGTTGAAGCGACAGGTTCACAGTTGGCCGCTAATCCGATAGGTGATAGAATCCGGATGTTGAAAGAAGCAGCAAGATCGACAGCTGCTAAACCTTCTAGCCAATCCTCATCTTCGACTCCAACAACCAACGAACAACTCCAGCGCCAAATCAATGAACTTACTGCTATAGTGGCTGCACAAGCACGGGAAATGGCTGAAATGAAGAGAAACAACGCCAACATAGAAGAAAATGAGACGGCGATGTTGGAATTGATTGGAGACACTATCACTGCTAACACTGAGCTGAGAACCACTGTCGACGCTCTTACTTTATCTAATCAGCAACTCTTGGAGTCGAACAGGCAGATCATGGAATCACAACAGCAGCTCATGGAATCACATCAGCAGCTGATTCAGTCTAACCGTGATCTCCAGCTCGCAAATGTGAACAATGAGCGTCGAATCACCAAATATAAGAAGCAAAACTCAAGGCTAAGGACTAGGTTGAATGCGTTGACCGGAACTCAACCTAGACTTACTGGTGGTTTGGAAGCTGGAGCTAGTACTGCTGCTGATGATGATGATGAGGATAGTGAAGAAGACGATAACGATGAAGAGGATGATGATGAGTCTGATGACGATGATAACAATGATGGTAAGGGTGATGGTGGTGATCCCGGAGCCACAGGCGGGGGTGGATCAACTGGTGGGTCTGCATCGGGACGAACGAAGAAAGGTCACGATCGCAAAGGCAATGATCCCGAGGCAGGTTCTTCTGCTCAGGGGGAGCCAGCACCTATGAGGAGCAAGATTCAAGAACTACGCGATAAAGTAAAGAAGAAAGCGATAGTTCTTGTTGAAGACGTGGAGCCTCTGAACTGTTATTTTGCATATGATGACGAAGGCAACTTGCTCCCACCCCCTGCCATGCCTGAGTACGATCTGGAAGAAGGAGAGATTCCACCTGAGATGACAACAGAGGACATGACTAAAGTATATGGCTTTGCATCTGGAGAATCTTCCAATGCAAGTCAAAATGTTCCTCCTGAGATGCATCCAGAGTGCAATGAAGTGGATCTCGAAGAAGGAACCAGCGTGCCGACCCCTGAGTATGTTGTAAATGACTCGGGCGCTGGAATTCCAAACATTGACGATGAGATGATACGTGAGGCCGAAGAAAAGTTGAAATACGACTCTACTGAAGTTCCTGATGCAGTAAAGATACGACATGACAAAATCAGAGAGCGGTATCCCCAATGGTTCAAGCCCGAAGAGAAGAAAAAGCCAGTCGAGCGAGCATCCATCTTCAAGAAAAGGCTGTCGAAGATGTCTGGCAATGTGATAAGCTGGGCGTACGTGAGTCAGACAAGAATGCTCGGGGTAAAATGGCAAGAAGGTGTATTGTACTTTGAGGAGTTCAAAGACACTCTGAGCCTGCCATTCTGGTACATTCGTGACTTAGTTCGTCTCAACTATCCGCTGTACGAAGAGAAATCTGCCTCTCTTAAGGGTTTTTACACAAAGTTGAAGCGAGAGAGCTCAGAGGGATGGAAAGAGTTCGTGCCTCAGTATCCCAGATCGTATCAGACAGACAAGATTCATCCCTTCACCTTAAAGCCTATCTGGGAGCATAAGATCAAGCCACCGAAATGCGTTTCAAGGATTCCCATTATTCCAGTTGAACAAGACTTTACCTCGAAGCTGTATTATTGGCACTATGATGCAGCAACCACTGAAGCAGTGATTGTCTTGAGCAACAGTCCGAACCCGTGCAGAAAGATAAGGATTTGGGATCCTATGTGGTTGATAAATTGCTCAGAGAAGGACGTGGAGACGTTGTACCAACATCCGATCATGCACTTACCAGCTGAAGCCGATCAAGCCATGAAGTTTCAAAGGGTGATCCAGTTTTGCTACGCCAACAAAGTTCATGCAGGATGCGATTGGTCAAGAATCTCAAGGGTCAAGACAACGTCAAGCTAAAGATGAAGACAGATGATGCTGCTTGTCATTTTGTTTAGTTGTATTCGTTTCTGTTTATCAAGTCTGTAAAGTTGTTTGCTATTGGTATAAACGTTGTCTTTTGATTAAGTCTGTACGTATACTAGCCTGGTCCAAGGGGGAGTCTGTTAGTACATGATGTCCCTAGGCTAGTATATTAGTTGTTTGGACGTGTTTCGGGGTGTTTGGAGATGTTTGTACGCGTTTTGGAGGGTCCGGGATGCTGCATGCGATTAGCAGACAGCTACACACGATTAGAGCCCTAATCGTGTGACTGTTCATGCGAGTGGGCCTTGTTTACTGGCGATTAGCCTTGATCGCTCCACATGGTCATGCTAATCGCGTATATGCTGCTGTTCGTACCCGGGAGGTATAAATAGGCCCAATCATTGCCCTAATCATTAGTTCTTGCCTCACACACTCTCCAAACACCCTCCCATGGTCTGTAAGGTCTGATTTGATCTCTGTAAACACTCGTGCTCTGTTTTAGTGATTAATCGATAATCTTTTGACCCGTGTGTGTGTTGTGATTACTCATTTATCATCGTTTCATTATCGTATCTGTTATTAGAGCATATTAGAGGGATTCCGCACCTCTAGTATTAACCCCGTGATTGTCGGATTTCGCGTTATTCGATCCTACACAGCGGATGTTCTTGTGTTTGGATGGGCGCAAGGCAAGCATGCGTGTGTTGACCTGACTGGGTATCCCCATTGGTGGGACTTCGGGATTCGGGTTTTGTGGCTGGGCAGGCAGTTTTGAAAGCCGAGGGCAAAAAAGTGGATAAATATGAAGCGGCTTGTCTAGAGAACCAGCATGTGTTTGTGCCCTTCGCTTTTGATACTTTTGGAGCGCTGGCCCGCAAGCAATCAAGCTCCTCGATCGCGTGAAGAAAGTTATGCAAAGTAATTCCCCAGCTGCTAAGGGCCAATGTTTTATTTTCAATAGAGTAAGTTTTGCAATACAAAAAAGGGGTAGCGGCGCAACTTGTGGCCCGTTTACCTACGTATCACTTGTAATTGGTTTGTCTTTGGTTCAATGAAAAGTAACCGGATTGGATTAAAAAAAATACGTGGATAAAAAAAAAAGTTACCTTTTTTTACTTTCTATGACTTCTTGGTTGCTCTAAATATGGTCTGGGTAAAGCATATACACAAATAAGTGTTATGTAACAATAATTTCACTTTCCTTTTGCTTTCATATATCTCTCTCACTTTCTGTATATATGCACATAATGGAGTATTGCCTCAGTTGCATTAGAGGAATCTTGTTTAGGGCTAACGTATAAAAGAAAATAACATGCAGTTAACAGTAACAAATCATAAGGTCATTTTGTAGACTTTATCATGTTAAATAAAGAATACATCAGAAAAGGGAATACAATAGATCTTCAACTCTTGTTGATCAAAAGCAATAAAAGCAAAATGAAAACTATTATTGCACATACCAGTTGAAATATATTATTACACATACAAAATATGGGTGGGTTTATAGAGTGTAAAGCTTACGCCATGGTGGTGGACTGGTAATGCAGCAAGAAACATGATCATCTTGTTTAGGTGGTGGTGCTGGTCCTCCTAGAGCCATATATGGTGTTATTCCTTAAGAAAATAACAAAAGTATAATAATATTTGATAAGTTGCATCAATTCTGTGTGTAATTTACCTGAACACAATTATGGTTGGCTGCCGTTATCAGCAAAAATGGAAAAAACTGGGGCGGCGAAACACCTTCGCACTGATGGGTAGACCAACACTACTAGAAAATGAGACTGTTAGAAGTTAATCTTGATTCAATATAATAAACCTATGTTAATTCAGATTTGTACATATGTTAGATATTGATATTATTGTTAGATATCATAAGTTAGATATATAAAACTTGGACGGTGTGTCACACATTGACCAAATCGGTTATAGGAAGATTAAGGGGACATGTCGGTATAATCGCACCCTTCGTATTGTATAAATAGGGTCCAAACATGTGTATTTCAGTGTGTGAAAAGATTAAGTTTATAAAACTTCCTTTCAAAACTTCCCTCCTTATTTTTCCCTCTCTAAAAACCGATCGCATACAATCAAAAACAAACCAGAATTCATTCAGTTTTCAACAGAGACTAATGCAACTTTTTATATGCAACATTTCTCGATTTAGTTGCATTTGACTCTAATGCAACTTTCTTCAACACAACGGTTGCATATTAAAAGATTTAATGCAACCTTTTTGTATAAAAAGTTGCACAAATATGTTGAATTTGCTACCACTATGTCGCAAAGTTGCAAATTTAACTGAAAATTGTAACCTTTTTCTTTAAGGTTCATTATTTTTTTCTAGTTATGAAAACTTAAACGTAACTCATATTTATGGTTCCATCCAAACTTAAACTTAAACCCTAACTTTTTAAATACTTTTTTGCTAGTTTCATCTAAAAATTTATTTTTTCTCATCTGTGTAAGACCCGCAAAACCGGTGTCAAACAGTTGGGTTAACATTCTTAAATATACAAAAACATGAGAAAATTTTCTTTCGAAAGAGTATGTATACGCAACGGAAAATCATCTAGAATAGAATCTATAAAACACATGAAAATTATTTATTCAATTGTAACTCGAATTTAAAATTATCATGTGTAAACAAAAGTCATCTTCAACTAGAAATGTCTTCTTATGCCGGGTAGCTTCTTGCATCGCCAAGCAGTCATCCATCCATCTCTCTTTTAACTGAAATCAATCTAACGTGTATGCAAAAGTCAGCTACGCTGAGTGAGTTCAAGTTTTATAAATTTATATAAACAAGTAATTTGTCAAAATAAGAATTAACAAAATACCTCAACCTCAGAGTTAACAATAAGCGCAATCCGCTAATTTGTTTTTCCCGAGCAAAACAAAAATCAAAGTCTAGGATAGGCATACTCTGCCTAATTACCTCAAGACTTCACTTACCAAATATATAATAAGCGCATCTCGCTTTTCAACACAAAGAACAATCCAGTCTATTTAAGCGAACTAAGGTAAGAGATTAAAGCAGGCATTTCCCACCTCTGTCATAGCTCAGTTTATAAAAAAACCCATAATATAAACTATGTAAAAATCCTGACTCAAAACCAAGACCAGAGATCAAAGCAGGCATGTCCCACTTCCGGCATAGCTCACTTCGACATACCAGGTAGCCATCAAACATAGTCTATTATATTTAATAACATGTATAACATAAACTAAGCAACAAGCATGACACAAAACCAATGCGATAGATCGGAGCAAGCATATCCCACTTCCATCATAGCCCAGTTTATAAGGTCATGTAGTCGCCAAATACAGTTTACGAAAATATATAAATATATAATCCATATAACCTAAACAGGTAGCAAGTCAAAACAATACTCGATCTAACAAGTAAGGTTTCGAATACGTGGCCAAGACATTAAGCGCATTCCGCTTATTAACTAAAAACTCAAGCCACGCTTTAATCAAGACAACAGTCTATTCATATACACGTATACTCAAATCATATAATAACACATTAGGCATAAACTATGTGACAACCATAGTAAAAACTATACCATAAATCAGAGCAGGCCTATCCCACTTCGAATAACACATAAAACAAACTATGTGACAACCATGACAAAAACTATGCCATAAATCAAGTAGGCCTATCCCACTTCTACTAACACATATAACTCAAACCATACAATGACACATTAGGCGCATTCCACCATTTACGTTTCATGCCAAAATAATATATATGAGTAAATATGGATTTTAATCATACACAAATATTTATACTCATAAAATATTTTGTGACTTCATAAAAATAATTTTGCTAGTTTAGCATGCACGTCAGCCCAAAAATATTTAGAAACGATAACTAAAAGAGTGGGCACAAGAACTCACTGGTTGTCAAGCTTCCAATCCACGACTTAAGAACTCTCGAACCGTGTCATTAGGTGAAACCTCATGCGCCCTTAATTTAGATGAAGCCGAGCCATTTAAACCCGCGAACCCGCACTGGGTTCCCATACGTGTCCGCCACCATCCATAATGCAAAAGGCTCAATAAAATTTTTGCCGCCATGCAACATACCCACAGGCCACATCCATGCATCAAAATTGTTTCATGGAAACCACCATAATTATTTAAATCATCATCGTCACCATTACCTCATCATAGAAACCCAAGGATGATTTAATTGTATTTAGTGCACACCACACTCATGGCCATATGGCCACCTACGTAAATCATCACCATCCCATTTAAGTCTAAGACCTAAGCCATGAATGAAAGTCTTGATTCATGTGACTTTATGTTTAGCAGCATTACATAACCTTAAAAAAAACTCAACTCCACATCAGAAAATTAAACACGGTTTCTACACCTTAAGCAACTCAAACAAATAACTTTGCTCAATCCGGTAACCGGGTTCCCTTCACAGCCGGCCGCCATCATAACCATCAAACATCACCACCTATCCTACAACAACCACCACCACAACCTTCGTCACAACCACCATAACCCATCTACGCCACCGGTATCCACCGCCATAGCCATAACCGAACCGAACCAAAACCATCCCGAGACCATGCGTAAACATCTATACGAACAGATTAGAAGTTTACCCTGATCACGATGAGTCGCAAGTCGTGCACCGGAACCACCGTGATCCACCACTGTGTCAACTTCCTCGTTTTCCCTCCCGTCTTTCATTCTTTCACTTCCTCGATTGTAACAATGGACTTGTAAGAGATTGACGAGGATCGATGAATGATGCTTCGACCACGAATGGCGTTCACTTGCACACTGACGGTTGTCTGGAATATTTTGTAGCGGTAGGATCACTTCGGTTCAACGACTATACGTTTTCATCCAAAAACAAAAATTATACAAAGAGGTAGGGGTTGCTCACAGTGGAACGGTGTCGTGCAAGGTGGTGTTGTGTTGGTTTGGATTGTTGATGTATTGTAAAATACATCTATTTCTAGTGTAAAGTTTGTATAATTTTCGAGTCATTTAGATAGTGTTTTTATTAGTTTAGACTTGTATCGGTCTATTTTATTTATTATAGGTTTTTATAGATTTTATTAGTTTTGTGTCTTTTTAGTACTTATGTATTTATTTTTTATTTGTAGGTATTTATGGACGTTGGAGCGTAAACGAGTAACTTTGGTCAAGTCAAGAACACCCGAGTCAAAAACACGGAGTTATTAATACTATATGTAGTAATAATAATAATAATAATAATAATAATAATAATAAATAAAAAAATAGAACATGAAAACGTGACTTTGTCACTCCAAAATGGCCAAGGCCCAATCCAAAAAGAGGGGACATCATTAGACGAAGCTAGAGATCGATATTATTAAGAGAGTTGGAGGCGGCACATACTTATTTTTTTGGAGGAGGCGCACGATTATTGGGGAATTATTATTTTCTTGAAGGCTACGAAGGAGCACAACATAAGGAACAAAAATTGGAGAGGAGGCTTTGACCAAGGACATCGAACAGCAGCAGAATTATTAGAGTGGAGGTCAAGGGTTGAAGCATAGGTGCCAGCACGGGTCGGTTTTAATCTATTTATTTATTATTACTCTATTCAAACCCGTTGTGAACACCATGAATTTGACTTGCTTTTATTGTTTTGATATTTTCATGACCTTTATTGGCTAAACCTTGACGCTACCTAGGTTAAAGATGATTGTACTTGAATGATTTATTTTCTTTTGGTTTTGGAACTTTAGGTTGTGGATGAATTTTATAGTAAAAAGTTCTTTATTTTCTGGTTTGATGTGTATGCGTATTTAGTTTTGTTTAAATAACTTTTATAAACTCCACTTGCGTTTTTGTGAATGTCTTTCATGTATGAATGCGGGTTAGGTTGCGGACTGGGTGTTAGCAGCTAGTTTATGGTTAATTGCCTAGGATTATCCATAGGAGTTGTAATTGTTAGTTAGATGATTCTAAGTGTTCTACCAATTCTCAATAGCTGTAAGGTGCGAGATTGTTGGTCTGTCTAGGGTGTTAAATTGCTAGTTCTAGAGGCTTTGTGAGAAGATCTTCCTAGTTTCCCTAGCATTCCTTGTAGGCCAAGTCTTATCAGAAATATTGTAGTTACCCCTTGAACTTTAGGGTGTATTGTGACTTTCGCGCTGTGAGGTAGACTGTCTAGCGGGTACTTTAAGATTCGAGTAGGTAAGCCTGTAAGGGTAACCTCTCAACCGGTGGTTTAACGGCTTATAAGTAACCTTAGGTTTCTCCTTGAGAAGGGTCGAGGGTCCTCTAGTTTATCCTGTAAGTTTAGTATTTTAAGATCCCGGTTCCACACCAGTTCCATGACCATTAAAAACTTATCATTCATGTGTAGGATTCTAGCCTAGGTAGTGCCTTCCCCATCATCTGATCCCAGTTCCAGTCTCCAGCTTGTGTTTTAAGTTATTTTAGTTTTATTTTATTTATTTGCATTAGTTTGTTAGAAACCCCCCCCCCCCCTTTAAGCAACAAAACCTCATTAAGTCAGTTTGTAGATAAGTAATTGAGTCTAGTATACGTTTTCTAGTAGAGTCTCGTGGGTTCGATACTCGGACTTACTTTAGCTGTACTGCACTGACCGGTACACTTGTCGGTTGTGTGGTTTAGGTTTAGAGAGTCTTAGGTTATAAATTTAAAACTTAGAATGTCTAGTTTAGGTTAATTTAGTTAGTTTTTTATTAAACCACTTTGAGCACATCAATTGTCACTAGAAATATCGATCTTCACCGGCAACTTGCCGGCAAAGTTATGTAGCATATAATGGGTAGAGAGGGGGAGATGATAGGTACCAGCTTCGATCAATGAAGCTATTTAAAAATCCATTGATGGCCGCTAACCATTTGAACGATGATAATGGCTAGAATGTCGGGCCAATTATGGAATCACATTTAACAATAATTTTTATTTCTTTATGGTGATATTAATTCTAAATTAATATCACATTTAATACATATTTATGATGAGGAAAGTGAATATGAGGCTGTTATGTATCTAACTTAGGTGTGAAACCTATCAAAACTACGTAGTTTTGATTGAAACCAATAAAAACCTAATTTTACTTTCATTCATCTTTCTGTAGATCAATATCTAATACTCCATCATTGTTGGTACGTCTTCTTCTTGCTTCTCCATATCCAGAAATTGATATAATCATATGGAAAAGAAATCGAATTCGTTCTTCCTATTCCCATTCACAACCTACTTTGCCATGAGACCTTGCCCACCATCACAATTAGACTTGTTGCAGAAGCTTCCTTTTGTGAATGAACATCTAAATCCATTGTATTTTATTTGTCATATATTAACAATAGCAATATGCGGTCCACTATAATAAATTACGGATAGCAATAGAATTAGAATAACAATTTAGAACAAGGGACACTAATTATTATTTTTTTATAGGGAGCTAACATATTTATATATAAAAAAAATTGATCATTTATATGGATAGCAATTCATTCATATCATCTCCTTGCCACCCGTATACCACAGACTGATGATTAGAAGGCCAGTTAATAAATAATCTCATGTATAGAATTATTACCGAAAAAATAGAAAGGAAGGTGTCTAATTACAAAAGTGACCAACAATGGAAATGGAGTCCCTCCAATGAATTTTCCAGAACGACTATGCATATGTGATTAGCTTTGATACTATGAATTTGAGAAAAATTAAGTAGCAAAGATATCGATATTGTTCAATAAAAAGTGGAGATTGCTAACATTAAATAGGAAAATAATCAACTAAATATATTTTAATCAAAACTACGTAGTTTTGATGGGTTTCACACCTAAGTTATATGCATAACAGCCCCATATTCACTTTTCCCATTTATGATTCCGGCTATTAACACGTTGAGGTAAATATTACTCACTGCACAAGAAATAACAATAAAAATGTCTTGCCAAGAAGAAATCATTTAGCGCAAATTTTTGGGATGTTACAATCTGAATCCAAAAGCTTTCAAATTCTTGCTGGTTTCATCCAAGTGCCTAACTCCATTAGTCAATCTTAGTAAATTGAGGGGCAAAATTGTCAATTCAAATCTCGTCTATATAATAATAATAATAATAATAATAATAATAATAATAATAATAATAATAATAAGTGTTAAAACTCGACAAGAACCTGAAAGGATTGCACCTCCAAATATCTTTACAATAATAATAATAATAATAATAATAATAATAATAATAATAATAATAATAGTAGTAGATACCAGCAGAAGGGCCAGAGAGTGTAATCAAGGTCGAAGACGACTAAACGAGGCAACACAAATAATCCCATGATTTCCATCGCCTCGTTCTTCACCATCAACACTTGAAGAGGATAGTGAATAATAATAATAATAATAATAATAATAACAACAACAACAACCCTAATGACCTGCAACCCCGATGACCTTTATCACCAACAACACCTTTGTCACCCGTCACCAGCATCCACCGTCACCTACCATCGTCAACCTGTCGCCTAAAACCACCACACCCACATAATCCAACCCAATCCCTATAAACCCTAACCGGTATATGGTGGTTTGGATGAGTTAGTGAAACCGCTGTAAACCCTAACTGGTTTATGGTGTTTTGGATGAGGTTTATATTGTTTGAGCTATATCATTAGGGATTCAGGCTCTGTACGAGTCACAAACAAATAGGGTATGTCGAAGACATTAATGTGTTTGTTGAAGAAGCTAATGGTGGTGGTGGTGGTGGGTTGAAGAAGAGACAGAGAGAGGTAGAGGATAAAGAGAGAGAGTAGAGAGAGAGAGAGGAAGGGTAGGATTTAGGAGAGAGAGACTTAAATAAAGATTTTATTTATTAAACAACATAAAATATAAGGGAATTTTAGTCTTTTTACAAGAAGTTAATAGAAAAAATGGATGAAGTTAGCGAGTTGGATGAAACCAGCAAGAATTTGAAAACTTTTGGATTCAGATGAGAAAAAATAAACTTTTGGATGAAACTCTCAAAAATAACCAAACCTCGGGGACGAAAATGACATTTAACTCAAGAAAAAATTATCGACTGATATTGTTACACATGTGAGCTACTGCACCATTGTTGACTATTGACTGAAATCTATAGAATCTGGATGTAGTCTGAAGTGTTGGTGGTGTTAAAATGATAACATTTAAATGACACTTTTATTCTTTTATTTGAATATATTGCATGAGTAGTTTTGCAGGTATGTTGATTATTGTTGATCAAGGTTGATAGCTGATCAGTGGATGATTGATTCTTTGGTCGATGGCCTGTCAAATTGAGCCCAGAAGATAGAGCCCAGTAGATAGTCTAGCCCAAGTTCACTTATATGGGCTTCTGTTGATATTGGGCTTGTCCATTAGCTTATCTGTTTGTCTCAGCCCATGCCACGTTGGCGATCCGGGTGAAACAAACACACCTTGGTTTCACCCGTTAGATTACTTTTGTTCATTTGATCTGAGTCGTTCATTTGTCTCGAGAGCTGCATTGTGAGAGCAGTATAAAAGACTTGTGTTTTCAGTCTCTCTCTTCAGTTCAGATCTTTTTACTTTACGATCACTTTTGTTCTCTCGTGTTCTCTCTCACCTAGGGTTTACTTTACAGTCTTGTTTAGATTAGATTTGGGTGTAATCAGCAGATCATCTATTTGATGATCTGCTAGGGTTGGTTTAGAGTTTTGTTGAGAGGTTCTTTGGTGTAATCGTTTGTTTGAAGTTTATTGTTTGCTGTGTTCGATAATAAAGTGAATATACCATTATTTTGACATGGTATCAGAGCCAAGGCTTTGATCTGGATATTCACTGGGTTTTATTGTTGATCTGATCGAGGTTCTTGATATCTTGGGTAGTCTTCAGATCGTTATCTGATCTTGGTGGCTTTTGGCTTCTTTGGTGTGTGAAGCTGATTTGAGATATTATTCTTGTGGCTGTGTGAAGGCGATGTGCTAGGGGTCGTAAAAACCCTAGCAAAAACAGTATTTGCTCTTTATCCCCAATCAAAGGATAACGAGCCTGGAGAAACCCTAACTTGGGTGCTTATTGGTGAGATCGTTCTTACTTGTGTTCTTGTTTCTTTTTGTTGTGTCTAGGAGTCGCATGGCCGGGTTAGGTGGACCGGCATTGAGACTCAGTACTTGGTTGTGTCTTGTCTAGAGGTCTAGGGTAAAAGGCTCCCAAGCTAAGACTTGCACAGGCACCCTTGAGTGATGAACCTGTGATCTGGCCCCTGGCTTGGCTTCGCCTGTTCTTTCTTTGTGTGTTTATCTGTTCTTGTTTTGTGATTGGTGTGTTTCTGTGCTATCTGTTTAGAAATTACTTGTGTAACTTTGTGAAACATGGCTGATGATGAGAATATTAGTATTCATAGTGATAATAATGATGATACCACTGTTATTAATAATAATGGTGTCACATTAATAAGTAAACTGGATCCTAGCAATCCATTATATTTACATCCTAGTGATTCAGCAAACTTAACTATTGTAAATGTGAAACTTAAAGGAACAGATAACTACAATGTGTGGGCTAATGCTATGATCTTGGCACTTCAAGTTAAAAATAAAATTGGATTTATCAATGGGGAATGTGTAAAACCAATTGATGATATTGTGTTAGAAAGGCAATGGAATAGGTGTAACTCAGTTGTTTTGACTTGGATTCTTAACTCAATCTCTGAGGAACTTTACTTGGGACAAGTTTATTCCAAGCTAGCCTCAGAGGTTTGGAAGGAATTAAAAGAAACTTATAATAAAATAGATGGGTCTGTAGTCTTCAATCTTTATCAACAAATTAATTCTTTCTCACAAAATGGTATACCTGTCTCAGAATATTATCATAAGCTTAATGCCATGTGGAATCAGCTTGATCAGATACTGCAGTTACCTGCATGTACCTGTGAAGCTGCTAGACAATTTAATGACTTTAATAATATGATAAAATTAATGCAGTTCCTTATGGGACTTGACAATGTATATCAGGCTGTTAGAACTAACTTGTTAATAAGAGAAATTTTACCATCTGTTAAAGAGGCTTTTGCTATAATTTCTAGGGAAGAATCCCATAGAAATTCTAGCACCTCAAGTTTAAAGGATCCAAGTCAAGCAATGGGATTCTTTGCTAAGACTAACCAGACCATTGATAAAAAGAAATTAAAGAATACAAATCAGAATGTTAAATGTGTTCACTGTAATAAGTCTGGTCATAGCATTGACAAATGCTTTGAGATTATAGGGTATCCTAGTTGGATGAGACCTAGGTCTGGTCAAAATAGGAAAGGCTTGGGAAATAACAATGTAAACACTGCTTCTGCTGAAAGTAATAATGCAGCCTCTCCTAGTGTTTTGACTTCTGAACAGGTTGCTCAATTGTTGAGTCTGTTAAATAAGAAACCTGAAGAGCCTTCTACCAACTGTAATGCTGCAGGTAGGAGTAATGTTTTTTGGTGTTCTTTTAGTTTTTCTGGAAATTCAAAAAGAATTTTCTCATTTGCTAGTTTAAATGACAAGTATAGGATCTTAGGTTGGATTTGTGATTCAGGGGCAAACCAACATATGGTTATGAGTGACAAGGGTTTATTAAATCAAATTGATGTTAGTGACTTAAACTTAAAAGTAAATCACCCTAATGGTACATTTGCTAAAGTTACTAAAATAGGAGATGTTAAACTTAGTAATGATGTCACTCTCTATGATGTGTTTGTGGTCCCTGATTACTGTGTAAATCTTTTATCTGTAAATAAACTTGCTAAAGATAGTAAGATGACTGTGTCATTTGATGAGTCAAAATGTTATATTCAGGATTCTTTAACCAAGAGAGTCCTGGTGACTGGTAATGAACATGATGGTCTTTACTTCTGTGGTGAGTCTTCTGTCTTGTCTTGTGCAAGTGGTATTAGTAGTGAGTTAACTAATCTATGGCATGCTAGATTAGGTCACCCTTCTGAAACTGTGTTACAAGTGTTAAAAACTGAATTAAAAATAAATAAGGTTGGTAATGATAACCCTTGTGAGACTTGTCATAAGGCTAAACAACATAGGGAACCGTTTCCCATTAGTGAACACACAACTAAGAATTTAGGTGATGTGGTTCACTTGGATGTATGGGGTCCCTATAGGGTCACTAGTAGAGATGGTTTTAAGTACTTTCTAACCATTGTAGATGATTATACTAGGGCTGTTTGGGTATTTCTTATGAAGTCTAAAACTGAGGTTTTTGATAACATTGTTTATTTTACTACTTGTTTACTAAATCAGTTTAAAAAAGGTGTTAAAATTTGAAGAAGTGACAATGGTACTGAATTTGTCAATTCTCAATTTAAAAGTTTTTGTAATAAACTTGGAATTTTTCATCAAACTTCTTGTCCTTACACTCCTCAACAGAATGGTATAGTCGAAAGGAAACATAGACATTTGTTAAATGTAGCTAGGTCTCTATTGTTTCAAAGTTGTTTACCATTAAAATTCTGGTCTGAATGTATTTTGACAGCTGCTTATTTGATTAACAGGACCCCATCTTCTGTGTTAAAAGGTAGGACCCCTTATGAATTACTTTTTGGTTTTAAACCCTCTTTAGAACATCTTAGAGTATTTGGGTGTTTGTGTTACAGTACTGTTTTAAATAATAATGATAAACTAGAAAGTCATGCTGATAAGTGTGTATTGTTAGGTTACTCTAATGAAAAAAAGGGATATAAACTATGGAACCTTGAATCAAAACAAGTTTTGTTTTCAAGAGATGTTAGGTTTTATGAAATGATTTTTCCATTTAAAGAAAATCATATTAGTAAAAACTTTGATTCCAATGTTTATGAAAATGTTAATAATACAAACTTTTTTTATTTTTCTAATGAGACTGATACACAACACTCAACTAGTCTAGGGCTGCCTAATGATGATAAGGGGGTTAGAAAGGTCTTAGAATCAGAAGTTCATGGGTCTCAGCATCCAACTCATAGGCCTGACACTACATATGGAGATGCTGAGACTGTGGACAGTCAGCAACCAAGTAGGACTAGCAGTGAGTTAGGCAGGGCTGAGCATGAGCATTATGATCATGATCAAAATCACAATTCTGAGGGAAACTCAGTTCCTGAGACTCAGTCAAGTGTTGTTAGGAGGTCTAATAGGCAGTCTGTATTACCTAGGAGACTAGAAGAATATGTCATTGAGGGTAAGGTGAAGTATGGTATGGAAAATGTGGTTAACTATGTTAATCTATCTCCTGAAAATGTTTGTTTTGCTTCCATGCTAAACAAATCTGTTGAACCCAAGTTTTATCATCGGGCATGTAATGATCAGAATTGGATCAATGCCATGAATGATGAAATTGAAGCTTTACTTAGGAATGATACTTGGGATATTGTAGACTTACCTAGTAATAGGAAAGCTATAGGTTGCAAGTGGGTCTACAAAATCAAATATAAAGCTTCGGGTGAGATAGATAGGTATAAAACTCGGCTTGTTGCCAAGGGCTTTAGTCAAAGGGAAGGTATAGATTTTGATGAGACATTTTCACCAGTCGTGAAAATGGTTACTATAAGAGTAGTGTTGACCTTAGCTGTTCAAAACAGCTGGTCATTGTTTCAATTAGATATCAATAATGCGTTTTTGTATGGTGATTTAGTTGAAGATGTCTATATGAAATTGCCTGAAGGGTATTATTCTAAAACTGATTCTAGGGTGTGCAAGTTAAAGAGATCCTTGTATGGACTCAAACAGGCACCTAGAATGTGGAATGAAAAGTTAGTTGGTGTCCTATTTGAAACTGGATTTGCTCAAAGTGTGTGTGATCATTCAATGTTTATTAAAAATGATGATTCTGTGATGATTATATTATTAGTATATGTGGATGATATTATAATCACTGGAAACTGTTCTAAGGAAATAGAAAAAGTTAAAGAATTTCTTAAAACCAAGTTTCAAATTAAAGATTTAGGAACCCTTAAGTATTTTCTTGGTATAGAGGTGGTTGATACTAAACATGAACTAGTTTTGACCCAAAGGAAATATTGTATGGAATTGTTGGCAGAGTATGGTATGACAGGCTGCAAACCTGTCAACTGTCCTTTGGAATCAAATCATGTTATTACTTCTTTATATGATAAGGAAAGTGAAAACCTTATAGATATTACTGGATATCAAAGACTTGTTGGCAAGTTGATCTACTTGTCTCATACTCGTCCTGATATAGCTTACTTTGTGCATGTATTAAGTCAATATATGCACAAGCCTACTAAGGCTCATTTTAAAGTAGCTATGCGAGTTTTGAGATATCTTAAAAGATCACCGGGGAATGGTATAAGCTTTAGGAAAAGTAATAACTTGGACTTAAAAGCTTATGCAGATTCTGACTGGGCCAAATGTCTTGTATCTAGGAAATCTGTAACTGGTTTTTGTGTGTTTTTGGGTGATTGTTTGATAACTTGGAAAAGTAAAAAGCAGACCACTATATCACGATCCACAGCAGAAGCTGAGTATCGTTCTATGTGTACTGCGACATGTGAAGTTCTTTGGTTACTAAATCTTCTTAGTGAGTTAAAGATTAAGGTTAGTATTCCTGTATCTTTGTTCTGTGATAACACAGCTGCTATATCTATAGCAACCAATCCAGTCTTACATGAAAAAACAAAACATTTTGAAATTGATATATTTTTCTTAAGAGAAAAAGTTTCAAAAGGGGTCATTAAACCTGAAAATATAAAATTAGTAGATCAGATTGCTGATATTTTTACAAAAGGCTTGTTGGCTTATCAACATGATCAGATCTGCGAATGGCTACGAATGGTTAATGTGTTTGGACAATAAAAGTGAGGGGGGTGTTAAAATGTTAAAATGATAACATTTAAATGACACTTTTATTCTTTTATTTGAATATATTGCATGAGTAGTTTTGCAGGTATGTTGATTATTGTTGATCAAGGTTGATAGCTGATCAGTGGATGATTGATTCTTTGGTCGATGGCCTGTCAAATTGAGCCCAGAAGATAGAGCCCAGTAGATAGTCTAGCCCAAGTTATATTATATGGGCTTCTGTTGGTATTGGGCTTGTCCATTAGCTTATCTGTTTGTCTCAGCCCATGCCACGTTGGCGATCCGGGTGAAACAAACACACCTTGGTTTCACCCGTTAGATTACTTTTGTTCATTTGATCTGAGTCGTTCATTTGTCTCGAGAGCTGCATTGTGAGAGCAGTATAAAAGACTTGTGTTTTCAGTCTCTCTCTTCAGTTCAGATCTTTTTACTTTACGATCACTTTTGTTCTCTCGTGTTCTCTCTCACCTAGGGTTTACTTTACAGTCTTGTTTAGATTAGATTTGGGTGTAATCAGCAGATCATCTATTTGATGATCTGCTAGGGTTGGTTTAGAGTTTTGTTGAGAGGTTCTTTGGTGTAATCGTTTGTTTGAAGTTTATTGTTTGCTGTGTTCGATAATAAAGTGAATATACCATTATTTTGACAGGTGGTGAAACGACAATTTGATACCAACAACAAACCGAGAAGTTACTCAATGAAAATAATGTCAACTTTTCTTTATGAACAGGTTGTTGTTTGTATGTGGTTATATGTACTTAAATGGTGACTGGTAATACATATTGTATGTTACATTATCAAAGACGGGGGCTGATTCGTAAGCTCCAGTACAAGGATCTTGAAAATGTTCTTCAGATTGTTAATTATAAAGGTAGTAGAGGGTAATTTGAAAATTTAAACAACACTTTGTATTTAATTGCATAATAGAGCTCCCAATATATTGAAATTTCTTTATTAAATCAATTTAAATTATGCAGGTACTGGGATGTTGTGTGGAGTACTCTATATGAGTCTGAGAGAAAAGGATCATTTGAAGTGTATGTACTTAAATTCACAATATACATCTTCAGAGACCAGGCAAAAGAGGAAAATATGAATGAATTGATATGTCAACTTGTTGAATGATAGGTTCTTCGTCTAAAGTCGACGATTACACATGTGGGGCAGCTACACTTTGAAGGCAACGCGTCAAGTAACTTCTTGGCACTAGTCGAAATGAAGACTTTAACAATCTCACCATAGATGTGACAACTATAAAAGTAAGAAAAATATTTGTATGACATTCTTGCTCTGTGTATGTAATTTGAAACGCGATTTGAAGCCTCACATTTACTCCATTAAAGGACGCAATGCAGTGTGCACCGAGGATGACAATGTATTCTCTATTAGGTGAGTGCTCCTAACTACTATCTTTAATGCTTCAACAATTTCATTTCAGAAAATGCTTTAGTAATTCTGGTTTTAATTTGTCAAAATTGGACTTTATCATTTTTATTTTGAAATTTTGATTTTTGAACTTTGGATCTGTTTGGTGCGGCCACTTAAAAATTTACTTGTGATCAATACTGTTAAGAACTTATTAGCAATGGTAGGATTATCTGGGTTTTAAAAAGCACGCCTATGTGCAAGGCGCAGCCTATGGCGCCTAAGGGCTTTACGCCTATCCTTTTCCCAAAGGCGCGCGCCTCAAGCGTTTTTTTTGTCAAATTTCAGGCGCTTTTCACCCTGAGGCGCGCGCCTCACGTAACCTGAGTATTTTTATGCATAAAAATGTTGTACCTTGGTGTTTTTGGCTTGTACATATAGGTAAAATCACATAAAAACCTTATTTATAGCTATATTTTGCGTAAATGAAGCTAAAAACTCATGGAATATATATATATATATATATATATATATATATATATATATATGGGATATATAAAAAAATTATATAATTAGTGCACGCTTCGGGTACGAAAATCCCACGCTTTTTGCGCTTTGTGCTTAGACCTCGTCGCTTTTGTGCGCCTAGCGCTTTTTAAATCCAAGAGGATTATAACTTATTCATGGTCAGTCGTCAATGGCATCTCAAGATAAAACCAACAACTATGAAGCTTTGAATGTCCTACATATAAACAACAATATTTAGCATCAACTTGTAGATTTCAACATGAAGTCCCTTTGTAAATTATATACGCAAGGTGAGTTTGTTCGAATAAGTTCTTGTTTTTTTTTTTTTGAGGGAGGAGTGTCATAGATCACTTGAGAGGAAGATATGCTTTCTGCGTGACCCTAAAAGGTTCATTATTACATGAACTTATGAACATTTTTTGCCTCACATAAGCGTGTGCCAGCAAACACTTGTTTGTACAATTTAGTTTATATATTGTACTACACCTTCTCCATTTGTAGGTTGTTTCTTTCTAGTTTTCATACTCTTTTATTTGTTTGAGATAACATATGAATTTTATGTTGTAGGCACATAATTCCCTACATAAGGAAGTATGTAAAAATATCTTGTTTCATCTCATTCCACTGACATCTCACAAGAACTCTTCAGGTATCATTTCATTTGCCCTGCTACTAATTTCATGTATTATTGGATGCACCAGCTAACTTGCTCTTTTATTCTCTATTATATTATAAGCAAGGTTAATATATATTTAGGATGTAGTGTGTTGTCTCTAAGAATAAGTAATGATGGCTGTATTAGGATTTTACACAATTGCAGGGTCTTTCCATCTTGTTTTGTGGTTGACGTTTAGTTTGGATCTTCGATTAACCTTATATCATAATAGATTATCACAATGTATAGATATAGCTATCATTTTTCACAAATCTTGCAGGCACTTAACATCCATTTATATATGTATTACACTCATGGATGCCAAATCTTGTAGGATTTCTTAACATCTAGGAAATACACTTCTATTTTATACGAGAGTATCATCGTCCAATGTCGAAAAAGGTCTATACAGCGTTCTCAAATATTGTTGCAGTAAAGACTACCAGAAATGTCTTCATTTACACAGATTAACTTAACTTTTCTTTTCTGTTCCAAGCATTTTTTTACCGTGAAATAAGATATTTTCATTAATCATGTCACTCTGTTTTGTTTTTAGTACTATTTTTGAAGAGGAATGTGCAAATTTGGTGCATCCTGCGTATCATCATCAAAGATAGGGAGTTGGATTATTAATTACAGTGCTATTTAATTTTTTTATGCCCTCTTCGTCTTGTGAATTCCTACTATTTTTCAAATTGCGAAGTAAGTTTTTGATGTTGCCATTCAAGTCGTTATGCAGCTTCTAAAGGCGAAGAAAAAGAAGGAAAAATGCTAAAAAAAAAAAAAACCATGCTCGATATGAGGAAGAAATTGAAAACAAGTTTGAGATCAAGATGAGGAGAATGTTTTCATTTATCTTTATTATTGTAATTTACACTTCGTGTAACTATATTGTTATTCGAGTTTAGACAAGCATGTTAAACTACACTGATTATTAATGATAAATGTGTTATTATGTCTTGGCATTATTGTGATTGAATGTATATTAACTAAAAAAGTTGCATTTGAGTGCAGAAAATGTTGCATGGTGGTAACTAGACAATAATAAAACACTACTAGAAAAAACACCTTTCTTGACGCGCATTGCGCGTCATGAAAGGGTGTTTATGACACACAAAAAAATGTCATTATAGGCATGGTCATAAAATTAATATGACATGCATTCACGTGTCATCTTTTAATGACACGCATTAATGACACTCTTTCTCGACACACGTTTATGACACGCCTTAATGACACACGTTATGACACGCTATGCGTGTCATATTTTTTGACAAAAAAATAAAAAAATATATATAAATTACAAATTTACTCTGGATTCATATATATATATATATATATATATATATATATCAATAAATCTATTTCAAAATAAAATACATAATAATAAGATGAAATATATTTCAAAAAATATTGTGTCGATACATTCGTAGAGACTTAAAAATACAATTTTACTTGAAAATAAAAGACGATTTAGATTTTCTTCAACAAAGCTTCTCATCATATGTCGTATGGAATCTGTCGATATAACAGTCATGATCCCTAACCTACTGTTAGGATTCGATCTCTCGATCAACACACCAAACACAAACAAACTGCAAGAGATAAAAATAAACGAACACGAGAACACAAGGATTTACGTGGTTCGGTCAGCTGACCTACGTCCACGGGCTGCAACCAGGATATTTTATTATTGCTTTCTGCCTCACTCGTGATGAGGATTACAAGTACAAGATGCCTATATTTATAATACAAGATTAGGGTTTAACCCTTGGGGAACAAGAAAACTAATTATGGGCTAACTAAAACAAATGGGCCGGACCCTTGTCTTTAATTAATCTGCCAACTAATTATCTTCTAACACAAGCCCAAATCAAGGCTCCACAAAACCAACAATCTCCCACTTGGAGGCTTGATAATCTTCAAACTGCCATCCGCTGTGAACTTGTACCTCTTGTAATCTTCCTCGTTTTCCTGGTTGCAGCGGCCTTCTCATCAGTTAACCTGAAGGCCCGTTGAAGCTCCCCCGAGCTCCAACACATCAGTCATGGCTATGTCTGCCGCTGACCCATTCTCTGTCTCTACCGGCTCCCACTGACACGAACTGCTGGATCCTGAAACACCCTGAGAATAAACACTCTCCGAATAAAGCAGATAATCACCTGGAGAGACTTCGACAGCTGGAATACTGGTTCTCTTAACCCATTGTCGTCTAGTAACTCTGACTGAAGCACAACCCATGCTCCCACTGCCACGAAAACCCTTGACTGGTAGTTCTGAACCTTTCCTAGCACGCTCAACCTGAATCTTACCTGTGGCTCTGGGTTTATCATCTGCAAAACAAACCTTCTTCTGCCCACAAGACTCTGTGAACCCGACTTTGTTTCTCTTCTGAACTGGGACGGTCACTCCCTCAGACGGTAAACTGACCATGTAAAGCGAACCCCTCTTTCTTCCTCGAGCTATGACAAGATTTCCCTTGATAACTTTCCACTGCCCGTTCCCGAATTTAACCTCATGTCCCTGTTCATCCAACTGCCCCACTAAAATCAACTGTTTCTTTAAGCTTGGAATCACCCTGACATCCTTCAAAGTCCATGAACTGGCTGAAGTTACTATATCCATATCACCCATGCCCGTAACATCAAGAACATCATTGTTCGCCAGTCTTACCTTACCAAAGTCACATTTCCTCAAATTCCGCAATGCTTCATTGCTGTGGGTAGCGTGAAATGAAGCACCAGAATCCATGACCCAGGAATCTACATAACTCTCTACACTACAGATCAATGCGTCATCATCTGAGCAATCTGATGCAGTGTTAACTTCTTTCTTCTCATTTCGACATTGATTCCTAAAATGTCCAACCTCTTTGCAGTTCCAACAGGTTACATCACCTCGAGCCCTAGACTGACTCCTCATCCTGTTCTTGCTCCCACTACCTCTGTTATTCTTCCTTCCTCTGCCAACATTCAACAATTCACTTGATGATCCACCTGAATTTCTTCGTCTGACATCTTCGCCCAGAATAAGATCCCGAATCCCATCAAAAGTGAACTCGCTGGTAGAACTAGTAATCGCTGTAACAGTCCCTGACCAACTATCTGGCAATGATGATAACAGTAGTAAAGCCTGAACCTCATCCTCGAATTTGATACCAACTGACCCAAGTCTTGACAAAATCGAGTTTAAGTTGTTGATGTGCCCTGTAACTGAACTTCCTTCTTTCATCTTCGTGTTCACCAGTTCACGTATCAGGAAAACCTTGTTAGCTGCCGAAGGCTTTTCATACATATTAGAAAGTGCATCCATAATCCCACGCGCTGTGGTTTCCTTTAGAATGTTGAACGCAACATCCTTCGTTAGCGACAATCTAATAACTGCCTTAGCCTTTTTATCCAAGGCCTCCCACTAGTCCTGTTTTAACTTCTCCGGTTTGTCACCCAATACCATGTCCAAATCCTTCTGAACCAGCAAATCCTCCATTTGCATTTTCCACCAACCAAAGTCTTTTCCATTAAACTTCTCAATCTGAAGTTTACTACTCTCAGCCATTGTCTCAAACTGAGTAATTTCCTGACTTTGAATCTCGGTAAAACAACTAGAAAAATAATCTTGGACAAACAAGATAAACCCCACTAATCAAAACCACCCGACTGTATTCCTTTTTTTTTTTTTAATTATTCGCATTCAACATTGGGCTACTGCCCCTATGTATTCACGACCCCAAAAAAAAAATTAAAGTCAAACAACGAACCTTGTCTTCCTTGAACGGCGCAAAGAACAAAGAGTGTCTTTGGTAATTAATGCAAGCCAAACAATTCACACTTACTCCTTTGTCGTGTTGTGATGTAAACAATTATAGGGTTTACCTCCTTTTTATTTATTTGTTGATGGAGCCACCTAAAGAAACCAAGTTTCTTGACTTCTGCTCTATCGAACAACAAAACAAAAAAAAAAGAATCGGGCTAATGACGATTGGCTGGGTTGAACGGCTACGGCTGCCAGCGACCCTAATCGACCAACTCTCTCGCGTTGTGTTTTACCTGTGTAACGAGCCGTGGCTCTGATACCAGTTGTTAGGATTCGATCTCTCGATCAACACACCAAACACAAACAAACTGCAAGAGATAAAAATAAACGAACACGAGAACACAAGGATTTACGTGGTTCGGTCAGCTGACCTACGTCCACGGGCTGCAACCAGGATATTTTATTATTGCTTTCTGCCTCACTCGTGATGAGGATTACAAGTACAAGATGCCTATATTTATAATACAAGATTAGGGTTTAACCCTTGGGGAACAAGAAAACTAATTATGGGCTAACTTAAACAAATGGGCCGGACCCTTGTCTTTAATTAATCTGCCAACTAATTGTCTTCTAACACAAGCCCAAATCAAGGCTCCACAAAACCAACACCTACTTCCCTGCAGATCATGAATTCTAATTAGTAAAACACTCATTAATGAAAACTACATAAAGAGAGAAACTAGGCTGCAAAAAAGATTAAAAACTAAAACTAAGGCTTAAATGCTAACAAAACATGTATATAAAGCAAGATGCATTTACCAGCAAAGTCGACAATGTAGATTTGCCTCATGCACTAGTACCACATAGTAACACAGTAACGGATTCCTTTAAGCGCTCCCTTTGTTCAGAGTATTTAGCAAGAATAGCTACTCCAGTCGCAGTCGCCTCACCAATATATATTCATGTCAATGTTTTCTCCAGTCATGATTAAATAGGATGCATGGTCACTACAAGCATCAGAAACATTTGTTAAATAGAATGAAAACTAACGGACCTTTGATTACTGGATTTTCTATACTAAAATGGTTAGTAATAAATGACCCATACCTTTCTGGTGCACAAAGTGCTGATGCCACGTGTCCATAAGCGATTTATTAAGGAGACTTAGACCATGCGTAGTGGGGGCTTTATATATAAAGCTCCCCTTCCTGATTGGTCCACGTGGCTGCTGAGTCAGCGTGGAGAGAGAAACTGAAAAAGGGGTGTAGTGGTGGGGCTTTATTTATAAAGCCCCTGATTGTGATTGGTTGATTTTTTTATTATTTTTTTTTAATCTTTTAACTCAAAATAATTAAAATAAAAGACAAATAAATATAAAAAATTACAAATAATAATAAAAACACACAACTAATATTAATTAAATTAAAAAAAATACAAACAACTTAAAAAAATTACAATACCAAATTAAAGAAAAACAACTTAAATAAATTACTAGAGGTTATATTTTGCAAGGATTTGTTGCCTATGATGTATCGCGAGGAGTAGGGCTTCTCCCTCGAGGTGGTCGATCGGTTTGGACAAAAACTCAATGTCCTTTTCCCTTTGTCTCGCCTCTTGAATGTCGACGAACCTTTTATTCCCGGCCACTCTCTGGTCCATAGTTTGCAAACGTCTTTGGCCGAGGTCGCGAAGATCCTGTAGTCGTTGATTCATTTCATCAAACTCCTCCCTCGATGCACCACCTCCTGTCGAAGACGACTCCGCCTTGCCACCCTTTTTTGATCGTCTACCGGGTGGTCTTGGAATATCCTCCTCCTCCTCCTCATCGTACAAATCAACAGGATCATCTAAACTCACAAAGCGAGCATCGGATGTCGGTGTATCCGGATCTCGCGATGTGGAGGTGGTTTTGCTTCGTTTTGATGGTCCTCCTCCTCCTGATCCTCTTCCTCTCCTAATCTTGCGCCCACTACCCGACCCCATAGGCGGGACATTAGCCCACTTAGGACTATGTCTCAACATCTCCCAAATCCTCAAATACGGGAACGGCCCGCGGGTATCTTTCATCTCATCCAAGGCCCTTGCCAACAAACCGTCATCACCTTCCTGTTGTCCTTGCAACGTTGGTAAACCTCCGCAAACGAGTGACATTTATTATTAATGTCCGACCACTTTCCCGATATCGAGTCCTGTTCTCGATACTCCCCTCGACCCATGGCCGCAAAAAACAGCTCTCGAATCCGTTGCCAAAACAACGGGCTATGTTGATAGTTTGCTGCAAAAAAAAATATTATACGATTAACAAGTTTATACATATATATAAACACAAAAAAAATACTAACCAACATTTTAAAATATATATATATAAACACAAAAAAAAATACTAACCAACATTTTAAAATATATATATATATAAACACAAAAAAAATACTAACCAACATTTTAAAATATATATATATATATATATATATATATAAACACAAAAAAAATACTAACCAACTTCGGGGTCCTCGGATATGTCGAGCCAGGCTCGCGCTAAAGCATACTCCTCATCTCTTTCCCAACGTTCCTGTTGCTTTTTTGACGAGGAGCGGTAGCATCTTTCCTTTTATGCGAGCGTCTCCCGCGCCCGCGCCCCCGTTGAGAACCCTCGGGTTGACGTGGTTCGTCTTAAGTTTCTTGACACGCCAAAAAGCGGGCATGTTTGGGCCCGGATAAAATTGACCGGGCATGCCAAGAAGTTGCGCGTATTGCATTGTGTTCGCGTCAAACTCGCCCCAATTGGGTGGCAGCGGAGTAGTAGTGTTTGGCCTCGTAGTGTTTGGCCTCGCACCCGGCCGACCCGGGACCCCGAACGGTGAACCATATGGATACATATTTTGTGTTTTAGTTTGTGTGTGGTGTGTGGTTTTTAGTTTAAGTTGTATGTGTGTTTGTGTTATATTGTGTGTGTATATATATAAAGTCTAAAAAAATTAAATGTAACCGCTCAAAAAAATCAAACGTTCAAAAATTAAAGATGTGCAACGGTCAAATGTTTTTGACCGTTTTTTTCTTACCACTCGCCACATGTCAATACATGATTGGTTGTTTGATTTGTTGCATAGCGTTATTAATATAACGCTTCCCTTGATTTTTATAAAATAGCGCCCCCCTGTGGCGGTGTTCCGGGCGCTATTTTTAAAAAAAAATTGAAAAGTAACGCCCCACTACGGGGGGTCTTAGTTAGGCTGCACAACAAGTATTAATAGATATAGTATGATTCAATGGTGCGCGTTGTGCACCTTGATTCGGGCGTCACCGAAACGCAAACAAATTCTTTTCAACCAAATTTCATATCGAAAATCAACAATAGCAACATCATATTCAACCAACACCTCCAAAAATACACGAAACCAATCGACACACGATCGAATTGGTTTTGAGTCGTTTTGACACTAATCCAAAAATGTAAGGAATAAACATATGGCATAATATAATACAAATGCTAACGTGAAGTTGGTTATCTTCAAGTAAATATACTTCAATGTCAGATGCAATTTCCAAATAAAACGGATATAAACAAAATTAGTTAATGAGCTCCAATAAAAAAAGTAAATAAATAGTTGATGTAATTCTAAATCTAATTCTACTTGCGCCTTTTGCAGCTGGGAATCAATTGTCATCAGTTCAAACAATAATAACCAAATTCCTCTCCGATTCGTGGCGGGTACTCGGTTAGTATTGATTCGCTTATTTACCATACCAAAACCTGTTATAGCAATTGGAAAGTAAAAAAAAAAAACCTTTGGCCAAGGCTAGAGTATTTTCATATCAGCCATTATATTTATGCATAATTAGTAACTAGAATAAAAGATTAGGGTACTCACATGGTCAGCTGATCATCGCTCGCTGTCCCATCCATCCAAACAAACAAAATACAAATTAGGGCAATTTGTTTATCAAACACAGGCACGTAAGATATCGATCAATGAAAAGCTCTAGTCTTTGTCAACATATTATTTCTTATGTTATCCATCAAAATCAACTCCCAATATTTCAAATCTACAACTCAAATTAACCCAAAACTAGGTCAAAACAGAACATAATAGCATCAATTAGGGCAAATTAACTAGCAACAAAACCAATACAAATACAAATACACTAACATAAAAAGAAAAAAACAAAAGCGATTAAGAGTATAGTTGAGAGATGAGTTTACAGTAGGGAAGGTGTTACTGGTGTAAGAATAAAGCATACACGTCTTCCCAATACTAACAGCATAAACCCTATAGAAAAATCACATGTGTATAACAAAGATCTTGTTAATCAATAATACAGATGTAGTTAACCTGATGGAAAATAAACATGATTGTAGAAAACCTTAATCTACCTTGAGCCAACGATAACAATAACCGGAAATGAAACATGAAAGAAGAGGTGAAGCACCAACAACGCATCAGATCTGCAGTGGAAAAAAACGTTGCTCAACGATTGTAGTCGGGACGATGCGCAGTCGGTAGAGACGAGTGATCGTCCGTCGAGTCGGGTTAAGATGTGGGTTTGGATGATATCTTAATGAAGATTATTTATTCCCATGGTAGAAAGAAGTAAAGAGTGTATGGAAGATGAACATGTGTTGTGGGTAGATAAAGGATTGGGTAGTGAGAGAGAGAAGGTTGCACAAATGTTTGAGGAAGAAGAGGAAGAAGGGTAAGAGAGCTTTTATACCTAGGGATTAATTGGGAGGGAAATTAAATTTTTGAAGTTATGACATTAACAATGACGCGCGCTTTTTTATTTGATCATGGTTTTCAATTATTGACATCACATTCTTGACACGCCAAAAAGCGTGTCATTATTTAACCAAATTTTTAAAATCATGACAATTTTTTATGACACACGCTTTTGAGTGTCATTAATAAGTGTGTGTCATAAAACGCGCGTCAAGAAAAGCACTTTTTCTAGTAGTGAAAGTTGCATTTGCGTATTAAAAAGGTTACATTTTGAAGTAAAAAAAGTTGCATTAGAATGTAAAAAGGTTACACATTAAAAAGGTTGCATATGAAAAGGAAATGCAACACTTTTAAAAACTGTTGCATTAGGTCTTGAAAAGGTTGCATTAGATCTAATGCAAATTTGCCTAACACAACTTTTAATAAAAGGTTGCATTAGGCTTAATGCAATTTTTTTAAGGCCTAATGTAACATTTTACTAGGGTTGCATTAGCTCCATGAAGAAACACCGATATAACAATCTATATATAAGCACAATAAAGAGATATTTCTTATTAATGATTGTTGGACAGTTACAAGGGCTCAAACACAGATTATTACAGCGTTTCGACTATAATCTATCTTTTTCAACTATTGACGAATTCTCTAAGGATTTCTATGCCGAGTATCGAATGAATCCTTTCTCCTAGGTGAGAAATGATATTTATAGGCCTTCGAGATGCTCTGTGATTGGCTGGATTGAGAATGACAGCTGTGTTGTACGATCGCAGGCCACGATTGCTGTTGGCGTCCTGCGATTGGTCCACGTGTCCTGTGTCTATCCTTTCTGTCCTCGTACCTGCAGATGATCATGGGGCAGGGAATAATGGCCTCTGATTGGCCACATGTCCCTTTCATTGTCGGATTACAGGTGACATGGACGAGGTGGCGTGCGCCAGCTTCTAGTAGGTCTAGTCAGCGTTCCTGCTGACGTGTTGAGTAGATGTTGGGCCGTGCGCATGCGCGGGTACATATCTCTTCAATTCCCCCTAGTTTAGCATGTTGTATGCGTAGCATGCGGGACGCTAGACTTAGAAAGTGGGAAGAAAACATCCTCGGTTTTGTTGTGGGGGGTAATTGTGCTCTTTATTTGGTTCTGTGCGCCTGATGCAGAGTGTATGCAGGCGCACATCACTAATTAATGCTCACATCAGAGTGGTCAGGGCGTGCAGGTGAAAGGACGTGTTGGTAGCCGAAAAGTCCTTGGCGGTTCTGTTGTGTCAGAGCGTGGTGGGGTCCAGCTGTCGTGTCGTTTTGCATGGCCACCTCTCTCTCTGACGTGTCACGTCCTTGTTGTACGTGCAACACAACTCTTGTCATCCTAACTCCCTATAAAGGTCCTCTTTATCCATCATTATTTCTCACACTTGTTCAAATTTCAAAAAAAAAAAATTCCTCTCTTCCAACACAATATCTTTCTTCACCGGATTAGTAGATTGCACCCTTAACCCTTTTTCTTTTCTTTGATTTTGCTTGTTATAACGATGGAGTGTCCATCTAAAGTTGCTCTGGCGCATTGTAAGAAGAAGAGGGGTGGCAGAAAAGGTGATGATAGGTCCAAGAAGGGTCCGTCGCTTGTTGGTGATGTGACGGCGTCATGGACTAAAGAAGAATTTCGGAAATTTTGTAAGTCATATGGTCTTTCATCATCTTATGGGGTTGAGATGCCCGCTCAGGGGAAGACCATCTTGCAGCCACCGGTTGGGAAAGTGGGGGTTTATGCTGCATATCTCAAGGACTGTAACTTTAGGGTACCAATCACTAGGTTTCTTGGCACGTTTTTACAAGCAGTGGGTGTGCATCTAAGCCAGATCCATCCAGGTTTGATGTCCCGGTTGATGTTCTTTGAGTTTTGCTATCATGCTCAAGACATTGAACAGGATGTTGACATGTTCTATGTCTTCTACAATTTGTGCTTTGTGGAGAGTTGGCTCTCTCGCCATCCGCGTCATGGTGTATCTCTATGCGCGAGAGCTGGAATGAAGAGCTTTAGGGAGCGGAAGCCTAAATTCTTCTGGATTGTTGACGGTGTTATACCGTTTAAGATGGGTTGCTTGGATCCTGAGGAAGGGCTCGAGAAGGTAGAGCTCATTGATTATGAGGACCAAGCATGGTTTAAAACTTTGACCAGCATCTGGTGGATGTGTGCGTTGTTCCTAAGACGGCCTTGGTAATGGCTGGCATGGGCATGAAGTACAATGTTGAGGGTCGTAAACCACCTCTTACGGAAGATGGTAAAGGTAAGTGTCCTTCCGCGTTGTTAACCTTGTGTGTAACTGTTAGGCTATCCATGATTTACTTGTCGCATTGTGTTTTGCAGTTGTGAGCAGTTTGTACCATGTGCTGTTAGGGGGCGACAACATGGGTTTCGCGTTTAAGGAGCTGGCGGAGGGGGAGTTATACATTTTGGAGAAAGCTTGAGACACCTTGATGCGCCCTAACATTAGTTCTTCTGAGCAAATGAAGGAGGCGCCTACACTGCTCATCAAAGAAGCCAGTGCATCCTCTTCGCCTTTTATTGATGTGTCCCCTGTGAATATGTTTTTGCGCACGGGGCACCCATTTGTGGTAATATCAAGTGACGAGTCGTCTGGCTCGCGCGGTTCCTCATCTCCACATGTTTCATCCGCAGGTGGCAGTGGCAAGTGGGTGGCGGGGATAATAAAGGTGAAGACTTTTGTTTTCTTTTGAACCGCGAGGTGGTGAGTCGTTACCTCCGAAACTATAACCCAACTAAACGCAGCTATGTTGAACTTTCAGATGCTTTCGTTCAAGATGAGCCTGCCACCGTCGATTTGACTTAGTCTGTGGATGACGTGGTGGTGACAAGCCGTTGACTGTCGAGACGACTGAGTTGGAATGGGCGCCTGAGGTAGCTCCTAGGAAGAAGGCGAGGTCCAAGCGTTCTAGGTCGAAACACAGCTCATCGGAGAAAGACGGTGCGGGGATTTTGTTGTCTCTTGTTGGTAAGAAAAAGAAGCTGGACGATTTGGTCCATAGTGCTTAGGATACTCTGCTTGGTAAGCTTTCTTTCTTTTATCTTTCCCTGTTTATTGCACAGTTGTGCTTAACTTATACATTTTTTGTTTTGTGCGCGGCCGATTTGTGGGAGTGTTACACCCCCGGATGTTAGTGAGGGTTCAGGGCAAGGGGCGGATTATGTCGAGGATGATGACAGTGAGAAGAAGGTTGTATCCAAGCTAGACGCTGGCTTTTCTGGCAGTGATAGTGACAAGTCTGAAGCGGAGATAGATGTAGGTGTTGTTTTTGTGCCGGCCTGGTCGCTGACACACGATAGCCGTTTGCAGATCTGGAGAGTTGTCGTCAGTTCCTTGGCAACACTATTCCCCATGCTGAGCGCGCGTTCCAGGCGTCGTGTTCTCGTAATGATCTGTTAGATGACAACATTATGAGCTTGGCGAACTTCTGGTCTACCTCTGCGGAGATTGCACATCAGTGGGGGTCTCTATCTCATGAGCGAGAGAGTTATGACCATGAGATGAAACTGCCCGCGGAGGAGCGTGATGAGTTGAGCCGCGCACTGAAGGTGGCTAAATGGGACGCGGTGACCTTTCGAGAGGAGAGGGACATGGTTAAGAAACACTTGTCTGAGCGAGAGAACTCATGGATTGAGGCTTGTGCGATGACCAACCGCAAGTTAGAAGCCGCTGCGGAGCGTGAGCGTATTGCTGAGCAGCGTCATGATGACATTTTTAAGGAAAATTTGCGTTTGTCAAACTTTCTAGGGCAGCTCAATAATGCTTTGGTCTCTGCCCGCGACATGCTTAGGGATAAAGATAGGGTTGTAAACGAACCAAACGAACACGAACAATGCTTTGTTCATGTTTGTTTGTTAAGGTTTCTTGGACAAACAAACCGTTCACGAACACACTAACGAACATAATTCTATGTTTGTGTTCGTTTGTTAAGAAATTCAGTTGTTTGCGAACTGTTCGTGAACACGGGTCTTGAACACAAACAAACAAAAACAAACATTTAATATGTAACTAACTAAAAAACATTGTTAACATTAACCTTTAGACAAAGTATATCTACTAAACAATGTCTATAAGTCAAATTGTACTAACTTAGACATAATTATCTAAAATTACTTAGGCATAGGCATGAATACATGATATTCCTAATTCAAAAGTTTATAAATATCCTAAGTTTTAACTAGTGACCGAACACAAACAAACAAACATACATGAACGTATATAAGTAAACGAACGTACACAAACACATTGCCGAGCGTTCACGAATGCAATCGAACGAACGAGACATTTGTTCGTGTTTGTTTGTTCAGTTAATCAAACGGATTTTTTTGTTCGTGTTTGTTTATTTATTAAACAAATGGACACAAACGAACTTCCCGCCGAACGGTTTACGAACTGTTCACTGAACGTTTGGTTTGTTTACAGCCCTAAATAAAGATGATGAGATAGCCAAACTGAAGGCGCAAGTTGTAGAATTGGATGCAGCCAACTTCAAACTTCAGCAGGCTAACGCGGATTTAGATGGTGAGGTGTTGGATATTAAGGCAGAGGCTCACTTGGCCCAAGAGGATCGCGAATGGTTTCTTACATGTTGCGTCCCTGAGGTTTGACTTGAACTTGCCTTTTTTCCTTTTGTTTTTTACTTTGTGTTATCGTTTAACTGTTTGCTTGCAGGTTGCGCATTATGTTAGGAACTCTGATGAGGTGTGTAATGTTGTTGTTACACCCGTCAAAATCACTGGTCATATTCGTACACTTAGCTACATGTTTACAGTGTGCATAGCATTACATGTCATCATAGTGGGGCTATACAGGGTTCCAACGGGTTAATCCCAAAGCATACAGTCTAGCAGTAGACGCATTAGTTGGTCCAAGGCCTTAGTTAGTCCAATAAGTCATGCTAGACTACAGGAAACCTATGCAAAACCATGCAATTGAACATATGATTTCGAGTTTGTTGACCCGACAAGAACAAATACAAACAATATTTATTCACAAGAGGTTACCAACACATGATTGGAAATAACAAAATACCTCACATATACAAGCATAAACACACACGGCTATATATATATATATATATATATACATACACGAACATATGTATGTATGCATACACACTCACTTACTAGTCACCATCCTTATCTCAACAAGAGTTTTACACAAGAATGGCATACACAAACATTCCACAACCTCCAAGTCATGTAGACTTACCACAAGAATCACATTTTCTTTCCCCATGGCCATTGAACATTTCACCACCATTCAATAGTTCCAAGAACCTAAGTGTTTCACTAACAAGAGACCTTGTGATCCCACTACATGAACCTAGATAGCTTTGACTTCCTAAATTGCTCAATTACACCACAATATTTCGGCCCATGTGTTCCCAAGACATGATTAAGTGAAGCAAGGAACCTAACTATCCTATACATCTATACAATATACATACACATATACACGCATGCATACATCCAAGAACAACCTCCTATTTCAAGTTCCTAGGCATGTACACAAGCATGGAAACAACACCAAACCCATGGCCATCCAAGACACCTAGACTTGCCAACAATACTCTTTCTTTTCCCATAATATTTCGGCCCCCAAGAGTCCCAAGGAAGAGTGCACACCATCACCTACAACAATGGTCAAACCCTTATACTAGATTAGCAAAACACAAATCACATGAGCAAGATAAGATTGTCAATCTTGCCACAAAAGGAGAATGCTTCTTCCCCATGTAAGGAGGCGGCCGAACACCTACACCACCCACCAAAAACCACCAAGTCAACCTCTTTCACTTACAAGGCCCTTAGTGTAGAGCACTCCAAGAAAGGTGAAGGTTGACTTACCTTGTTTGTTAACCAATGATCCTAGGCTCTCCTCTCTCCCTCTCGCCTATATATAGAGCCCAAAGGAAGCAAGAGATTCACACATAACACTCCTCAAATACACTAACACTTGAAACCACTTCTTTCTCTCTTGATACCCCTCGGCCGAAGAACAAGGCACACAAGAAGCTTGTTTTGATCGACCAACACCGCCATTTAGGAGTTCCAAGTCCTCATCTAGCACCTAGGAGATTTCTTGCAGGGAGTTAGCTTGTTTTCTTTTATAATTTTCGGCTATAACACACAAGGTATAACAACCAAACCATTCCCTCTTGTTTATATACAACACTCGACCATGACAAGCTCACATGAGGCACACACTTTCAAACGCATTATAACCATGAGTTTTTCAAGTTATACTAACTAAAACACTTAAGTCTTATCGTAAAAGTTCAATGTTTGGCTTATGAATGCACACCTACATGTATGCAATTTCATACACTTTGAAACCCGTACGTTGACATACGAGTACACCCACACATACAAATGCATGTATGCATGAGTGTATAGGGTCGAGGTCGGCCCAAAACATATCGATCTTGTTTAGTTTTGCAACCTATACTAAGCTTTATCTTAAGAACATGTGTTAAAGACCATATAAACATGTGTTAACAATCTTAACACAAGAGTTTTCTTGAAAACCAAGGATACATACTAACATGTGTGTATATTCAAAGACACGATACCTAAACATGTTATTTTCATAAGAAACTGTCAAGAGGTATGTCCATATTCCTCCCTAGACATACATAACTGAGGCAAAAGTAACACTCGGTGATATTTAGTAATTCAAGGCATTTGTCTTACCCAAAATAGACTAAACACCGTCACACTAACAACAAAACAAAGATTTCTGACACATACAGTGTGTGACACACGTGGATAGTGGTACATAAGCCCCTAGTCCACGGTGTTGCAGTCGGGTGAACAGTTGCATGGTAGTTAGAATAAAACATAGACTTAAGGTTGCCTTTAAATGAACTTAGGGCATCCCAGACCAGACACACAGTGCCAGATTCAGTTCAGTCTAGCATCCAGGCATCAAGTGAGTATTCACGACCCCTTTTTACAGTTTTTACATTTTTACGAGGGAAAAACATGCGTACAGTTTTCAGTTACAATACATGACTATTATGTGAACATGAGACATTACAGTTCAGGATCCATTAAGCCCTCGTGTCATACATCATACCATAACCATTAGCTATGGACTTAGCCATGAAACACCGGGATAGATCTATTAGGTTGACACCCCTACTCTTGGTCAGTCGCTCTGACCGGATGACAGATATCAAAAGAGTGCTTGTATTTCACATTATTTCATTGTCTTTAGTGTACAATGGGCGAGGCACAACATGTTAAGGTTTGGTTATGGGCTCATGTCAGATCACATATTGATTATTCCCCAAGCCAAGCAATGATTTTGCCGGTTTTGGATTACATGTCCACCATATAGAAAACCCGTGAACTCACCAACTTTATGTTGACCCATATTTCCTTTAATGCATGTTTTTCAGGAAATTATCATCGATAATGGAACTTCCGGGGGTCGCGTGCGAGCATTTGTGGGATACCTTCTTTTGGACCGTTGTGTTGTTGTTTTAATCCTAGACATTTACATACAATGGTTGTGATTTTTAAACAATTAACTCTATGTTGAACAAATCTGGTTGTTTAATGAAAGTTCCCACTTTATTTTAATCAATGCTCGTGTGACCTTTGTGCTTGGAAATCTTTCGAAGTCGCACCTCGCGTTTCCGCCTAGGCAGGGTGTGACAGCTGTCGCTGGGGTTAATGCAGCTGCAAAGCTTGTGGGGCGGAAAGTTGGTTTCATTAAATGATACCAATACGCCAAAGATGGCAAGGCTCTTGAGGCATTCTTGGCGAAGAAAGATGCGGAATATGACAATGATATACGTTAAAATATACATAAATAGTTCAAATCTGAATATTTTGGCTTGTATGTGATGTTTATTTAGTTAATCGTACGCCTACGGGCAAGAACACTAGTATGTAGTATGTTAAACAATCGTTTGTATAGTTAATCATGTCTTGTATGAATTTGGCGTTTTTCATGTTTGAATCTTGATGATCATAGTGCAACCTTGTTTCATTGTTAATGGATTTGTAGTTATGTTTGAATGACTTTGATGATTATCGAATGTGTTAGGCGGATACATGTTGAGAAACCGTCCGTTTTAATCATCTGGTAGTAGACTAGTTAACTTGTTAATAAGTTTACACCATGAAACTGTAACCGGGTATTGGTTTGGTTAAAGTCAGTCGAATAATGATTAGAAATGTTTACCGGCACGTAAAAGGGTTTTAAAAGGTTAATGGTGTTGTTACTGATCTTTGACACGGTTAATGATCTTTGCTAGTTATTTTGGTAGAAATAGCGATCTTAGTAGATCTGTGTTCAAATTGGTAAAATGGAATAGGTTGTGAAATGCTCTACTTTATGCTAGTCTCGGTGGTTGTATTGTGTATTCGGTATTGCTTTCCTTGATTAGTGAGGTTAGAAAACTCTTAACGGATGACTAACTTATCTTTAGAAGATTCACATGAGATCATATCAGTTGCTCGCTAATAAACAATTTGAGGTGGTTAACGTGTGTTTATCGTGTTAGCTTTCCGTATAGTTGTCATGTTAGGCTGCCCGAAAAGGACACTAACTGTCGGAAAATGGGAATGTTGATCACACGTCTTTATTTCATATGATATGTAGATGATATGCTAGGATTGATATATTATAGTCTATATAGATATATTTTGTATTTGGAGTCTTACATATGTTAATTAGATATTTTAGAATTAATTTAGTTTAAAACAAAATTTCGCTATCTTTTCCTACTGGTAAATTGAGGACAGAGTTTAAGCACAATTGCTTCGTGCGCGTCCATGGATCGATATCTGGTTCTTATCTGTACATTTCTACATATATGACAGGGTACACTTGCCCTATTGTGTGTGTTTTAATATTAAGGTCTAAACCATTTTTATAAATATTAAAGCAGAAACCTGTGTTAATTTATTGTAAAAATTATGTGTATATTCGCACACGTCAAACAACCTTGAGCTTGGGTTGGTAGAGTTTGTTGTAAGTCACAAGGATTTCCTACGTGCTATGAACTGAGGCAGTCATTCGAGAAGCAAGGCCTTGTGCATACGAAGCATAAGAACTCTACCGCGCAGGCGCAGATCGAAGGAAACTAAAGCTGAATGCAGTCATCTCGAGGATAGTGAAAAGCTGGACCTGTCTGGGTCCGATGATTAAGATGACCTCAGCGAGTCCTCTTCTGATGATAAGATTGAATAGCCACTTCTGCTTATGTATCGTACTTTATTGATGCTTGGTTTTTGTCGAACAGTCCTGAAATGTCATGTTTATGTTTTTGAAATTCCAAGTGTTTGTAAGACAATTCGCTTTAGCTTTTTATGTTAATGCTTGGTTTTAGCTTTTACTACACATGTTTGTGTGCAATGTTGTTTGTTTAGCATGGATGTGCTTGACCTGTCGTGTGGCCATTGCCATTGCCATTGCAGTTTGGTGATGCGTAATTTGTAAGAAACTTGTTTAAACAGGTTTTGTGTTTTTAGATGCGGTGCATCTTGTAGCTGCATTTTACCTATGCAATGTTTACTTTACAGGTTGCATTTTAACTATGCAATGTTGAGATTACAGGTTGCATTTTACCTATGCAATGTAGTTTGTGCATTGCATTTTAACTATGCAATGGAGTTTAAGTATTGCATTTTAACTATGCAATTTTTAGCTTGCACATTACATTTTAACTATGCAATGCGTAGTTTAGAGATTGCATTTTGACTATGCAGTTTAGTTTAAGTGTTGCATTTTAACTATGCAACGTTTAGTTTGGAGATTGCATTTTAGCTATGCGTTTTTTAGTTTGCGCATTACATTTTAACTATGCAATGCGTAGTTTAGAGATTGCATTTTAACTATGCAATTTAGTTTAGGAGTTGTGTCGCGTTAGGTAGTGTTTGCTTGAGTGTTGTATAAGAGTGAATGACAATAGTATGAACATTTCTGAAATGAAGGATTGACTGTATTCATTCACGTGATTGGCTAAACTAGCCTTCATTACAATAGGAAAAGTAAATTACATGTAACACTTTCTAAGTTGTGTCGCGTTCCATGTGCGCGGCACAATCTTTTCTTCCAACGTAGTTAATATGTATGTTCCTTTTCCAAGGACCTCCACAATGCGATAGGGTCCTTCCCACGTAGGTTTCAGTTTTCCCTGTGGGATTGCGCCGCTGGCCTCATTGTTTCGCAACACAAAATCTCCCTCCTGGAAAGCGTATAGTTTGACTCTGGCATTGTAGTATTTTTCCAACTGTTTCTTGTAATTTGATTCTTTTACAGTTTCCAGGTCTCTGCGCTCTTCCAGTAGGTCTAGGTTAAGGCACAGTTCTGTTTCATTGTTGGTGCGGCTTGCTGAGAGAACTCTAGCGGAGGGGCAGTCGATCTCTGCTGGAATCATAGCTTCCGAGCCATATGTCAAGCTGAGAGGGGTTTCACCCATGCTTGTCTTTGTTCATGTGCGATTCGCCCATAGCACGTTGGGCAACTCCTCCACCCAGGCTTTCCCTTTGGTTCCAAGCCTCGCTTTGATTCCTTCCACTAGGGTGCGCCACAGAGGTGAAGACTGGTTGTATGTGCAGATCGTTGTAGCACTTCAACAACCCTTTGTCCGCAAATTGGGTACCATTATCCGTGACAATCATCATAGGTAGGCGAAAGCGGCAGATGATGAATTCCCAAATAAACTTCTTCACCTGCTTCGCCGTGATTTCTGTAAGCGGCTTGGCCTCTACCCATTTTGTGAAGTAGTCGATGGCGACTATCAAGTATTTTCTTTTGCCAGTTTTCATTGGAAATGGCCCCACAATGTCAATGGCCCATTTTTTAAATGGCCAGGTGGAGGTTACTGGTATCAGATCGTTCTTTGGGCGCATGGTGCTGGCATGAATCACAAAGGCGGATGATTTTTAAGGCATCCAGGTGCATGCCTGGCCAATTGTATCCTGCATTCATGATTTTCGCGACCACCATGCATAGCCCTGCATAAATACCACAAATTCCTTTATGGATCTCCCTGACCAAGTAGTCTGCGTCGTTCGCGTCAACACATCTCAAAAGCGTCCCAGATAAGATTTTCGGTACAACACTCCATCTTGCATTTGGTACTGGAGAGGTTTGTGTTGTATTTTCTTCGCTCTACGCGTTTATCTGGGAGTGCGCCTGTGTGAGATATGACACGATCGGTGTCATCCAGCTGTCAACACTCGTTTGGATGACATGAAATTCCTTGGGTGGAACAGACGACTCCTTCATGACTTCCACTCGGACCTCTTTTTCTAAATGGCCTAAACATGATGATGTCATTTTGCTTAGAGCGTCCGCCGGCTTGTTTTGACTACGGCTGATGTGGACGACAGTGCAGCTTGCAAAGTTGGCCATGAGCTCTTTGGCTCGATGGAGATACATGATCATTGACGGGTCTTTCGCTTCGTAGTTACTTGTGATCTGGCCTGCAACCAACATGGAGTCAACATGTACGACGACGTGCTTGGCGCCTAGCTTTTGTGCCATGCGCAGACCTGCAAGAAGGGCTTCATACTCGGCTTCATTGTTTGTTGTCTTGAATTCTAACCAGATTGCATATGTAAATTCTGCACCATCTGGACTTACAATCCGTAGGCCAACTCCTGCGTCGTCTTCATTCGAGGCTCCGTCGATATAAAGGTCCCAGATAGCTTTTTCATCACATGTTGGTTGTTCTTCTTGTTCTGCTTTGCATTCTTCAACTTTTTCTTGTGGTACTTCGGCTATGAAATCTGCTAAGACAAGGCCTTTGATGGCTGGGCGAGATTTATAAAAGATGGTGTGCTCGCCCAGTTCAATGGCCCACTTCGCCAACCTTCCTGATAGTTCTGGTTTTCATAATACGTTGTTTAGCTTGTAGTCGCTAAGCACGTTGATTGGGTGGCCTTGGAAGTACCTGCGCAATCTGCGCGAGGCATGGACCAGTGCCAAGACCAGGTTTTCCATAGTCGAATACCTTGTTTCTGCATGTGTTAGGACTCTGCTGATGTAGTAGATTGGGGTTTGCACCAACTTTCGATCAACCATCAGTACCGTACTTACTGCCTTCTCCGTTGCGTAGAGATACGTCGTTAGTGGTTCTTTGGGGTCTCAATGAATGTTGGTAAGTCCATCAGGCATGCCTTCATGTCTTGAAATGCTTTTTCTACCTCAGCAATCCACTAGAATTGATTCTTCTTCAAACAGCTCTTTAGGGTCTCAATGAATGGGATAGATTTGCTTACGTGGTGTGACAGGAAGCGGTTGATTGCCACCAAGCGTCCATTCAGTGTTTGCACCTCTTTCAGTGTTGAAGGAGAGGGCATCTGTGCAATAGCTAGGATTTTTTTCAGGGTTCGGGCGGAACCCATCTTTGGTGACAACCACCCCTAAGAACTTTCCTTCCTCCATACCGAACGCACATTTGCTCGGGTTGAGCTTCATATGAATCTCTCTCAAGTTCTTGAAAGTCTCTTTGATGTCCTTTAGCATTTGGTCTTCTTCTCTACTTTTAATAACCAGGTCGTCCACATATACCTCAAGGTTTTTTCCGATCTGCTGCGCGAAAGCGCGATCCATCAGCCGTTCGTATGTGGCACCTGCGTTCTTTAGACCAAAGGGCATCTTGGTGTAACATAAAACACCCTTGTCTGCTCTGAAAGCTATTTTATCCTCGTCCTCCAGCGCCATTTGGATCTGGTGATAGCCTTTATAGGCATGCAGGAAACACTTGAATCTGAAGGGCGCTAGGGAGTCGATCTTGAGGTCGATCTCCGGGATGGGATAACAGTCTTTCGGACATGCTTTGTTCAGATCGATGTAATCCACACACATTCTCCAACCACCGTTTCTCTTTGTAACCATGACTGGGTTTGCGACCCAGGTCTGGTATCTTGTTTATCTTAGGATCCCTGCTTTCAGTAGCTCATCCACTTGCTCATTCATTGCTTTTGTTTTTTCTGCACCCATGCTTCTGCTCTTTTGCGCAATGGGCTCGACTAAGCGATAGGTGTTGAGTTTGTGTTGAGCTAGTTCCCGCGGGACTCCCACTATGTCTGATGGTTGCCATGCGAAAACGTCCATGTTCTTTCGTAGCAACTGTTTAAGGTGGTCCCAAATGTTCTCAGAGATGGCTGATCCCAACGTGATTGTTTGCTCTGGGAACTTCGGATTGAGAATCCATTTCTCCGGCTCTGTGTGCAGGCTTGCTTTTAACATATGGGTTGGGTGTGGTTCTTCCGTCATGGCGCACTCCATGTTGGCCCATACAATTGCCAAACCCGTTGGGGTGGAGAAACCAATGGCACCGTGGACTGTAGAACGGACCATGTTATAAGCTGCCATGGAGTCGCACCCAAGATGATGTCATATTTTGATTTTGCTGGAATCACAAGGAAAGTGACTTCTTCTGTTCTTGAGCGGGCTTTTTCTCCCAGAGTGGGGCGGAAAGAGATTTCTCCCAGCGGAGTTATCACCTCATTTGAAAATCCCATGATTAGAGAGTTGATTGGGCGCAGGCGCTGCTTGTCTTCATCATCTAATAAATTGAAACATTGCTCATACATGATGTCGGAATTGCTTCCTGTATCCATGAATGCACGTGTTGTTATGTAATGATCGAAGATAGCTGTGATGCTGAGTGCGCGAATGGATGATGGTCCGCCTTTGACTGTTGGAAAACATACTTGCTGCTCCTTCCACTCTGCAATTTGTTCAATTTTGCGCTTTTGATGCATGCGCCTATCGCTGTGAATCGTCAGGCTTATATTTTTTATCTTCTTCTGGGATGGCCCCTCATTTTGCTTGCGCTCGACGTTTTTCAGTAAATGTCCAAGCTTGCCAGATTTCAGAGCATTTTCTATGGCTTGCTTAAGCCGGTAGCATGCGTCTGTTTCATGGCCAATATCTTGATGGTAAGCACAGTATTTGTTGGGGTCTACGCCCTCCCTTCTCTTGAAGACTCTAGGTTCAGGAAAATCAACATTCTCTATGGCTAAAACTTGCGTTGGCGTCTTTGTCAAAGGCGTCCAGGAGTTTTGGCTTTGCCTTCCTGACTTGCGATCAGATGACGTGTTTCCTCTATACTCTAAAACTTCTGCGGGCTTGGTATCTGTCTGGGTAGCTCCTTGAAGCCTGTTCCAGACGGAACCCTTACCTTTTTATTCATGCTTGTAATTTCTGTTGCGCACAGCTTGGGCTTGTACGTCTGTGTACTGTGGGGCTTGCACCTTGTTCCAGACTGACAGCTCTCTTTCGGTTTTTGCATAGGTTTTAGCGCCTCGCATGATTTCTTCCCATGTATTTGGCATTCCTGTGCAGCCTGCTAAGGTGCGGATTAATGGGTCGCACTGCACTCCTTGTTTGAAGGCTGACTTCATGAGTTCGAAACCAATGGGCCCTATCTGGAGGGCCTCTCGTTGAACCGTGTGATGTAATCCTCAATTGACTCGTTATCACGTCTCCTCACTTGTAGGATATCTGTGGAGTCGCACTCTATCCGTCGATTTTAGCTGAAGTGATCAGAGAACTTATCAGTGAGTTCCTTAAGGTTGTCTATCTTGTCGTTGGACAGGCTATCAAACCATGCTCGCGCAGCACCCGTAAGTGTTTACGCGAACATGTGACACCAGACTAGCAAGGTCCACCCTGCGCATTTCCCTGCCACTTCAAAGATTAGTAGGTAGTCATCAGGGTCGCATGTGCCGTCAAACTTTCCCAAGTTGCTCGGGATCTTGGTTCTTGGTGGCAATGGAGTGAGCACAATGCATGGAGTGAGTTTGGATTTCTCACTGAAAGATGGAGGATAGTATGGTTGTGTGAGGTCGCCTTCACCGGTCATTAAGTGTCCTCGATCAACAGTGTTGGTCAAGGGCTGGCTAATGTCATGGTGAAAACGACTTTGGGACTCGTCAGAGTCCTCCCTCCATGTTGGGTCAGTGGTATGGTTGCTCCCGCCATTTTGTCCTGCAGCTCTAGATAGCCCCTCAGACACAGTGATGGGCCTTCCTTCGCTGAAGGAGAGTTGGCGGGTTGTTTCCCAGAGGTGTTGTTCTTTAAGTCTCTGTATGTAAACACATTTCAGAGCTTCTTTTTGTTGGGCATACCATACCTCTGGACTAACCATCAGCGTGGCATGACCAGTTGGGGAAGTCTGGTTGTTATTTGTAGTAAAGACAAACGATGGGGTCTGCTTGGTCCCAGAGGACGGAGTAGCATTATGAACGGAATCTGTGATGTTCAGTTGCCCTTCTTGGGTGTTACCAAGCTGGCTGGTGCTTGCCTGAGTAGCGCCGGTGCTTGAGTTACCCCCAGTGAAAGAAGGTGGCAGAGGTAAAGAACTCATAACTGGTTTTGTAGAAAGATAGAAGTTTTTAAAGATTGTTGTTCTAACACGCTCAAATTACGGATGGCGCCAATGAAGAAACACCGATATAACAATCTATATATGAGCACAATAAAGAGATATTTCTTATTAATGATTGCTCGACAGTTACAAGGACTCAAACACAGATTATTATAGCGTTTCGACTATAATCTATCTTTCTCAACTATTGACGAATTCTCTAAGGATTTCTCTGTCGAGTATCGAATGAATCCTTTCTCCTAGGTGAGAAAGGGTATTTATAGGCCTTCGAGATGCTCTGTGATTGGCTGGATTGAGAATGACAGTTGTGTTGTACGATCGCAGGCCACGATTGCCGTTGGCGCTGGCGTCCTGCGATTGGTCCGCGTGTCATGTGTCTGTCCTTTCTGTCCTTGTACCTGCAGATGATCATGGGGCAAGGAATAATGGCCTCTGATTGGCCACATGTCCCTTTCATTGTCGGATTGCAGGTGACATGGACGAGGTGACTTGCGCCGGCTTCTAGAAGGCCTAGTCAGCGTTCCTGCTGACGTGTTGAGTAGATATGGGGTCGTGCGCACGCGCGGGTACATATCTTTTCACAAACATCATCAAAGTAAAAATTTAAAAGAAAAAAGCTAAAGAAAAAAGAAACAACTCATCTACAATAATCATCGCTAAAAGTTAAAGAATATGACTACCTGCCGTTACTCTTTCCTTCGCGCTTAAAATAATCGGCAGAACCTCCACCGTTGCTTGAATGGGTGAGGCGTCACCACTCCTAGGTGCGCCATACTTCAGTTGTGGGGTTTGGGTTGTTCACACGCCCAAAAAAAAGGAAAGCGCCGCCATCTGCGGCAGAGCTCGGCCGTCGGCTCTCTCTCTCTCTCTCTCTCTCTCTCTCTCTCTCTCTCTCTCTAGATGGTGTATGTGTGTTGTTGTGTTGTAAGGATTAAATGGTAAGTGTAGAATGGTGTTATGTTTTTATAGCAGAAGGAAATGACACATATACCCCGGTTCTCTTAGTAGAGAGAGAATGGTATTTAATAATAACCCTTTTGACAGTTGCAAATAACACGTGGCTAAAAAAGAAGCCAACTCAACACGTGGTATAGCACACAAAGTGCCATTTTCGTCCAGCGGATGACACCGAACCAAATTAAATTACCAAAATAAACCCTCTTCGCATATTAAAATCACAAAACTTACACTGCTACTGTTCAACTTTAGTTTTCAATAATACATATTAAATATCAGATTGAATAGTCATTCTACTTCAAGATCGGCAAACTTTGTACTCAAGACTGGAATACTCAATTCGATATGAGTACGGCTTGTAATTCTCGAGCGAATGAATTGACACGATTGATGTCCGTGACTCATAGAATTGTGTGCTTCATCGCCAGAATTTCCTATGTGATAGGAATTATCACCCCAGCGTTTGGGGTGTACTACTCAAAGCCCTTTGGAAGGCATACGTGTACATCTGTAGTGCGTTGAATGGCAGACGATGATAGACACATAATCTGGCTTGGCTTGAGTTGTTCGAGAGGTGACCAATAAATCTTGTAGATTTAAGGCAGCTTGAATGAGTTGCGAAACCGATCGGGAAGTTGTACTAACAAGGCGCTAGCCGTGGGAACTTCGAATCGCTGATAGGAATTTGCTGAGAGTTGTACCTTGAAAGGGTGTTGTTAAGCACGAAAAATGTAATGGATCAATTGTTGATACTCTAGTGGCACAGAGGTATCGGTCAGAATTAATCTCGTGATGAATAAACTCGAACTATCGCAAGATCTTTAGTGGGACTCTTGACGAATCCCGTAAGTCTAGTCTAAGGAAGCATTGTCAATTCCTCGACCGACGGGATCCAGGTTGACATTAAGCTCTACTATTTCAGAAAAACCGATAGGTGCGTCGGATTGGAAATCCAAGAGCTTGGTCGCAGCTGGATCTTGAGATTGTGTTGTTAGAACGTTAAGCGTGAACCTGGGTTCACTTAGAAAAGACGAGATCACGTGGAGCGCAAACATCCAGCCCTGTTCAAGGATACTAATGTATCGGATGACTTGAACTGAATTCCGGGACGAAATTCTTTTAACGTGGGGAGAATGTGACAACCGGCAAATTTCATACGTCTAACGTGATGTTAAACGTGCTTTAAGAGTAATTAACATGGTTTAAGGTTATTTATTTTTAATTGAGCCGTTACGAGTCCTACGATTTCCTTCTCAAAGTTCGTAGAAGCCTTGATGCCTTTAAATAAAGACTTCGCGTAATTAATCTTAACGAACTGACATCAGTAAAAATTTGTCAAAGTGAACTAACATAAGGCTAATATATGTAAATACGACACGTATTTACTATTGATACGATCGGACGTGAAATCGGCGCAAAAAACGGTAAAAACGCAGTGTTTTGGAGAACGCGGAAAGGAACTGACGTGGGAATTGGACGTCAAAATGCGTGGTTTTAACCGTTATCGAACTTTCGGAATAATTATTTATCAAAAATAATTTCATTTATTAAGTTTTGAAAGTAAACAGATCATTTAAATGAAGGATAACACAACCGATCTAATTAACGCGATTTAAACGCGCGTGTCGAACGTGCGTGTCTGATGTCGAATATAATTATATTTTTTTCTCGATTTAGTTATGTTTTATATTACGAATATTTCTGACTTATTTTATTTATTACTTTTGAATCAGAAACAAAATTGAGACACGATACGTTAAAAAGGGTTCGACACGTGGTCACTCCTACCTAACTTAAACCCTAACTATAAAAGGTCATCATCTTCCTCTTCCATCCTTTATTTTCAGCCGACACCCCCCCCCCCCCATGAAACCCTAACCGGCTCTCTCTCTTTCTCTCTCTCACTTTACTTTCTCTCTAAACCATTCTCCCTATCCTCTTTTTTTCTCTCCCGCTCGTCTCCCTCTCTCCTCCTCCCTTTGAAGCAGCGGGCCAACCACCAACATTCTCAGTGGTGGCGGCGTTGGTGGTTACAGGAGACGGGAACAGACCCAAAATAGTGGGGATTCCTATGGTGAGTTTGAGATGTAGGGATTTTGTTGTAGATGGTGACCTGTGATGGTCGAGGGTGGCTAGGCAGGCTTGTTGGTGGAGGTTATGGGTCGATGATATAGTGGTTATGTGGTCGTGAAAGGAGGAGAAGGGTGACAGTGGTGGTGATAACGAGGGTTTTGTACAGGTTCGTGGTGAAGGTGGTGGTTTTGGATGGTAAATCGACCGGTGGTATTGGTGATGGCTGTGGTCGATGGGTGGTGGCTGTGAAGGCTAATAATGGCGTTTCTGGTGGTGATGGTGGCCAGTTCGGTGGTGGTTTTTTGTGGATCGACGGTGCAGGTTGGGTTTGGTGGGTTTTAGTCCGACGATGTGGTGGTTGCTCGGGCCGGGTCTTGGGTCGGGCAAACCTATCTTTAAAGTTTGCATGTAGAATTAAAATTTGGTATGGAGTAATTGAATGGATGAGGGAATGGAATTGACGGAGTAATGAGATGGATCATTGGCATTCCATTTCTTGTTTGGTTGCCATGAGAAATGAAATAAATCATTACATTGGGTTCTTCGTGTGGTAGGCAGGAAAGATAAAGGAATAAAACAGGTAGTGAGTGGTGGTTAGTAGCAGTGATGGTGGATAGTAATATGTGGTAGTGGTTGGTGGTGCCACGGTGGGGGGTGGTGATGATGGCGGCCAGGGTGATTAGCAGTGGTTGGTGGCGCCGGCAGTGCTAGGTGGAGATGATGGCGAGGGTGATGATATGATTGGGTGGCGACGGTAAATGGGTGGCGGTGGGTGGTGGCGGCGACGCTGGCAATGACAGGTGGCGGTAGCGGTGGGTGACGAGGGTGGTGATGAGTGGTGGTGGTGGTGGCAGTGGGTGGGTAGCGGTGACTGTGATGAATGTCGACGGTAGGTTGCAACGGCGGTGGGTGATGGTGGTGGGAGGTGATGGTGGGTAACGGCAACCGTGATGGGTTGCAGCGGTGGTGGGTAACGGGGGCGACGATGGGTGGTGGTAGCAGTAATGGTGACTGGGTAGCGGTAACGGTGATGGGTGGTGGCAGTGGGTGACGATGGTAGGTGGCAGCGATTGGGTGGCGGGCGGTGACGATGGTGGTGATGATAGGTTGTGGTGATTGTGAAATGTGTAAGAGAGAATGAAATTAAAAAAAAAAAAAGGGTTATGAAATGCTTTTAAGAGAATTGAATGATTTGTGAAATGGGTTATTTATTCCATTGATCAACTAAACACCATATTTTTTATTCCCTCGTAATGATCTATTTTCAATATACCAAATACTAGCTTATTTTTATTTTTCTAACACCTTTACTTTCATGGACAGAAAATTTTAATCTGTTTCTTAACTAGCACTATATCATTTAATACTTATTGTTTAAAGATGAAAAATAACCCAACTTAAAGTTAATTTATTTCTAAAAAACAAGAACAAAGAGTTGCCTTAATTTTAATGTCTGTGGCTTGTTTTAGCCAACTAGTTTAAGCTTTTGTTTGTAATGATGTAATTTATACACCATCAAAATTATGATAATTATCTACACCATCAATACGTGCTTTAGAGGAGCTGTAAGTGTGTTCTATTAGTGTTATTAGTATAGTGTAGACAATTACCTCATTGTTGCCAGCCATTACCAAGTCGGCTCTAAAAGGCGTAAAGGGTAAAACGGGAAAATCTACAACATGGCTGATATGAAAACAGGTCGAGTGGATCAACCCACCCAAAGAGATTCAAACTGCGTTACATGCCTACATTTTTCTTTTAGAACCATATGTCAAACTCAAACCATCTGTTCTGGCTTAAACTTGTTTTGACCCGTTCGGCCATTCCACAATCCGGATGTAGCCCATTTTGTTAACCCCTACTACTCGTGGTCTTGAATCAGGCTGGTCATAGTCCTGATTGTAGGGTCAAACATAAACAAGTGTGAAACAATATGTAATACTTTAACAACAAAAAAACCCTCTAGGACTTCCCACAAAAGAACACAAATAAGGATACACATTATTCACTTATCAAACAGACAGACTCTCATATTAACATACCCGGACTGGGGCTAGGTCGCAGTCTGGCAGTTGCTTCAGCTAGTGAACTCAATATGGTCACCCCCACTTCAATCTTGCAAAGTGGGCAAGAATTATTGATCTTTAACCACTTATCCACGCAATCCGTGTGAAAGATATGCCAGCAAGGCAGCTCCCTCACTTCATCATCATTTGCATACTTAGCCAAACATATGCAGCACACCTGTTTTTCAGTAAACAAACTAGAGTTAAGAGTTACACGATCGCATCGCCATATGAACCCGACATGAATATAATCGGGTTCTAGGTTGTTGGATTGTCAAGTCTAACCCGTTTATTAAACAGGTCGCGTTCGAGTTGACATGTTTAACCCGTTTAAATAAACGGGTCGATTTGAGAACCTGTTTCAAAGTAGAAAATAGAAATAAAAACATATATATTATAAGGCCAACCTTTTTAGCACGTCTATTACAAACCCTTTCAAAACTAAAATACATATTATATAAGGCCAACCCGTTTACGACCTGATTAACACAGTTATTACAACCTGTTTATAAAATTGATTACAACCCATTGTTAAACCCTTTACAACCTGTCATCTCGTTTGACTCGTTCTGATAATGGACTACATTGGGGTCATGTTCATGACTTCATGATACATGATTAGGGTTGATGTCTTTAACGCGAGTAAGTCTATGGGTAACGTTCGGGTTCATCAATTCAACATGCAAACCCGAAACGACTGCCAGCCCTAGATATTACAATTATTTTTAATTTCTAAAAGAGAGAAAGGAAACATGTACTAACCGCATCCTCTCCTGATATGACACGTTCCTTTTCAGTTCCAGCAGCCACAACGCCACCTTCACAAGCATCCGAGTTGTTTTCTTTATCATTTGTGTTCTTATTTTTCTTAAATTTGTAGGTAGGCAGAGAATTAATAGATTCGGTAGTAGCTCCTCTGTTTTGAGCAAGATCTTCTCTAAAGCCCAAAACCGAAATTATACAAGGAAGGCAACAGCAGATTGTGGTGCACAAGATTAATGGCATTGCATAACCGATACAACTAAATGTAAGAAACACTATACATAACCTGTTATTTTAAACCAAAATGTAAGATCAATGGGATTCGAAAAGAAAATATAACTATAAAAGATGGGAAGTATAGGTGGCAATTTCCATCAATTGGGAATAAGTATATTTTTGCAATGTTTTTCTTAGGGTCGAAAGCTGCCCAAAATGTATTATTAAAGCTCCTAGATCGTTTTCTTTATTACAGATTTTGTGAACATATTGACAAAATGATTTTTATTAATTAAAGATTCACAAATACTGAGCAAAGAGTGTTCCTGATCAACCCTACCTGAACAAGTTGGGAGCATCAGAAGATTAGCATGTTCAATCAAACCTGTTTTAATATGTTACCCTCCATCCCTCCCTGGAGATATTGCCACCTCTAACTTTTGAGTAATTGGAGAACAAATATTGATTGGTACCTGTACAAGTTGGGAGCATCAGAAGACGAAGAATGGCCTCCAAAGATCCAGACATTTCCAACCACGAACCAGACTGCAAAGAAGCAATCCAATCCCATTTTCAAGTATTCAGCAAGTACCTTCATTCTGAAACCAAAAAAAAAAAATGTTTTTCATTTGTATCAGTTATGTACATTTCTTAGCACACTCCATTGAACCACATAATTATTTCAGAAGAGAGCAAAAATGATTGAATATTATGTTATTGTCCATGTATCATATCCATTTGTCTCTTATCATATGATAAATTTTTTTATTTTTTTTTTTTTCCCACAAATAATTTTTTTTTTTTAAATTAAATGTTCACTGCATATTATTTTTAATTAAACCAAAGATAGGTGATTTTGTGTATTACAAAATCACAAGAGATGAACATACCTTGCACTCAATGATGCCATTGTCAGGCGCCTTGTCAATGTACCATTAGTGTTGTGAGTGTCCCCTTCTGAAATCCTGCCATTTGACGATGATGTGAACGAGGATGCAATAGCTGAGAGGCTAGCAGGACTAGAACTTTGACGGGCCTGCGGTTCTTGATTTGAAGCATTACGGTTATAGAAACGCCAAAAGAGAAGAGGGAGTGTTACAACACATCCGGAAGCATAACCGATAACCCATGTGAATAATGGAGCATGCGGATGTTCATGCCTTGACAAAGACAAAACAACAATGGCTGCTATAATTTGGCTCACTGTAATAACCAATTCAACAGATATCCAATAACCAGAATTTAATGGGCTCCTACGTCGGCCATTGCTATTCCCTCTTCTAGCAAATGATGTATTTCTTGAATTAGGCCCATCAGTAGTAGGAAAAGAGAAAGGAGCTTGCGCATTAGTTGAAGGTAGGTCTTCACTTTGACTTACGTTTGACCCGTTGACTGGTCTAGCTACGGTTGACCTAGATGAGGAAGCTTCATTGCTATTTGTAATATCAATCACATGCTCTGATTCCATTAGTAGCGGCAACTTGCTTGTTTGGATTTTACGCTTTTGCCCCGATGAAATAATGGCCATCTAAATGCTCCACAAAATCAAAAGGTAGAGAAAACATGGAATGGCCACAGAAAATCAACTATCAAACTACAAGTGACATCAGCCTGGAAAGATGCATAAAGTAGAGGTCACAATAATTTCCTCCTTGCTTATTATATAAAGCACAATCTCATTTCTAACTGAAGAATAAATCATCATTCATTAATTCTATCTCTTTAGATTACATTCAATTCTTGCATAAAGTTTAAGCACATAACCCTCAAAGAGCATTAAATTTCTTTCAAAGAGGGCAAAATTACTTTGCACCGGTCAAGTTAGGTATCATTGCGTATTGGTCATATAACATATAATCACTTCAAGATTTCAGTATTCTCAGACGGTCAGACTCCTCTTAGAAAACAAACACACCAAGAAAGATCAAATGCAATCTTCTTGACGTCTTCTTGATTGCAAAATTGCAAAAAAGAACTTTCTTTCATACGGATTAATTTACGTTTACAGTGCTACAAATTGCTTAAGCTTACGAAGCACACTTACGAGTAAACAAAAGTACGTCAATCAAGTGAATCTTTCTTCTAAATGAACAAATTCCCTTAGGCCTTAACCAACGCTTAACGCGCAAAACATTCAACTTATGCACCAACAAAACAAACAAACAAATTCATGATTTACAAATAAGTCGAAACCCTAGGTTTATCAACAAGTATTTCCGTCATTTAAAAATCTCTCAAAACCAGTTAAACTGATCAAAACTGAACACGAATCGCCTCGGTTATCAAGTATATCCATCATCAAATCACTTAACACAACACACCTAAACTTCACCATCCACAGCCAACCATTAACAACAACAAAGTAACAAAACTCTATCCAACACTTGCATAACTTGATAACAATCAGATCAATAAAACGATCAATTAACATCCAAAACCGTCACTAAAACAACCTAAACTCTTACGTAAAATAAACACAAGTAGATCAAGGAACACTAACCAATAAGTAGGTGATTAAATTAGCACAAACCGATCGATCGATCAATCGATTGAGGTAGAGTTGATGAATCGGTGTAATTGTTGTATTCTCCTTGGAGTAATGGATATATACCTATAGATATCTTTTCAGCGTCAGCTTTGACCCTCTGTGTATTGTGTGTAACACTACTCCATCATCTACACACTGTAGATTTGTACTCTGTCCATACATTTTCAAATTATTATTTATTTATCTACTTTTTATTATTATTATTATTATTATTATTATTATTATTATTATTATTATTATTATAGAATGTATTTTGATAGATATTTTTATATGCAACCGGGTACCGACCGGTATTGTACTTGTACTGAATAATTTTCGGAACTAGTTTTGTGCTAACTTTTTGTGTATTTCGGAATTGGTATTATTAGTACGTTACTGTATCGGTATTTTTGGTTGATTTATTTAACGGTACCAAAAAAAGATTTGTACTAATTTAGTATTGACGTTTTTCATCTCTCGGGGTGATATTTTGGGTTGATTTACGTTCAAATAGTGTATTGTATATTTGTATTGTACTGAACATTTTCGTTACCAGTACCCATTTTTTATGATTTCTGAGATTAGTATATTCTGTACTAGTCTCGAGCTCATCCCTAGATAAATTTACAAACATTGGTAGGTATAGTTGTTTAAGTGAACAGTGGCACGTAGCGCGTTTGGAATTGGCTAAAAGGTTTATTAAAATTGCATTGAGTTAAATTTGAATGAGCATATTGGTTTGGATACATTTTTCTAGTTGATGTATACTTGATCGTTTCTAAACATAATTAGTCAAGAATGTTTATGCAAAAAGAGTCAAGTAAAGAAGTAGCACTAATTATAGCCTAACAACTTATACCACATTTGTTTCATTAGTCATTTTCAATTATTACTTTACTATTAGTAGGAACTTAGATGTTTTTTTTTGCAATTTCAATGAGAATATGACGTACGTCGTTTGACTAGGAAACATAATTAAAAATAAAAATAAATAAATAAAAAAAGCCAAGACAACATATTGAATTACGAGTTGGCTCCACTTGAAAGTTAGTAGGCTCAGTTAGATTAGATATATTCAATCAAGTTGGTTAGGCTCATTATGATAATGGTAAAACCTTAATGATTTCTATTGATTATGGTACTGGTTTAAATATAAGAAGATGTTATAATAAAGAAGGAGAGAATATCTTTCTTTACTAAAAAAATACAAATCACACTAAATGGTAGTAAAGTAGGAGATTGACTAGGAGGGAATAAAGGAGAAGAGAGGATTGAAAGGCATGTATTATGGGATATGTTGACACCCCCCGTCAATGCCAGATGGCGGTTGGCCTAGACGAAGCATTGTGCGAAACCGCTCAAATAAAGGTTTTGGAAGACTTTTGTGAAGATATCCGCAACTTGCTTGTCGGTGGAGATAAACTTGGTGTGAAGACAACCCGCGGCAACTAGTTCCCGAACGAAATGATAGTCTATGTCGATGTGCTTTGCTCTTTTGTGAGAGATCGGATTTTGAGTTAGGAACAAAGCACTCTTGTTATCACATAATAATGTCGGACGTCCTGGTGGTAAAGCTTTAAGTTCCCGTAGGAGATTTGTGAGCCAAATGATTTCTGCTGCCGTATTTGCCATAGCTCTATATTCGGATTCACAACTGGATCGGGAGACTGTAGGCTGCTTCTTTGCATTCCAAGATACCAAGTTTCCACCTAAGTAGATACAGTATCCATAGGTGGATCTTCTAGTGTCAATACATAGAGCCCAATCTGCATCTGAAAAACCTAGCAAAGTAGTGTTATGAGGTCTATCAAATGTAAACCATGAGTCAAAGTCCCTTTAACATATCTAAGAATTCGCTTGACCAACTGAAAATGGGTGGTGGTGGGTTGTTGAAGGAATTGACTGGCTTGGTTGACGACATAGGAAAGGTCGGGTCGAGTGATAGTGAGGTACTGAAGGGCACCGACAAGAGAGCGATAAAAAGTAGGATCATGAAAGGAATGACCCTAGGAATGAAACACATCTTTAGATGTGAGAGGAGTTGCAAAGGGTTTGGAATCAAGAAGACCGGCTCTAGTTAATATGTCATGGGCATATTTGGATTGATTTAGGAATAAACCCGAGTCAGTGTGTGTCACGTCCTAAGCAGTCAATATCGGTGATATCTCGGTGATATATCGGTGCTATCTCGGTTATCGGTCATAAGGGCTTATATCGGTCACAAATATCGGTCCCTATCTCGGTTCTGATAATCTCGGCCGATATCGGTGATATATCGGCCGATATGGCTTCCAAAATATCGATTATATCGGTGAGAATATCGGTTGTATCGGTGAAAATATCGGTTTGGTGTTTTTTTTTTGCCCATTTTGATAGCAATTAGGTAGAACAGAGATGTAATAGGGATGAGGATGAATATGAAGGTCTGTAAAAGAAAAGGAGATTGAGATGAACCTGTGCTAAAGACGACGGGAGGAAGAACCTACAATGGATGAGAGAAAATAAAGTGACGGATGCTTTGTTTTTAGGGTTACCAACATGTATCCTATTATTTCCTTTAATTCTTTTTAACTAAATAATATTTTAACTCTTAATGTTAAGTTTTGGTCATATTTGACCCTAAAGTTTTTTTTGATTTGTTACAAAGTGTTTTACGTTTTATATATTGATCTTACTATTATTATTATTTTTATAATATGTGTGTGTGTGTGTGTGTGTGTGTGTGTATATATATATATATTCTTTAATTACCGATATCCCACCGATATCTCACCGAGATAATCGATATCCTAAATATCGGTCCTTGACCGATAACCGATATTTTACCGCATTAACTGCTTAGGTCACGTCCAAGTCGAGAAAAATTGAAGCAACCCAAGGTCTTTAATTTTGAATTCCTTGTCAAGACGTGTGGTGAAATTTGTAATAAAGGTGTCATTATTACCGTGATAATGATGTCGTCTACATAAACAAGGAGATAAATTAAAATACCATGGTGTTGGTAGGTGAATAGAGAAGGGTCGAATCTACTATTTTCAAATCCGAGAGTAAGCAAGAAGTTGCTTAGGCGTTGAAACCAAGCACGAGGTGCTTGTTTTAGACCATAGAGAGCACGATTGAGTTTGCACACATGATTCAGTTTGTTTGGATCTTCAAACCGGGAGGTTATTCCATAAAAATTGTTTCGGTTAATTGGCCATTTAGGAAAGCATTGTTTACATCTAATTGACGTAGTTTCCACTTGTTGATTGTGGAAAGACTTAGAACAACACGGATGGTAGCGGATTTGACTACCGAACTAAAGGTATGTGAGAAATCGAAGTCCCGGTATTTGAGTGAAGCCTTGAGCTACAAGACGGGCTTGTAGCGATTATGAGAGCCGTCGGATTTATATTTGATCCTATAAATCCATTTGGAGCCAATGATGTTGGTGTGTGACGGGCGAGGAACGAGATGCCATGTGTTGTTTGTACGCAAGGCATTTAATTCCTCGTTCATGGCTTGAATCCACTTAGGGTGTTTAAGAGCCGTTTTTATTCCCTTGGGAACATGCGACGAGAAAAAAAGGAATTGTGATTTTCAAAGGTTTTTTGTTTGAAAATGCCATCTTTTGCTTGAGTGACCTTGGGATGAGTGTTATGAGGTAGGTGGTATGAAGATGAGTTGGAAGAATTTGAACTAGAGGTGTCGGGTTTGATGCGGAAGAGTGGTAGACGGGCTTGAGGATTGTATTGGGCTTGAATGAGGTGGTGTGGGTGGGCTATGAGGAGCGGAGGTAGTTGGGCTGGAGGAGTGGGCTGGCGAGGAAGGTTCGGTTTGGTTAGAAAGGTGAGGAGTCGTTGTTGGGCTGGAAGGGTGAGGTGAAGATGGGCCAATGGGGTTATGTTGGTTGTGAGGATTTGGGTCGGTTGTGGAAGGGAAAAAGGAGGGTTCATCATAAACAGAAGGGTGTGGGTGAGTTGCTGGTGAGGTTGTGTTGTTTTTGTTTGTGAGAGATGGGCCGAGAGGGTTGGGTTTGTCTTGGTGTTGTGGGCTGTTTTGTGAGGGTGAGGGTAAATGGTCATCAAAGTTGGTAATAGGTAAGTTTGTAATATCCGAAGATGTTGAGGAGATTTGAAATGGTAAATTTTCCTCATCAAATCTAGCGTGTCGTGTGGTGTATACCCGCCCGGTTGTGTTGTCAAGACAACGAAAGCCTTTGTAACGTGGACTATAACCGATGAATATGCAAGGTGTACTTCTAGGAAGTAGTTTATTTTTTGTATAGTCACGAAGATATGGGTATACACGACAACCAAAAACACAAAAATTTGAATAGGTGGGTGGTTGATGAAAAAGGATTTCAAAGGAGATTTGTTGTTTAAAATGGGTGTGGGGAGGCGATTTATGATGAAGGTCGCGGAGGCAAAAGCATCAAACCAAAACTTGGGTGGAGCATGAGCATTGAACATCATGGCTAACCCAGTTTCGGTTATGTGATGGTGTTTGCGTTCTGCACGCCCATTTTGTTCGGGTGTGTGGGGACATGATAACCGATGATGTATGCCATTTTGTTTAAAGAGATTTTGCACTTGATTATTTGTAAATTCGGTTCCACTATCGCTTTGGAAAATTTTGATGATTGTTGAAAATTGGTTTTGTACAAAAGGTAAAAAGTTTGTGAGAACATCATAGAAATCCGATTTTGCCTTTAATGGATAAAACCAAGCGAACCGAGAATAATCATCTATAAATATGACATAGTATCGGTAACCATCGGTAGATGGGACGGGGGCGGGTCCCCATAGATCGTAATGAATGAGATCTAAAACATGTTGTGCGCGTTTAGAATTTTCAATAAATGGTAAATGCTTAGCCTTTGATAATTCGCAAGAATTGCATAGACCCGGTTTAGGTAACAAAGATGTAATGAAAACATGTCCAAGTCTATTTAAATTAGAAATTGTATCAAAAGATACATGGCCAAGGTGACTGTGCCATTTATTGAAAGACGCACGAAGGTGCGTAGCAGAAAGTGCGGCAACAAGGGACTTGTGACTTTGAGTGAGGACATAGAAGCCGTTTTCACATATGCCTCTCACTAGAACTTCCGATGTTTTTCGGTCCTGAATATGAAAATAATCATTTGAAAACAAAACATCAAACAGTGGCAGCCGTGGTGTGGCCGATGGTTTCTGCCATGGCCTCTTCGGTTAGTGTGAAATTTATCAAAAGAAGGACCTTTTGATCATTAGTTTTCCAAGAAAGGTATGCGGGATTGTCCGAGGTTTGATTTTCGGTAGTTATTTTTTCTGGTAGGGAAGTGGTCGAACCATTTACATGTCCGAGTAAATTGAGATAGGCCAAAACCGGTGTAATTTGTTTCTCCCATGGGAGATAGTTGGTGGAGTTCAACTTAATGTTAATGAGATGGCTAAGGGAATGGAGAGGGATGGAGGAGAGGTCGGATGGATTGTTTGTAGCCATTTGGAGTAACCGGTTGTAGAAAAAGAACAAGAAAAAGGTCGACTAGAATAAAGGAAGAAAAAAGTAGAAAACAGAAGTATGAGGTCTTGGCTGAAAGAAACAGAAATGGACAGAAGGTCAGCGATTTTTAGAGAAGAAAGAGGTTTGATCTTGGTTGGCTGATACCATGTGATAATGGTAAAACCTTCATGATTTCTATTGATCATGGTATAAGTTTAAATACAAGAAGATGTTACAACAAAGAATGAGAGAATATCTCTCTTTACTAAAAAAATACAAATCACGCTAAATGGTAGTAAAGTGGGAGATTGACTAGGATGGAATAAAGGAGAAGAGAGAATTGAAAGACATGTGTTATGGGATATGTTGACACTCATATTATTACTGCATCAAGCTCGAAGTGGTACTTGCCCAACTCAGTGAGTAACCTTAACTATAACTACAAGTTTTGAATACCCTCTCCCCTTTCCTCTCTTTTGATAAGTCAAAGTATTTGTTTAACTAGAAATGTAAGAGCATTCACAATAAACACGTCATCTCCATTTCTATAATTACACTAAAAATCACTACCTTTATCTCTCCTTTTCTATTTAATAATACTTATTCTATACTTTTATCATTACCTTTTCTCTCTTCTCTACTAACAATCACTTTTAAAAATATTAAAAAAAATGTGGAGGGTGAACAGTGTCTGCAGTGTTTCCCCTATATATTATCTCTCATCTACTCACAACCACTTATACACACTCTATATAATATAAAGGCTCCCCTCACACTAATATGGAGCTAGTCTAAGCATATGCTCTTCTTCACCGGAGAATATTAGTTTGTGTGTAGCGTTGATAGGTTTGTTTTTTTTTTGAAGTCTTGATTTGTAGTCTTGTATTTATCTTGTTGTAGATATAAAATGTTATAATGTTTTGTGAAGGGTTTTTTTTTTTTTTTTTATTATCTTCTAAGACCGTGATGTTAGAAGTTTAAAAGATATTAAGTTCAAAATGTAGTCTGAGTAGAAATTTTGGATAAAACATGGAATAAGTTTAAAATGTTAGTCTCAGTCTAGAAATTTTGGATAAACATGGAATAAGTTTAAAATGTTAGTCTCAGTCTAGAAATTTCGGATAAAACATGTCTTAAAAGTCGTTATTAGTTATATGCAACTTTCTAGATTGTCTTCTTCATAATCTTTAAATTTTGACTTCTCTTTATAGACTTTTTGAAATCATGCTCGGTGTAATTATGGATGGCAAAAAAACCGTGTTTGACGGGCCAAAACTCGAAATATATGAAATGGGTGTACTTGAAACTGGAAGGTTACGGGCCGGGTATGGGATTAATTTTATAAATTTTATGGGTTTGGGTCGGGTATGAGATCAGGTGAGTTATTTATTTATATTTTTATTTTGGTGAGTTGTTTTAGTATATTCATTACTAGGTTAGAGTCCCGTGGGAACCCACGGTTCATCCGAAAGTAAAATGAAAAAAAAAGTAGGAAAATAAGAATTATATCATGCAAGTTGTTTTGGTTACTAAATGTTTGATAATGCAATATGTATGAATTTTAATGTTAAATGCAAAATGTCATATAACAGTTTAATGTAACGAAATGATTGATATATCGACTAAGTAAAGTTTAATTTGACAAAAAAAAAATATAAACAAAGAATTGAATAAAATGAATACTTTTGTATTTATTCAAAGGATTTATCATCAATATGAACATTCAAAGTGACTAAATAGTTTTTATAACATTGAAAATAATAATAAAAAAATTCACTATTCGAACTTTTAAAGCAACATTAATAAACCTAAAATAAAAAACAGACAAATCAAAATCTTATAAAGTTATTCATAAAGCTTCAAATATTTCTTTATACACAACGTTTGATGTTTTGTTCGTAAGGTTGCCATCTTGATCTAGTATTAGTATCTTCAGTCCATCTCGACTAAAAATATATACGTAAGAAAATAATTTAAGGTTTTCAATGCTATAAACACAATACATAGATCATAAGCTGTTTAAATAAAATAAATAGAAATATAGTAGTAACATATCATATAAACACACTACATAAATCTCAGTTATTGCCAAAATTAAAATTTCATTTTATCGTAATTAAATTAAAATGAAAGCTTATGATCTAATACTTTTTTTTTTGAACGGCCAACGAATCAATTCCGAGCACTCTCGGGCACCCTTTTGGCGAATCAGGTACTCGAGAGTACCCGGGCCACCAATTGCCACAAATTCCCGGGAAAACCCGACCACTCACCCACTCGAAGGCACGACGGTGAAATAGTCGGTAAAACCGGTCGGGATCAGGACTCGAACCCAAGCCAATGGCAGGTCATCCCTCATTTCCCATCCACCAATGTCCTTCAAATGTAGCTAGTGAGAATTGAACTCAAGCCTCCCATAGGAAACTTTAGGCCCTCAACCAACTAGGCTACAAGTGTTGGACAACTTACCTGACCCAAGCCTCCCATAGGAAACTTATGATCTAATACTAAACAGAACATTTTGCCAACTTACCTGATTTTGAGCAAAAGTTTAATTTAGAATGATTAAGCGCTATATTTAAACATTCAAACAACTGCAAACTACATAGCATACTAACACAATATCACACATTACATCATTTGGGTAATATTTATATTCTAATCATAACTAAGCTTAAGCATAGAACACTTATTATTTAGTCGGGGCTTAACGAACTTCAACCAATGGTCCATTTTCATTACTTCAATCATAATCTTCCAAGTCTTGCTCATTGATAGCTGATTTTTCACCTTCGAAGTTGTTATCATTGTCATTACGATCCTCGGAGTGTGGCTCATTTTCAATAATTTATGAAAACCTCCACCACTGTTTTCCATATTTGTGTTCTACATAAAATATAGTTGTTGTAAAGATATGGATAAAGTGATAAGTAAATCAAGAAACAATCCTTAACCCATTTACTTGAATAGGTCCCTTAAATTTTACATGTTATCTCTCCAATGGTTCAAACTGACTACATAGCTAAAAACAACTAATAAGAAAATGGGTCCAATGCCACATGCTGTAATATAAATTTCCTATATTTTATTAAAAAATAGACACCAAAAGGATCAACCCCCGACCCATTTCAACATGTAGCCAAAAGGACCTATTGTACACACACTTTAGGCAACTTTTGTGTAACACCCCGAGGTGTTACGGGTCTCTTAAACGGGTCGGGTCGTACCCGACCACCCGACTAGTTAATAAAATATTCAAGTTCGAATCTCGCGACCAACCGTTTCAACCGATTATATAGATAATAATTATGGAATTTTTATTATCTCGGTTAAACGCTCCTTATCTGCTATTCAATCACTGCCAAACGTTCCTTATTTTATTGTTATACCCGTTACCAAACACCCGAGTCCCAGCTATTATCCCCATTGCCAAACACCCTCTATTTTAATTCCCCTATTTAAACCCTCCCCTTGTTCTTTCTCCCTGCTGAAATTCACGAGCACACACATACTTGTGTGTGTTGATGAGACTTCTCAGTTGACCGGACAACCACCACCTCCGACTGCCGCCGGCCGCCGCCGGTGTCCTTCTCCGGTAACCTCCTCTCTCCTTCTTCTCTGAACAAACACACGCATCCAACACACAAAGACAGCAGCCGATCGGAGCTCCCACCAGACAACCATGGCGGCCGTCGCCGGCTCCGCTGCTGTCTCCGGTCACCCTCTCCGGCCACCGCCGCCCTGCACCTTCATCTCCGGTAAGTCACGCCATCCGCTCCCTCTGTTCTTTGAGGTTCGATATTAAAACAGTCACCACGGCTGGTGACTGTTAACCATAATCACCGAACAACAACCTTTTTCTCCTTGTTCCTCTCATAAATCCGATAATAACCCCACCTCGTTACTGTTACGAACCACCACCATGTTTCTTCACCTGTTTCTGTCAAACGAAGCCGGACAATCACCGGCTATGGTGACTGTCAGCGGGTCCTTGTACCTGATAAAACCACCAGGAACCTTTCGTTTCTGATTCTTAATGTTAAAACATCGATAAACTCGAACCCTGTTTCTGATGTATATCGGTTACCCAAACTCGAACCACAATCCTTTGTCATCGGGTCTTGAGGATTGCTAAACTGAATCCCGAGAGCCGAACATCGAACCATATACCCGATTGAGTTCCTCTTTAGGATCCGATTTTGGGTTTGGATATTATCGTCTGATTATTGGTTTTGATCGGTTGATGTGTGTGAAGATAAAAGTCCACAAGCTTATAACCGATTGGGTTCCTTGTTATGAGTTAATTGGGATTTGGTTTCCAATATGTGACACCCCAGGAAAATCCCACATCGGTCGTGGCCAGAAGAGATCCTTGGTTCATAAGTAATGTCTTGCCTCTTAAATCACCAACGCGTTTTGGGGCTTAATGTTAGTGGATGAGAGGAGAACTCCACAGTTAAGCGTGCTCAGGTGGGAGAAATTTCAGGATGGGTGACCTCCTGGGAAGTCTCCACTTGGGCAACCAAAAACAAATCCGTGAACTCTGGATGGGCAAAGCGGACAATATTGGTGATGAGAGGGGCAGAGATGTTACAGATGGTATCAGAGCCACTCCTGTGCCGTTCGAGATAGTGGGTGCATACCTCATCAGGGACGATGAGACTTTATACCTCATCAGGGATGATGAGACTCTAACAGGGGGTGAATGTGACACCCCAGGAAAATCCCACATCGGTCGTGGCCAGAAGAGATCCTTGGTTCATAAGTAATGTCTTGCCTCTTAAATCACCAACGCGTTTTGGGGCTTAATGTTAGTGGATGAGAGGAGAACTCCACAGTTAAGCGTGCTCAGGTGGGAGAAATTTCAGGATGGGTGACCTCCTGGGAAGTCTCCACTTGGGCAACCAAAAACAAATCCGTGAGCTCTGGATGGGCAAAGCGGACAATATTGGTGATGAGAGGGGCAGAGATGTTACACAATAGATATCCTTTGATTCTTGATTATATAAATCCCATATTGATTAATAATTATATTATGATTATTGACATATTTCTATGTTGATTATTATAAGGTATCAAATACGGAAGACGGGTCCGATACCGGTTCGATACAATTTCCGATCACTACCCGGTTATTCGTTCGGTGAGTATTAATCTATCGGATTAATGGTTACAATCTTATATTCTAATACTAATATAGTGGTTATATTTGATTGCGAGGTACCGTTAATCGAGCTAGAGAGCTTAAACCGATACCGAGTCAACTCAGTGACTCGGTCAACTACCGGAACAAAACCCGGTCCGATAACTAGACGAGGATTAATAGAATTATACGAATATATATATATATATAATACGATTAACGTACGGACTTGATAATAATAATAAGAAAATAATAAACATATATAAAATATATATGTTTATATACATAAGATTCGATATATAAAACGATATACTAGACTCGGGTTAGTAATAATATGCTTTGCCAAACCATCATCCGGGTAAGTTCGTGTCTAGAGTTCTTTAGGTTCGTGTGCCAAGCTGTAATGGCCAGCTTTATTACTTTTGTATGCCAAGCTGTAATGGCCAGCTAGATTTAGGATGTCCGTGTCGTGTCAATAATAAACCCCGAGTTTAGGACTATCTAATATATACCGAATTCTATATGTATAAATTGTATATATGATATATATCCTAAGTATTACAATCTAACAAGTCCCACGCGTAAAACGTATCCATATATATATGACATATAATTGTAATAAGAGAGACTATAGAAGATTATACGCAACCCTGTGAGTATCGTGAACTCCCCACTTTTACTGTTTTATTAAGTGTTTTCGGGGGAATACATGTCATTTATAAGAAAACATAATAATGCTTTACATAAATAAAAGATTATCAATAGAAGAAATATAATAGAAAAGGGGACATAGAAACGACGAGGACAGTACTGGCCGGTATCTGCCATTTCCTTTCTTGTCCAACTAGAGGACAGGAACTAGTCTTACCCAAGTAGAGGGTAGGAATGTCCAAGTAGAGGACCAAAACCATTCTTGTCCAAGTAGAGGACAGGAACAGGTATTTTATCACAATCAGAGTGGTACCATCGATAGGAATGGCACGAAATATAATCGATATGATAGAATTGATTTATAATAGAATGGATATATGATAGAGTGGTATAATAGAAATATATTTTCCCCTTTAGAATTATTACTGTAAAGCATGTTTTATAAAAGAATGTTTTATATGAAAGAATTATCAATAAACGAACTGGCCATTCACTTTATAAAATACACGACCTCACCAAATTTATGTTGACAGAAACTATTTTTGACATGTGTTCAGGTAACCCAACAGAAATGATGACGTGGATCCTGGAAGAATAAAGACTGTTATGATCCGAATCCGCTGCGTAGCTCTGAACCCAACCCGACGACCCGGCTCCGACAGCCAAGGTCGTTACAGGTGGTATCAGAGCGGCGCTTAATAACAGTTTTGAAGTCTTTACTAATCCAGGATCTACCAGAATATTTTCTAAAAAGAAATGTTGCTTAGAAAAATATTTATGATATCAGAAATATTAAAGAAAATATCAGGCTATTAAATTTTTGGGTACCTAAAATGCCTAACCAGTATAAAGTTGGTGAGAACCATAACATTATACTAGAAATTAAAACGAATCCACTACAGGATATTACTAGAATGATTTTGTGGGGTAAATTGACAATCATGTACACAATTGTGAATCTACATGCACATCTAATTTCTGGGAAGTCTTACAGGATATTAAGGCTATAAGAAATAAGAAAGAATACAGGAAAGAAACCAGATATATTAAAAGAAATTAGAAAATAAATCCAGATATAAAACATGAAAATTATAGAAGTATATATATATATATATAAATAGATATAAAAAATTACAAAATTATTCTTCGATAATTTAATCGACTTGTACGAGAGTTTAGAAATCGTATTTCACTCTCTAGAAAAACTCGTCGATTTATAATCATTCGTCGCATATTCCAGAAATTTCGTATAAATTATCGAATTATTCCAGTACCAGTAATTATTTAGATCGTTAACCTTACGGTTATTCCGGTATTTATAAATAGAATACAAATATTATGTTACAGCTTGAACATTCCTATGATCGAGTTTTCAGAATTATTATTTTACTCCGTAAAATCCAAAATTTTTATAAAATCCAATATGCTAGAAACATATAAATATTGAGCTTCTAAAGAATTTCCCTCGATTATTTAAACAAAGATCAAATATATTCCGCGATTATTTAAAATGTTTTAAATCTTTTCAGTATAATTTTGAAGTTTATTGAATTTATTCTTAGTCATTACTATTTTTACACTAAACCGGTATTTCAGTTTGAGTAAAAATATATATAAATACCCCTCCGTTTAAAATTTTAAATAGACGCTTTATTCAAATTTATAGGTTGAGAAAATCTGTCAATACTATAATTTTCTTATTATCAAACTAAGTATTGATATTCTTTATATTATTGAAAAACCCCATAATTTGTTTCAAGTTTACCCGGAATTATTCGTTTAACAGTAAATTTTTGACATCAACGTTTTAAGAAATCTATTTTTCTTTTATTTATTTATTTATTTTTTTATCCGTAATAAGAAACTCGTTTATTAAGAATTCAAGAATTTTGATATCGTAAGTCATTACAAAAATTTCTACCGCGACTCTTTTTAAATAGTTATTATTTTCAAAAATATATACCATTACGCAACTCGAACCAATATTGCTATTATAAAACCTCCCTAGAAATTCGATTTTAATGCATGAACTCCTATCGTACCTTTGTAAGAATCATCATTTTTATTTTTACCAGAGTATATTTTACTCCACAACTGGTACCTTTTTTCGTAAAGATCTTTAAACAAATCCGTATCCGTATATGTGCCAAGAGTCTTTTTCGGCAAAATTCTATATCTATATCCGATTGTATATTCCTTCGATATTTCTTCCTGATATGAATAATGAGTATTATTTTATCACGATCTATAATTTAAATCTCTCTTTGTGTATATATAGAATCTCAGCTATATAATACTTTCGATATTTCATTCTGAGAATTAAGTTAATATTTTGAATAAAAATATTGTTATCTCGAAATTTTGTGAAAAGAATACTTTGGAATCTATCTAAAGAGACCACATTCTAACTCAATTGATTGAGCAATAATATGAAAATCATCTTAATCTTCTGATTCGAGCAAGTCAGAATGATTAACAGATTGAACTTTATATTGGATATTCGTTGAACTCGAAACATTCGAGAATATGTTTCATCTCCGTGAAATATACTCTAAAGATTAAAAGTCTATTTCGTTAGACTCATATCAACATGTTTCCTTCCAGAATATATAATTTCGAATCTAAGAGAAAATAAAGAACAAAATAACAGAATAATATGTGAAGGACACATACCTATTGTGATTAAAATAAACAAATACTGGAATGTTAGGTGAGGTGAAATAGTAATTATGATCGCGACATAATTATGAATGTCACAGGCACAGGAACATTCGAGTAGGAATTTATCAAGATCACAGTTTGTCTGTGTAATGAACATATTAAAAGAAATAATAAAAAGAAGAAATATGATCCGAATTATCAACGTACCGTATGTGGAGAATACGACCACAAAACTGACAATATAGTTGAAATTTCTTCGTGAAATACGACTAAGATTATATTTGCAGAATACCAACCATCGATTGGTTAAATTCTACAAATCATAGAAATCAGTTTATTGATTTTTGATAGCCAACTAAAGATAGTTGTATGTCCTCTGTGCAACCACTGGGGCAAAGGATATCCGGACCCTTACAGAAGGTATATCCGGACATTTGCCCCCAAGGCACAGGATTCTTTATAAGGATATATGATACTATGAAAGAATCTCCGCAGTCACTTCTGTATAAAAACTCGCGAGAGTTATAGTATAATCAAATTGGTAAAACGGTCAAGTGTTACCAAGTTGAAATTCACAAATAAGAAGTGATGGAAATAATATGTTTGTTAAATCCTTATAATATAACCGATATAAATTTATGTGGATTCAGAAACCGGAAATGGTAGAATCCAACGAATTATTAAAAGAAATAATTTATCAAATATATCGAAATACGATTAAATACCAATTGGAATCGCGCAGAGATTCGCAAGGTATAGTCAAAGTGAAAACGAAAAATGAATAGAAATATGCTCATTTTTCCAGTGAAACTCTCCGGCCAAGGAATGACGAATTTCCTGTTCCGAGTTAAAGGTCGTGAGAGATAAATTAAGAAGTCACTGTTCTGGCAAGAACTATCTATATGAATATTCCGATGAAATAAGCCTCGCTTATAATAAGTTGGATTAAGAAGATATGATACATTGCCTATATATAAGTTTATTAGAAAGTGTTTTCGGACACTGAACGTATAGACTTTAACCGAATATATAAATAAGAAATAATCATTCCAAGCAAGCGTATATCATAGAAATGATAGAATTATAGTGTCTGTTATAAACGATTATCAGTATTCGCTTGGATATAAAAGAATATAAATCGACAAATAAAAAGAATTATAATTTGAAAGGACATCCGATATGTCTGGATAATAAAAAGGCATTGAAAATGCCAGATTACACGAGAAGGCAAACGAAGTGCCAAATATTATCAGAAGGCATCCGATATGCCAGAAGAAATAAATACCAGAATAAAAATATATATTAAAAGAAATTACCCGATAAGAATATAAGTCGTAAGAAGAACGACTAGAATTTTATAAAGAATATTTTACGAAAAGAAATTATAGAATATTTTTATCGAGAATGTCAACAAATCCCTAAATAGAATTAAGAAAGAATTTTATAGAAATAGTTAATGCAATAAGTATTTAAATCTCGAATGATAATCATGATTTTGAGAAAGAATAAGTGACGCATTATCATAAGAATCTTAAGTCAAGGAATGGTTGACGATAAATAATGCAGTCAATCATCAATGAAATAGTCAGTAAGATTATTATAGATGATTTAAGAAAAATCTCAATAACTGATTTTAGTAGGTCAAGATAATGAAAAGGAATTGTTGAAACCGTGTAATTCAACAAGTTCAATTAGTCTTTTCCGGTACCTTTAGATTCCGGATAAGATACGTCTAATGATCTGAGAAACCTCCTAAGTATATCCACGAATAGAGATAACCCAGAAATCAACCATATTACATCGATATAGATAGAATTTAAAGGATAGAATTTGTAAGAAATAATCCGATAGTTACCAGAAATTATTTCTACTCTTTAAGAATCGGAATTGCAATGATGGTAAATTCTAAAGTTCGAATAAAAGAGGTAGTAGCTCAGATCCCATTCAAGTCATGATAATGAAGGGACTTCCGTATCTATCTCCTAAGAACTATATAGAATCCATCATTGTAATTGAATCCGAATATCAAACGATGAGAATATCGTATCGATTTGAGACTCTAGAAATGTTTGCTGGAAGTTTGTAAATCTTTCAGAAGAAAAACGATTAGAATCTCAAAGTATTTATATAGAAATAATATTCGGTCTACTTCTCATGTTAATGAGGAAAAGATAAAAAGAATATTATAGAAAATATCAATCTATACCGAAAACCTTTAATAGTCATACCAGAAAAATATAGATAATCCATGTATCTGAATTAATATGACTATAACAAGAAAGGTTAAAACGTGATTAACAGAATGATCAAGCTGTAGTCTTACAGATTGACATTTCTAATATATATAATATTAGATTGATGTGAGATCGATTTCCTCGTAAACCAATAGAACTTATCATGTCTCGTTGATAAGTGTTCAGGTTTAAATTGTAACAACCTTATAGATTAAGGGTGCAAAATACAAGATCACTCAAATTTCGGGGACGAAATTTCCTAAGGGGGGGAGATTGTAACACCCCGAGGTGTTACGGGTCTCTTAAACGGGTCGGGTCGTACCCGACCACCCGACTAGTTAATAAAATATTCAAGTTCGAATCTCGCAACCAATCGTTTCAACCGATTATATAGATAATAATTATGGAATTTTTATTATCTCGGTTAAACGCTCCTTATCTGCTATTCAATCACTGCCAAACGTTCCTTATTTTATTGTTATACCCGTTACCAAACACCCGAGTCCCAGCTATTATCCCCATTGCCAAACACCCTCTATTTTAATTCCCCTATTTAAACCCTCCCCTTGTTCTTTCTCCCTGCTGAAATTCACGAGCACACACATACTTGTGTGTGTTGATGAGACTTCTCAGTTGACCGGACAACCACCACCTCCGACTGCCGCCGGCCGCCGCCGGTGTCCTTCTCCGGTAACCTCCTCTCTCCTTCTTCTTTGAACAAACACACGCATCCAACACACAAAGACAGCAGCCGATCGGAGCTCCCACAGGACAGCCATGGCGGCCGTCGCCGGCTCCGCTGCTGTCTCCGGTCACCCTCTCCGGCCACCGCCGCCCTGCACCTTCATCTCCGGTAAGTCACGCCATCCTCTCCCTCTGTTCTTTGAGGTTCGATATTAAGACAGTCACCACGGCTCGTGACTGTTAACCATAATCACCGAACAACAACCCTTTTCTCCTTGTTCCTCTCATAAATCCGATAATAACCCCACCTCGTTACTGTTACGAACCACCACCATGTTTCTTCACCTGTTTCTTCACCTGTTTCTGTCAAACGAAGCCGGACAATCACCGGCTATGGTGACTGTCAGCGGGTCCTTGTACCTGATAAAACCACCAGGAACCTTTCGTTTCTGATTCTTAATGTTAAAATATCGATAAACTCGAACCCTGTTTCTGATGTATATCGGTTACCCAAACTCGAACCACAATCCTTTGTCATCGGGTCTTGAGGATTGCTAAACTGAATCCCGAGAGCCGAACCATCGAACCATATACCCGATTGAGTTCCTCTTTAGGATCCGATTTTGGGTTCGGATATTATCGTCTGATTATTGGTTTTGATCGGTTGATGTGTGTGAAGATAAAAGTCCACAAGCTTATAACCGATTGGGTTCCTTGTTATAAGTTAATTGGGATTTGGTTTCCAATAGATATCCTTTGATTCTTGATTATATAAATCCCATATTGACTAATAATTATATTATGATTATTGACATATTTCTATGTTGATTATTATAAGGTATCAAATACGGAAGACGGGTCCGATACCGGTTTGATACAATTTCCGATCACTACCCGGTTATTCGTTCGGTGAGTATTAATCTATCGGATTAATGGTTACAATCTTATATTCTAATACTAATATAGTGGTTATATTTGATTGCGAGGTACCGTTAATCGAGCTAGAGAGCTTAAACCGATACCGAGTCAACTTAGTGACTCGGTCAACTACCGGAACAAAACCCGGTCCGATAACTAGACGAGGATTATTAGAATTATACGAATATATATATAATACGAATAACGTACGGACTTGATAATAATAATAAGAGAATAATAAACATATAAAATATATATGTTTATATATATAAGATTCGATATATAAAACGATATACTAGACTCGGGTTAATAATAATATGCTCTGCCGAACCATCATCCGGGTAAGTTCGTGTCTAGAGTTCTTTAGGTTCGTGTGCCAAGCTGTAATGGCCAGCTTTATTACTTTTGTATGCCTAGCTGTAATGGCCAGCTAGATTTAGGATGTCCGTGTCGTGTCAATAATAAACCCCGAGTTTAGGACTATCTAATATATACCGAATTCTATATGTATAAATTGTATATATGATATATATCCTAAGTATTACAATCTAACAAGTCCCACGCGTAAAACGTATCCATATATATATGACATATAATTGTAATAAGAGAGACTATAGAAGATTATACGCAAACCTGTGAGTATCGTGAACTCCCCACTTTTACTGTTTTATTAAGTGTTTTCGGGGGAATACATGTCATTTATAAGAAAACATAATAATGCTTTACATAAATAAAAGATTATCAATAGAAGAAATATAATAGAAAAGGGGACATAGAAACGACGAGGACAGTATTGGCCGGTATCCGCCATTTCCTTTCTTGTCCATTTAGAGGACAGGAACCAGTCTTACCCAAGTAGAGGGTAGGAATGTCCAAGTAGAGGACCAAAACCATTCTTGTCCAAGTAGAGGACAGGAACAGGTATTTTATCATAATCAGAGTGGTACCATCGATAGGAATGGCACGAAATATAATCGATATGATAGAATTGATTTACAATAGAATGGATATATGATAGAGTGGTATAATAGAAATATATTTTCCCCTTTAGAATTATAACTGTAAAGCATGTTTTATAAAAGAATGTTTTATATGAAAGAATTATCAATAAACGAACTGGCCATTCACTTTACAAAATACACAACCTCACCAACTTTATGTTGACAGAAACTACTTTTGACATGTGTTCAGGTAACCCAACAGAAATGATGACGTGGATCCTGGAAGAATAAAGACTGTTATGATCCGAATCCGCTGCGTAGCTCTGAACCCGACCCGACGACCCGGCTCCGACAGCTAGGGTCGTTACATTTTGACATGTTACAAAACGCCGCCAATAAAATGTCACTATTTAAACTGTGTAAATATAGTACTTAACAATTAAAAACAGATAAGGTTTTTCTGTTAGGGTCAATGATTGGTTAGATTTTATTATGGTAATAATGTTATTTTTTTATTTATATAAAGAAAATGTCTTAAATTTTATTAAATATATTTAAATGAAAATAGTAACATTATTATTGTTAAGCTCCTGAAAGTTGGTCTTCGATTGCTCCAGTTGCTTCTGTTTGTTGTTGGCGACTTTTCCTCTCCCCATGCTGCTGTGCTCTGTTCTTAGATGGACAATTTGTAGCATCCTTAATAGTATGTACATGAAACCAATTAAAACTTACATATATGTGATGTATAATTTAGTTTATAATAGTTGTTAAAAAAGATGCTATAATAATTGTAAATAGTAAAAAGTGTATTTGGACATCTCAACGGGTATAACCGATACCCGTGAGTGTGCCCGATACCCAATGGATAATTACCGACAAATACACGACAGGTATTTGAATGGGTATGAGACACAACTTTACAACCGTATATGAGTTTGAGATTAGTGATTACAGTACCTGACCCGAACCCAACCCATTGACATTTTTAGTATATTAAATCTTTATAATACTCAATAAGTAACAATCTCATAGCTTACCTAACTTTTTTTCGAATCATAGCTTACCTAACTTGGTTGCTTATTTCTATTTGTTTTGTTTCTTCCTAAAAGTAAAAATATGTAACTAAAAAAATGAAAGTAGCTTTTTTGGGAGTAAATACCATTTAAAGACAAACAAATAGAACTATAGAAGAAAGAAACAAGAGGGAAAAGGTGTACCAATTCCATCAACGTATGATTCCACTTTGGAACTTGTTTGGTTCAAACTAGACAAAACATTTCCATGCAATAAACTAGAAACAAAAGTTAGATACAATAAATAAATATAAAACATTAATAAACTGATTTAGAGTTTAGATACATGCTGTTAAAAAAAGTTACATAGACATCTTTTGAATGGTTACAACTAATAACATGAGAATGTGTAGCCAAGGCGATCAGAAATGTTTGATATGTCTAAGGGTGACGTTATGTTCATGGACGCTAAATCATCCCATCTTTTATGTAGAAACATCAAGTAGTCATGTCAAATGCTAGGACAACGGCTTCACTGGTTTTTGGGAGGTTAAGGTTGCAACGCTTTTAAACTGCCATTACAAAAAAGAACTTGCGTTAGAACATGATATATTGGTGTATAATAGGGTGGAAATTGTGTAAAATTGGCAAAGATATATATTTATCTGTGTCAAAGATATCAACAATAACCAAACATACTTAAAATCATGCAACCCTAACATGACCTACGTAGTCTAAACGAGTCAAATGGGTTTTTGTTTTGTAACCAAATTGTAAAATGGGTTATATGAGTCGTATACAGGTTGTGTGCTAAATGGGTTAAACAAGTCATAAATTTAGTAATAAACCTTATAAAAATGTTTTTTTTTTTAAATCTTAACAGTAATTTGAGGGGCTGACTGTTAACCTGCTTAACTAAATAATGGTTAACCGCGTAAACATGAACACGGCCCGTTTATGTAAATGGGATGAACATGTCAACCCGAGCACATGATTTATTAAACCAATTAAACATGCCCCGGGTTAAATAACTAAGATTGGCTAAAGAAGATAGAACAGGACCATAGGGATCGAACAATTAACAGTAGAGCTCTTGTAATCGTACCTAATGCATTAAATAAAATTCTAAAATTGGATTTTCTTGTCAACCCAACACGATCCATTTTTCGACCAACATTAAAAGTATTCTCATATGGACCTGTTACCCGATCAACCAACTTTGCCACCTCTTAGTTTGATAGAATGTCAGAATTATACCTGCTTTTGCCTGTACTTTTGGCGTATTGCTTGAAGAGAGGCTTCATGGTTAAGTTGCATATCTTGCATAGCCGCGACTGCTGTTTTCAGCTCAGATGCCTTATAATTAGTATAATGCTCTAAGGTTGGATTCTGCAAATTAAAAATATTGAAGGTTCTTTTGTAAGTTGAAAAAGTAATTCAACATTTATTCTGCAGAATGTGGATTAAAATGTAAATTCAAGAATAAAGAAAACAGACCCATGGATGTTCAAGCTGATCAAGTGTCCATTTGGCTAAGAACACAGCTGAGGCAGCAATGAGGGATGGCAGAAACTTCAAAAAACCGTACTCAACGAGAGTTAATTCTGCTAAATATTTTGCCAGATATTCCAGTTCTACAACGGGAACCTTGTATGAACTTTGCGCTGCTAAAATAAATCTCCTGAAATAAAAGGATATATCATGTATTAGAATGTTGAGGGGTTAAATGCAACTATTCTAATAAAAGGGTAAAAGCAGAGTATTACCTAAGGAACTTGTTTACAGTGGCGACAGAAAGGTTGAAGCCTAACACATCAAGAACTTCATGCTCCATGTCCAGTACCTGATAAGATCACAAGTAGCAGGTTGGGTCAAAACACAAAGTTATTATGTTTTGTGGTTGGGTCGTCGGTTTATGAGTAAATATACCTCCTTTCTAGTGTAGGTCCCGTCTGTGATGTAACAGAAGTCTTCAACACGTGGAGCACTGATTTCTTCATACTTCCTTAAAAAGTCGATAATTTAATAGGCATACTATTAGATTGTTTGATAAGAATAAAAAAAAACAATCTGACTACAATAGATGAATCATTTAGTGATAAGAATGGGATAATGATGATTAATGATTTATGTTTTAACTTGATAAAACTTACGAGGCGATAAGCATGCAGGTGATGCCAAGCAGTTGAAGTCTTTGTTTTTCTATGTACATTTTAGAGAGATATCGATCAATAAGAGTGACGGTTAGGTAAAATGTTTCGGCTCCTAGCCTGTATTCTTCACAAACCTAAACATCACAGAGGAAAAAAAAACAAAGTTGAAAAGCAGATTAACTACAGTCTGCATTAAGAACAAGAAAACTAAATATGATCAAAACAAATCATCGTAGTTGTAGTTTAGATAAAAGATTCTCAAGGAAGATCCAAGCATGTTAAACTGAATTTCAAAAACATAACAAAATAGAATGCAAAACAGTTTTGAAGGATAAAAAAATAATGGCTGTCATCTGATATTGCAGAAAGAAAAAACTTTGAATTAATTTTATGCTTTAGAGCTAACCTCCACAAGCCAGTCGATAAGAATACCACGCATTTCTTGGGTGATATCCCGCTGCACTGTTTTCATATAATTAACTGAAGGCCTCCACTTTAGCTGAAGAGAAAGAGGTACAAAGAATGAGTGGACATAGAAATAAGGAAGTTTGGCTAATAAGAAATAGAACCTTCAAGATATGTTAGTAACTTGGTTTAAAAAAGCTTGAGGCGCACACAGGCTTTTTGGTTCAAAAAGCCGAGGTGCGAGACGAGAGCTTCACGTATGTGAGGCGCCCAAGGTAAAAAAGAGCAAAAAATATTTATACAAGTCAATGCTACATATTCTACTTGTTAATCAATCCTAAACATAATAACATAATTATAAAACACACTTAAACACTTCATTAAACATACATTGAAGCCAAAACACACTTAGAAATCTTTTAAAAAACCCTGATTTTGACTTTTGGCCCAAATAAACCCTAATTTTGACTGAGGCGGCGCCTCACAACGCCTCATGTAGTTGAGCGCCCCAGGCCAAAAAAAGCGCTTTTCCTATCACCTGGTGCGCCTCACGCCTGGGGCGCGCTTTTTTAAACCAAGGTAAGTAAGAATGTGGATGTTAGTGATTGATTAATTATATGATATGAATATATTATATGTGTAAGAACAAACTGTAAAAGTAAATTTGACTGATTTCCATTTCTATTAAAGTGGTAAAAGAATCAAGAATGTGGTAAAAAACCAGTGAAGGGGCATCAACAGCTAAACAGACCTCTGCCACACGTAAATTGTTATATACTTCAGCAGCATATAAGCTGCACATCCGAGGATCCTTGTGCTTAGAATCGATGTCAATAATAAATTGATCATTTCCATCTTCCGCTTTTTGGGAAATCTTGGTTTCTCCTACAGAATGCAACAATAAAAACTTTGCTTGTAAACAAGAGTCTCAAGAATAAACAACCGCTGACAGATGGCTAGTCCAAGATTGAAGATCCTTTAGCATCATATTGAATATCATATTACCTTTCGGCAAAGTGCGTCCAAGAGCTATACTTGGTTCGCTTTCTGGATCATTCACTAACTTTAGCTGTGAAGTTATTTCTCGTAATTCTTTTATACTGTGTTCAGTCACGTCTTCTGTTGCTTTTGTTTTTCCTTTACGATCCCAAGGGCCCACATAAACAGTTGGCGCCACCATGGCATTCTTTCCGGCAACATTTGTTCTTGTTTGCTTGCTAGTCTGACAACCAGTAACATCAACAGGCGTCAATAATGCCATATATCTATACAGATAGATGATAATATAACACCAACAGACATCACTACTGATTTAGCTCTAACAAATTTATTTCAAATTCGACATGTATGTACCTGGATCTTTACGTCGTTGATGACCTTCATATTTAAATCACTAAAGGGCATGTTAGTGACATCTTTGAGAACAGCCCTTCTTTTGGACTGAAAGTTAGAGACAACATCAGTTGACTTGTTCTCTGAGGACCCTCTTTTAGAGCTTGGTTGCAGAAACTGATTGAATTCCTGTTTCGCCCGAGGATGTAGTGGTGGCAAATCTCCAGATATACCCAAAGCTTTAGCCCGTGCTCTAGTAATCCTTTTCGTAGGCTCTTTAACATTAGCAGCTCGTACGTTTTCTTTGTTCATATCTGTTTGTCTTGCCATAGAGGTGTGCATGATGTTAGACCGACTTGCTTACCATGAAATCTGCAGCTAAAAAATGCAAACTCGTGTTAGCAACTCCTAGTATGCTTCTTTCGCATAATAGTTGCAGTCAGGTTTGGTTAGATAACTTAAATTGTGATGTCAGTCTGTCACGACAAATTGTCACCTTAAAATGAAAGCGAAGCAACTTAATTGAGCAAGCCTATAGCATACACATACTGTAACAATATCTTGCGTCTTGACATCAAACGCTACGGATATTTTTATTGCCTTTAATTCTAAAAATGTCATAATTAATTTTAATTTTTAAATTTTGACTTCAAACAAAATCTTCTCTTTCATCTAATCTAATTATCTAATCATATATTTCATATGTCAAATAAGTTAAGGATTTGTCCTGTTGTTAGACCTAACACTGCCCTACTGGCTCGGTAGTATCTCTACGGACGCATCTTTCTGTAGCCCACAACAATACTATTCTACAACATAGAACAAATGAAACCTCCAAAATAAACTATTTTTTATCGTTAGCCTGTCCCTAAACAGTTCACAGTATTACGTAGTTCTGTTACGTCTGTGAATATATATATGGATGCTAACCGAGGACTTAACACACCGGCTAATATGCTAGAAACCTAAAATAGCCATGGTAGAAAATCACATTGTTTTATATAAAAATCACATGAGATAAAATACATAATTGACAACCACTATAGAAACTGCTCACTAATCTTATTTAAGTCCCTACATAATTTGTAACAATGAAACAATGAAATGAGTACTTAGTCAACTTACATGGACTTAGAAGTAACACAATTCAAAAAATAAAACAAATAATAAAATAATAAAAAAAAGGATCAAAAGTGCTTTCTTTTCAATTTAATTCTTTACATCTCAACTTTTAAATAGGCAATCTAATTAATAATTCCTTGTGTTATTAAAAAAATTAAGGTAAAGAAAATATGAATAATTTCACCCAGCCTTGTTTATGCCATAACAATGTAAATAAATACAAAATTATTATATTGCATTTTTATTCTCTATGTGACCCCTCCTGCTGAGCAATAATAATAAAAAATAAAAACAAATATAAAAAAATATTAAAAAAAATAATAATAAAAACTTAATGCATCTGTATCTTGCCTAGCACAAGCTCAATTCAGCACAACTGAAGCAAAACATTACAATTTTCAAACATTACTCAACTTATCATATAGATCTCAAGATCCTAATAGAGCAAGCCATGTTAATAGTTAAATAATATTATCAAAAAGAAAATATAAAATTAAGATCTGTCAGTGTTTACAGCATAATAAATCCAAAGCTGAATTTCACACTGTTTTATCAGAATCAAACCTTCCAAAACTCCAATCAGAAAAATACAACAACAGATCTAAAAGCCTCATGTTTCAAACACATATTAATATAATATTATTATTTACTATTAACAAATCATTTAAAAACAATTGAAACAACAAAACCAATACAAAACAAAAACAAAAAGTCAAGGAATTGTCAGAACAGAACACTTCTATTACTTCCAGATCAATCAACAACAGCTATATGCATAAACAATTCAATACTTCAAACGCTAAAAATAGTGAACGTCTCAACGACAACGTTAGGTAAGTAAATTTTTATAAAAAAATAATATAAAAATTTATAAAATGCTTTAAGGCGAAATCACAGATCTGTGATTTGAGTAATTTAAAAGTGCAAAACAGAATGTGGTTAGTAAAATGAAATTGAAATGCGGATATGCAATTTGAAGCTGAATTTTGAAAATGAGGGGTTGTTAGGATGTGAGTTTGAGCTTACTTCGGATTTCGAGTGGTCGGGCGGATAGGTGAGGGAAGAAAGGGGGTGTGGAGAGAGGAGGAGAGGTAAGGGTCATGTGAATTGGATCATGAGGAAGACATGGAGAGTGTGGTTTGGTTTGAGTGAGTGTAGTGAAAGTGTATATGTAGGGGGTGGGTGTGGATATGGATATGTGGGTGGGCCTATGGGGTGGGGAAGTGAGAGCGGGATGACTACAGTTTAAAGTTTAAATTTATAAAAATCGGAAGTTAGTGAATGACAGAAATGGTACCTTTACTTTTGTTTGATTGGCAAATGTGTTTTATAAGTTTGGTGGGTGGTTTTTTTTTTATGTCGATTTTCTTAAGAAAAATAGAAATAAATAATCCCAACTATTGACTATTGGCCAATAACAGTCCCAATTACGAAAATCACCAATATTGGTCCCAACTTTCGACATATTGGAAACCAACGGACCCAAACTAACGGAGGCTAACTCTGTTAGTGTGATGTTGACGTGGCATGCTTAGGTGGCAAGATGATCCTACGTGGCATCCTACGTGGCATGCCACGTCAGCATCACATTAACGGAGTTAGCCTCCGTTAGTTTGGGTCCGTTGGTTTCCAATATGTCGAAAGTTGGGACCAATATTGATGATTTTCGTAGTTAGGACTGTTATTGGCCAATAGTCAATAGTTAGGATTATTTATTTCCATTATTCCTTTTCTTAATAGTAGTTTGTTGAGAAAGTAACCTAAAATGTATGTACGAACACGAGGTGGAATGACATGGATAATGGTGTTATAATGAAAAAAATTAATGTTTTGTTACTCAATGAAATGAAATTACGAATTTATTTCATCTGGTCACATATGTTTTTTTTATTCTATTCCATCTTTCATCGCCTCTAGGACGTAACCGAGAAAGCCAAGGCCCTCAGGGAGCTCAAGCTGTAAAAATGGGCCCCTAATATGTTAAACTTATAACTTCGTATTATTTGTATTATCTGAATCCAAAGAACTAGTCAAGATATGATATATTGTTCATATTGTTGTAGCAACTAAAATTTTTTTTACTTAAAAATCTACTTCTAAGTTGTCAATAGAAATAAAAAAGAAAGGGTATGGATAAATAAAAGGATGAGAGAAAGAAAAAGAATATTGATGATATAGAATTCTAATATGTAAGGTCTATGAATCATCATAGAAAAAAATCTCCGTAATAAAGCATTAATATGGATTCATTATTAAATGAAGGACAAATTACACTTTTCGTCCTTTAGTTTTGGGCCATTTTTCAATGGATGTCCTTTCGCGTTTCAGTTGATGTGATTCGTCCTTAACGACCTAAAATCCTTACACCCACAGTCCTAAGGGCCTAACTTGGTTAGTTTCTAACGTTAAATCTGGTCATGTGGGGGGCACGTGAGGGTATATTTGTCAATTCATCTGCCCATTTCCCTCCCCCCCCTTCTATAAAACCCTTGCCAAGAGACAACCCTAAACCTGTTGAAACTAAACGTTGATGCAAGAAATCAATAATTCCTCTGCAATTCAAACCCACCTCCACTTACATCCATACCTGGTGCAAATCCCACCACATGAACTGCACCAAAACAAATATTAGCAATTTATTTTTAGTCAGACTATACCCACACCACTAACATTCTAACCACACAGAGTTGAATCAGTTTGAGTTCATCCAAATCACACACGTAGTACAAAAATGCACACCACCAGCAACAAAATATGCTCTCCCTCCCTCCCTCTCTCTCAACCCTCCCCCCAACTTTGATTTTGGGATAATGTTTAATCGATCATCGACGCCGAACAAACACTCACCGGAGCAAGAGAAAGGTAAAGTGGGCAGTGATTATGGGTTTACCTAGCCCATAACCTCAAATTGAAACCCTAGATCCGATGCTGGATAAGGTAGAAGGAACGAGAAGAGAGGGAGATAGGGATAGATAGAGGGTAGTTCAGAGAGGCGAAGTGAGGATGGTGTAACGACCGAAAGAATAAACATTCTATAATCTATAATTAATTAACGTCTAAAATTAATTAAGTTAATCCGGCCCAATGGAATCGGCCCAATAGATTAAGCCCGTTAAAACATTTAGCCCAAAATATATTAGACTAACCATTGGACTCCATTTATAAAAGCCCAATACCCTTTGGCCCAACCTATTAAATTTACCTCAGCCCATAAAGACCATCCGGCCCAATACCCCTTTGGCCTATTAAGACTATCCAGCCCATTATCCACCATGTATTCATCTTCTTATTACGCATCCTCCTCTGCTTATATCTTACGCACCTTTATAATATACATATATATCTACACTTATCATGTTATACACTGAGATAGAGAGAGACGGAGGTTACAGAGAGAGAGAGAGAGAGAGAGAGAGAGAGAAGAAGAAAGAGGAGCACCGGTATGACACCGGTCATCTTCCCCGGTGAGGCTCCGACATCACAGCCGGTTGTCTCATGGACACCGGTTACCTTTAAACAACCCTCTCCACCAACTTAGCTTTCTTCTCCGGCTGAACTTCCATCTCCGGCAATTCATACAGTCACCATGAACCCACCTTCCTACGGCTTCTATAATCATCACTAACAGTCAAACGTATAGCCAACCCCTGTTTCGTCTAATCATCATCAACCTCACACAACCATCCTCAGTTGACCTTGGTTATCCTCACCGGTCACCTGCAACTACCGGTGACCGGCTCTGTTATATAACTCCAGCTCCGGTTGACTTACGGTTGTAACAGACAACCATGATAACTCTCTATTTTAGTAAATCCGGTTACCTTGGTTCGCTATGTCATCTTTGTTCCGGGTCTTGAGTCGTTCATATATTTGGAGTCAACAGAAAGGTTACGGGTAACTCATTCTGTACCCACCAACCTCCGTTACCGGTTATCTATACATATATATACACGTTGATATATTAGAACAGAGGGATGATATATCTTTATTACCCAAGATCCGAGTTACTCGCCGGCTATCCATCTTCTCCAACCAGTCAAGTCATTCACGGTATACAACTTCAACCCGACTACTCTTTGTTCAGTAACTCAAGTAACCTCTTACTCCGGTAATTATATTCCAATTATCTATTACCATGCAGATTCTAAGGGGGTTCCATGCAGTCCCAAGTAATACTATGAAGTTTCCGGTGGTTTCAGGTGGTTCCCGACGATACCAGGAAGGTGTATGTTGCATCTCAGATAGATTCAACGTATATAGCTCCATGATAATACAACCCAGTTGACTCAGCCTTCAAGTCAACCCAAGCTCTAATTGTTAATCTCGTAAAACTGTTAGAACATGAAGGTAAAGGGGTTATTATTATGACTAGTTATTATTATTATTATATTAAGCGTGATACGAGTGGGACAATAATATTAACCCGACAATATTAACCGAATACCTATATAAATATATATATTATTATACAAGAATATATAATATTAACATAGAATATAAAAGATTGTCCCCCACAGTATCACGGGTATAAGCATTGCACGTATTAATGATTATAAAATATAATAGGTACAATATACTTGGAGAATATACCGTTGAGGAATAGACTACTGAATTTGGGAGAATACAATAGAGGTGAGTACATGACCCTTTCCCTTAAAAGCCTTTGGGCTGATTACATGCTTGTTTAGTCGTTATCAAGTATTTTATACGGTTTATATTATAAAAGTGCTATCGAGTTGTTAATAGAAATAATAGAACGCGGTCGAATAGAAACTACGTAGGATGGATCCATTCGGTATCATAGAGTATAGCCTGGACCAATCAGAGGTTACAGGACCATTATAATCGATCTATACTCACGGGAATATATTTATCTAAACCAAGTAGAGGTTTAGAACCACAATAAGCATTTGTATGATGCTTCATCGATAATATATTCCACCATAGAATGACCGAACTAAATAGAAAGAGTTGTATGATCGTTAAACTCGATTTATTATTATAATATGTCTAAATTCGGCATGTCTCACTAGTATGAAAATACTAATGTACTTTAAGCATGTTGTCAGGTATTTATACGAAGTATTAAAGAGCATGCCGAAGAGTAGAAGATCTGGATAAGAAGAGGATACTATGGTTACATTTTAATCCAGCTTAATGTAATCATTACCGTTAAACCTGTTAAGGCTAATCCGCTGAGCCACCTGGGTCGTTACAGGTGGTATCAGAGCAACAGGTTTAACTAATAGAAATCCTCTTCTGATCCAGATCAACCAAAAGTATATTAGAAAGAAATATATGTTAATAGAAATTATAAGAAAATATAGAAAAATTATCGAGGAAAATTACTAGAATAATATTGTGAGGTAAATTGACAATTTTTAATGGCCAGAAAATTGTGAATTTACAGGCACGATTGAATTCTAGAAAATTCTTTGGTAATACCAAAAGATATAAAATACTAGAAACACAAGAAATATGAATAAACAAGAATTTTATGAAATATAAATAAGTTATTATAGAAATATCCTTTCAATCTCTCGTATCAGTTAGAAAAATATAGAAACAACGTGTTAAGAATAAGAATGCGATTATAAGTTTTATATCCTATGAGAAGTTATCGAATCATAATCAAAGGTAGTAACCTTCCTCAGAAGAAAAATAATATAATTAGAAGAAATTTATGTTTAAAAATATTCGAAATCAAACATAATTAGAAGAATATATTTGGTTAATAAAAGAAAATTTATAAATCGGTACAAATATTGTACTTCCACTTGAGCATTCCTGTGATCAAGTCTCTAAATAGATATGATTCTTCTGACGAAATCGTCATGTCTGTCATTTATACGGATTTCTTCCCGATGAAAACCAAGCGAATATAAATATAATTATAAGAATATACCATTCAGTACAACTTATTATTTGAAACCACCAGTGCAGATATTTCCACGAAATATATCCAGAATTATATATTCTATAATTTCTTTTGAACTTCATTTTATCCGTCTGGCAAGACTATTTCTCGAATCTAGAAAAGTACTTTCAACTTAGGAATCTTATAATAAGTCGATAAAAGAATATCAAAATCCAACTTATATTATTAAGAAAATAATATCGGCGTTATATTGATATAAACGAATTAATAGAAGTAAGATTAAGAGAGATGAACACCGGCTCCGACACCGGTCATCTTCACCGGCGGGAAGTATACTCCGGCGTACCATCAAAGTAACAATTGCCAACCATCTTTCCTGGTCACTATCTCCGACTCCCTATAGAACCAATACAACCACAACTTAAACTCTTATAAATCCACAGAAGGATATATCCTTGCCGCTCTTGGTAACCCACGACCTATCTATTAACCATTGATACACTTCCATTCCATCTGAAACAAAGTTTAAAAGTCCGACTCATTAGACTTGAAGGGTCACATGAAGACTTCCTTGTATTTCAATTCGAAACCCGATCGATATACAATTTGAAATAAATTGTATAGTTTAAAATTCAGCTCGTTGGAAGTGATGTTTCACTTGAAGATTTCTTGGAATTCCAATCTGAAAATATATTAGTATACAATCTCTATATAATCACGTTCCTTTCCTAAGATTTTGGAATCCCTAGTGTGACGAAACCCGAGTTTTCTATCCACGGCTATAAGTCCAGAAAGCTTTCTACCCTTAAGAAACTCCCATATAACGTAAGCGTTTTAATGATGTTACAAGATGATAAAATTGTTGATTCCTCCATTACAGCTTTGCACACCATATTACCGACAACTGTAACATCACAATGTCTTTGACTTAATTCCCCAAGCATTTTACCAATATTGAGATTCCATTGCTATCTTGAATGACTGATTCAAATCTAACCGGACCAATCTACACAATTTTCTTAGACTTTGGAAGTAAGATGGTTATTTCCTCCAATGAATTTGGCCCAAGAGTAATAGGTGAACCCTATATCCTGAATCTTCTGACTAAGGTTGACGTTTCTTCATGTTTAGCCCGAGATCAAGTCTTAAACTTCTTCAAATAACTTTTGATTCTGTCACGAGTTATTTCCTAATTTTATTCGTAATATAAACATTCACGATTTTGTTTATAGTCAAGTTTAAAAGATCGATTATATAATTTTATTTATGATTATCAACGACCAAGTAATACTAATTCATTACTTCAGAAATTCTATAAAATACCCCAATCCGTTCAGTTAAACTTTTACCAGTAGTTCATTTAAGCTTAGAAATTCGATCTTAACGACTTTATACCTCGTTATCAGTATTAATGTTAATCGTTACTCCGAAATCCTATAAACAATCCTCACCCGATTGTTATCATGTCTTCTACTCAGTATATTATATTCGTAACTTTATAAAATAATACTTATGTCGAATTACTCCACATCTTTTCAGTAAGACTCTACAATCTACTGAAGATGATTAAGTCATTTATATCCGACTTGCGATACTTTGGTTTTCTTTAAAAACCAGTATTTGAGTTATAAACCCCAATCAGAATATTAGTCTCATAGATAATCTAAACGACATGTTAATTTCTGGAAATTTATAAGTCTTTCTGAGACGAATTAAGCTTCCAAACATAAAGTTGTTTATTTATTCTATGAATATAAAGAAAAATATGTATATCCTAGTGTATACCTATCTTCTTTACATTACTCAAATAATAATATTGGAAATCAAGTTCGCAGACTTGAACATCCGGTAAAAATTTGAGAAAGTTTGAAACGATACTTCATCAACGGTACTACCACTATCATCCGTTAAAGAAATTTGGAGAAGTTTGTGGACGATTATCATACTCAGTATTCTCAACCATTGAGTCACGAAACCTGAAACTTGTGACAATGTGATGAGAGAATTTTGATTATACTGAAGATGTAATATATCGTAATGATAAACCATCGTCTATAAATCGAGATTCTGTAGATCGGGCATGTCCATGGCAGCCTAGACTTCAAAAATCCAAAACTCTTATAACCAGATTCATATATACAGAATTGATTAAAAGCTAGTGATCAAATCAGTATGTAGGATCAAAGATGGTTGCATGTCCTCTATACATTCCCTGTGGTAAAAGAAATCTGGACCCTTATGAAAGGTATATCCGGATATTTTCACAGGATTCTGTGCAAGGACATATGATACTATAAAGGAAAAGATGCATTATCTAATATTGAAAAGAATTCTTGTACTTTTCAGTACAGATGTTGCTAATACTTTGAGAATAGTATCAAGAGATCTTTTAGTTCGGTCAATATAATATCTATATTTTATTCGATAAAAGAATGACTTATTTCTAGATTATCGAATATCTTATAAATAGATTGACTTCTTTTGGTCATATTCGATTCATTTCACATCGATAAGAGAGCTTTATTGTTCGAATATATTATAAATATCCTATTCGATAGAAATCATTTTCCAGTATATACTCGAATGTTACTTGACAGGTCTCCTGAGATAGATTATTCTCAACATCATGAACTATTGTTCTTGGTGTTCATCATCTGAGTGTAGTGGAAGATATTTAATATAAAAGTTACTCATTAAGCCAGTTCGATTCGATTACAATCTGATCATTTTCAATAGAAAGATTTATCACGATCATTTTCATCTATAGAGAATAAGTATTAATTCTCCTTTCAGTGTGTATATATATATACATATATACGTATGACATTGGTGAATTATTCTCAGCATGAATAGTTCTCTTGACATCGTGTAAGTTTCGACGTATTATCTTCAATAATATTCGTTCTGGATTCGATTTCATAAATCTCTTGATAATTATTTACACGTTAAATATATTTCATCCAAGTAGAGATGATTTTCTTAATGACCTATTCTATACGATCATTCATTTGAATTTTATGCGAAACCTAGTCTTAACCTGAATATTTTATACAGCTCGAAAATATCTATAGCTCGCTATTCTCGAAAATAATTGTTTATACTTGTTAAACTCGAAGCAGCGGATAGATTATATGAAATAAATAGAAGTATCTATATCGTTCTACATAAGCCAATAATTTATAGAAAATAATTTGAGGATTAATAAAATATCGTAAGTTATATGATCATATATGATTACGATAATTCTATAAGTAACTCTCCAAGTAGTTCGTTTCTAGAATATATAAAAAGAAGTCTCAAATTCTAAGAATTTAAGCCATTCGACTTGGCTATAGAATATTTGTTAATAAAAATATAGAATATATTTCAAAACGTATTATAGAACAAAATTTTAAGAAAACAATCTATTATAGAATGTAAAATATTTCAAAATGACGGGTGTTATTATGAATAACCAGAGATAATTATAAGAAGTGTAATGCATGTAGACTTAATATTTATCGAGTGATTATTATATAAATAGAAAAGAATTAAGATATAACGATATCTTAATACCATCAGAAATTCTATAATAGATGCGGCCAAGGGATTGGCCAAAGATAAACGATATTACCAGAAAGCCATTTAGAGTTTTATAAGCCTGATTTATATAATCGCTAAGAGGAGACTTTAGAATTAAGTATCTAAGATTTTAAAACCGTCTCTACAAGGTGTAGAATTTATTATTAGAAATTAAGTGGGGGACAATTTCTATAGGTTGGGGAGAATCCAATAATAAGTATTATAAAAATTATCGAAAATAATAACTAAAAGATATTTATTAAACATTAGAAGACTACTCGAAACGAATCTCGAGGACGAGATTCATATAGGTTGGGGAGAATGTAACGACCGAAAGAATAAACATTCTATAATCTATAATTAATTAACGTCTAAAATTAATTAAGTTAATCCGGCCCAATGGAATCGGCCCAATAGATTAAGCCCGTTAAAACATTTAGCCCAAAATATATTAGACTAACCATTGGACTCCATTTATAAAAGCCCAATACCCTTTGGCCCAACCTATTAAATTTACCTCAGCCCATAAAGACCATCCGGCCCAATACCCCTTTGGCCTATTAAGACTATCCAGCCCATTATCCACCATGTATTCATCTTCTTATTACGCATCCTCCTCTGCTTATATCTTACGCACCTTTATAATATACATATATATCTACACTTATCATGTTATACACTGAGATAGAGAGAGACGGAGGTTACAGAGAGAGAGAGAGAGAGAGAGAGAGAGAGAAGAAGAAAGAGGAGCACCGGTATGACACCGGTCATCTTCCCCGGTGAGGCTCCGACATCACAGCCGGTTGTCTCATGGACACCGGTTACCTTTAAACAACCCTCTCCACCAACTTAGCTTTCTTCTCCGGCTGAACTTCCATCTCCGGCAATTCATACAGTCACCATGAACCCACCTTCCTACGGCTTCTATAATCATCACTAACAGTCAAACGTATAGCCAACCCCTGTTTCGTCTAATCATCATCAACCTCACACAACCATCCTCAGTTGACCTTGGTTATCCTCACCGGTCACCTGCAACTACCGGTGACCGGCTCTGTTATATAACTCCAGCTCCGGTTGACTTACGGTTGTAACAGACAACCATGATAACTCTCTATTTTAGTAAATCCGGTTACCTTGGTTCGCTATGTCATCTTTGTTCCGGGTCTTGAGTCGTTCATATATTTGGAGTCAACAGAAAGGTTACGGGTAACTCATTCTGTACCCACCAACCTCCGTTACCGGTTATCTATACATATATATACACGTTGATATATTAGAACAGAGGGATGATATATCTTTATTACCCAAGATCCGAGTTACTCGCCGGCTATCCATCTTCTCCAACCAGTCAAGTCATTCACGGTATACAACTTCAACCCGACTACTCTTTGTTCAGTAACTCAAGTAACCTCTTACTCCGGTAATTATATTCCAATTATCTATTACCATGCAGATTCTAAGGGGGTTCCATGCAGTCCCAAGTAATACTATGAAGTTTCCGGTGGTTTCAGGTGGTTCCCGACGATACCAGGAAGGTGTATGTTGCATCTCAGATAGATTCAACGTATATAGCTCCATGATAATACAACCCAGTTGACTCAGCCTTCAAGTCAACCCAAGCTCTAATTGTTAATCTCGTAAAACTGTTAGAACATGAAGGTAAAGGGGTTATTATTATGACTAGTTATTATTATTATTATATTAAGCGTGATACGAGTGGGACAATAATATTAACCCGACAATATTAACCGAATACCTATATAAATATATATATTATTATACAAGAATATATAATATTAACATAGAATATAAAAGATTGTCCCCCACAGTATCACGGGTATAAGCATTGCACGTATTAATGATTATAAAATATAATAGGTACAATATACTTGGAGAATATACCGTTGAGGAATAGACTACTGAATTTGGGAGAATACAATAGAGGTGAGTACATGACCCTTTCCCTTAAAAGCCTTTGGGCTGATTACATGCTTGTTTAGTCGTTATCAAGTATTTTATACGGTTTATATTATAAAAGTGCTATCGAGTTGTTAATAGAAATAATAGAACGCGGTCGAATAGAAACTACGTAGGATGGATCCATTCGGTATCATAGAGTATAGCCTGGACCAATCAGAGGTTACAGGACCATTATAATCGATCTATACTCACGGGAATATATTTATCTAAACCAAGTAGAGGTTTAGAACCACAATAAGCATTTGTATGATGCTTCATCGATAATATATTCCACCATAGAATGACCGAACTAAATAGAAAGAGTTGTATGATCGTTAAACTCGATTTATTATTATAATATGTCTAAATTCGGCATGTCTCACTAGTATGAAAATACTAATGTACTTTAAGCATGTTGTCAGGTATTTATACGAAGTATTAAAGAGCATGCCGAAGAGTAGAAGATCTGGATAAGAAGAGGATACTATGGTTACATTTTAATCCAGCTTAATGTAATCATTACCGTTAAACCTGTTAAGGCTAATCCGCTGCGCCACCTGGGTCGTTACAGATGGTAGTTGTTCTAATGCTGCAAGTGGTGGTGGTGGTTGTTGGTGCCATGGTGGTTCTGGTAACGGGTGGAACCAGAGAAAGAGGGAAGAAAAATATGAGGGCTTTCATATTTGGTGGTGGTTGCTGCCATGGTGGTGCCGCCGCTGTCCTTTTTCTAGAGAGGGTGAGAGATTTAGGTTGGTGGGTGTCGAAAGGTAGGTCAAGGGGGAGGAGTTGAAGGGGTGGAGAAGTATGGTGGTTGCTGGTGGTGTGGCTGTGGGCAGTAGAGGAAGAAAGGGTGAGTATTGTGAGGAAGAAGTGTGAAGGAGATGGGTGGAGTCTTATATATATATATATATATATATATATATATATATATATATATATATATATATTGTTTTATTTATTAGGATATTTTTTAATAAAAGCGTAAATTGACTTACATACCCTCACGTGCCCCTCACATGACCAGACTTAACGTTAAAAAGTAACCAAGTTAGGCCCTTAGGACAGTGGGTGTAAGGATTTTAGGTCGTTAAGGACAAAACACATCAACTGAAACGCGAAAGGACATCCACTGAAAAATGGCCCAAACCTAAAGGACGAAAAGTGTAATTTGTCCTTAAATGAATGATAATTGTGAGACCATGTGTAGTGGGGGTGAAAAATACAAGGCCTCCTTTTCTGATTGGTCCACGTCGCAGCTGAGTTAGCATGGGGCTTGAATTCAAAATGAGGTGTAGTGGGAAAAAATTTTTGGGGGCGCTAATTTAAAAAAAAATAAAAAAAAAATTGTGGTGTAGTTGAATGAGTTAAACGTTAGATGACACGTGGAGGAATATAATTGGTTGTTTCTTTCCCCTTCCAGCGGTAAAATTATAACGCCATTGCCCCTTTTTGCAAGATAACACCCCCATGTAATGGTGTTGAGGGCCCTATTTTCGTCTTCACGCCTGAGTACATATGATCTGATAACAATAAACAAACAATATTATACTAGCAAAATGATTTATTCTAAATAGTTATAAAATGAGTTGTCTTAAATAATTACATAAATCTGTAAGCTAAAATTTCAATTAATCAAACATATAAACTAATCAATTATAAAACTAATGGTAATCAAATTAACAAATAATCCTATATGGCTATATTACATTACATTACACTATATTAATTTACCAACTGATTTGAACAGTAATGTGTGGCGTCTTTGTAGATTTCTTTGTTCTCAAGGTTATTTTGGTCTTTTGAGGAGTACACATGCCTACCCACCAGTCCATCATACCTCTTTCTTCTACACACTACCACTGTGTTCCTGAGTTTCATTAAAGGATGGAAGAGAAAGGATCTCCCTCCTCATCTTTTCTCTCCAATTCCTTCCAAATTGGAAAGATTGAAAATCACACCAAAATCCTCCTTATTATCCCCTCTCATTCCCTCCTTTTCCTTCCTATAAAAAACTCTGAAACACATTTTTTCCCCACTTCCTTCGCAATTCTTTCTCATCCATCTTTTAATGAAACTATGTAACAGAGTGTACATCTGCATGCCTCTTTCTTCTCTCTATCGCCTCTCCATTCTCTCTCTCGGTTGTTTCTCTCTCTAGAAACAACATCGCCGATCCGTTGCCGGTGGCTTCACAGCCGTCCGCCGGTGGCGTCACAGCCCTCTATGGCGGCGGCGGTTGTACGGTACCTCCTCTGTTTTGCTCCTTTTTTTGTCATATTCGCTTATTTGGCTGAACCCTAACTGAATTGGGCATAATAAAACTGAATCGGTGTTACATCTGGTGGTGGCTGTTGCTGCCGCCCTTCTTTCTTCTCCATCAGCAGTCTTTCGACATACCTAGAAACATATAAGCAGTAACAATATTATTTTATCGTATTATTTTATTTATATTCATCTGCTTTCGTTTTCTTCTCCCACTTTTCTTCTCTCCTCTATCTCTCTTAATCCTTGCAACAGGAACTCGAACATGGTGGTAGTCATTGTTTGTTTGAAGATGGAACGGTGAGAAGTGAAAGAGAGATAAAGAGCTTCAGAGAGAGAAAGTGGGAGATCGGTGGGTTCCAGGGTTCCGATGATGATGACAGTGGTTTACGGATTCAGATCCTTATCTTATTTTATATGAACTCAACCGTCTTCAAAACCAACTCCGAGGTAACATTATCTTATTATTATTATTATTATTATTATTATTATTATTATTATTATTATTATTATTGTAGTTGTTGTTGTTGTTGTTCATAATTCTTCACTCTCTGTTCAGTTTGATCTTAACTTATTCATTTTTTGTTCTGTTTTAAAGTGATGTTAGGTTATTATTGTTCAATTTGATTGTAATTGTTCAGTTCTGTTCTGTTTTGAAGTGGTGTTAGGTTATTAGGTGCTAAGGCTTTTGAATTTTTTTTATTTTTTGTAATGTTTTACGGTATAATATTAGATTTTATTTTATAGATTCAGGTGTTGTTTGTTAAACTATTATTAATTATACAATCATACCTGAGAAATGAAAAGCTTAATGACAATTTGTTGCACAATTTTCCTTGTGATGTGTGTGTTTTTTGAGTTCCGGCATGATGAGCAGTACCAATAGTTCATGTAAAAATGTGAATATAGATAAGACATCATAATAATATGAAGTTTATATAATTTCCATCTAAGTAGACTCTTGGTAAAGGCTGTTTGTCTAATATACATAAAAAAAAATACTCATTGACCTTTTGAATGTTAGTACAGGCAGATACTTGCTGATGATGGCAAACCAGTTAATCTGGATATGGTGAGGATGGTTTACTCCAACATGTAAGTCATGGATCCATTTGCTTGCAGGTAATTTTGTATTTTATAATACGATTCTTTAAATGCGGCTTCATTACATTCATTTTATATACCTGTTAATTATATACATCTCTTTTTATTACAGTTTGATCTAAGGACATGAATGACTACAGAACTGTTTACTTGCATATACCAGTCCTAAATCTTACCATTCCTAATGCATTACTACACCTTAGATGCCAACACTATTCCTATTTTCTTGATTATTATTATTAATGACGCCTATTTCAAGAATTGTCTCTAAAGATTGCAACTTTAAGTCGTCTAATGCTATTATTTCAGTTACAATCGACAATGGACGCACAAGGCGCACAAGGCGAGGTTTGATCAACTTATTAAATTGGTTAGTTTTTATGATCACTTTGTATATTATTAAGGAAATAATATAAACTTATTTTCTATGAAAGAACATTCTACAATATCAATGTACATATTTATTTCAGTCATGTTTATATAAGACCAAACTACCATTATTACAAAGAAAGGTTCTTGATTCAAAGTTATGGTTATTTACAACTTTGTCGCTATTAACAAAGGTGAAAAAACATTAGAGATAAACATGATGATTTTTTGTGTAGTTCGCATTGCTATCTCATTGTTATCCATAAACTATCTTCTTATTGAATTAACTAGGGGTGGAAATTTTGACCCGTTTACTTTGGGTTAAGTTTCATCTCTAATGGATCAAACGGGAATTTAGGTTGCTCTAATGGGTCAAACGCATTGAGAGTCTATTTCCTAAATTTTCCTAATCATATTATATCCAAGCTTCACTAATTTGTACAAAAGGTTAGGTGCTTTAACCCGAACCTGTTTTGACCCATTACCCAAATCGGCCATTTTAACACCTTAAGAAGGAAAATGGTTTTCGATTTCAAATTTTATTATTCTCTATTTAAGGGTCTACCAAATAAGGCTAATATATAAATAATTTATTTGTTAAATTCAAGAAATAACTGGTTCTACCAAAACTTGAAATAGCTAAGTGGACATATGGTTATGTGTAAGTGTTTGTATGTTACATGCATTGGTGCATCATTTCTTTTTGGTACATTTGTGATATAGTGTGTGGAAACATATGGTAGATGAGTGGGTGAATGCTACTACAAAGATAACCGCTAATTAAATGAAAATATAGTCGAATTGTGGTTTTTTCCGTTTTGTATAATCGTGTTGTTGAATTATACTGTGAATTTGGACCGGATATCGAAAAAACATAGACTCTGGTTGATACAACATGCTCTTCATCTTTACCCGATCTTATTAAAGGTACTGCAAGATTTTACCCTTTTTACTGCTTTAACAAAATACCAACTCTTTTTTTTATGTTTTTATAAAAAAAAGTTATGATTTGTTTTTGTTTGTTTGTAATGATTTAGAGTCAAGTTTGAAGGAGGTTAATGGATTTTTAGATCAGTTGCAGTCTTCTCCAACTCCAATAACTAATGGCAGTGGACCATCTGGTAAATTTTTTTTTCCATTTTTGTGTTTTTAGAATTATTGTTTAAAGTGTTTTGAGTTTTATAAATTGCTTGACGATTACAAGTTATGTTATTGGGAACAGAAGTTGTGTTATCGATTACCTTATAATTATAAGATTGTGTTATGAGTTGTAGGTTTGTGGTGATTATTGCTGCGTTTTCGCCGGTCCAAAAGGAAGTTGCGGATCTCATCAGGCCTGGTGTGGTGACGGGTAGTTTCTTTTGATGATATGTTTGTGAATTTCTCAGTTTTCTCTCTCACTTATTAATAAGAAAGAAATTAGCAGCCACAATCGAATATATGTTTGCTTATGTTGTAGTCCAATTTGAATACTTGAATTGTATAAATCTATGATTATTTGGGTTTTTTGTTTATTTTGTATTGCTTATCCATATGTTTAAGAACAAAGAGTTTCGAACCAAATCGAAGATGTGAATGCATCATAAACACACCTTATATTTGAGTATCTGGAATTTGAAATATTTTGCTAATGTATTGAATTGAGCCAAAAAAAAAAAGCATGCGAAATGATCTGTTAAACTTGATGCAAACTGTATGAGTTATTTTATTTAGGGAGGACTGGAAAAACATATAGGGAGATGTTTTACAATCAGTGTAAATCGCATGCGGATAAGGAAAGTGATTTCACCATGAAGCAGCGGTTGGTCATATTGGTGACATAAGTGAAGGATAAAACACCCTTTACGTTACTTGATTATGTTTGCCTTCATTTGATTTAGAATCTTCTTATGATCGCTGACTCACATGTTTAAGCATAATTTGACTACTTATGATGTTTAAACATTTGGCTTGTCACATTGTGCTATCAGATTGTCATGCGTTGTAATTTAAAATTTGACATTGTAGCTCGATGATTATATGGAAAAACATGCAGAGCTTCTTAAGCTGATAGAAGGTAGCCCTATGTATATAAATGAAATTGTTACAAGACGGCGTAAGGATTTTAAAAGGAAATTTTGTTATTTGACGATTGTTCAAGAAACGCACAACTTGGAGGACCACGATGGTAATGTCTTAAAACTTTCGTAGTTTAAATTATTTATAGAAGGTGGTTTAAATGTTTGGTGAGCCTGGAATGTGTCAAACCAAGGCAGGTTGGGCAGTGTTGCTTGACCCACAAACAGTCTTTAATTCGTTTTCTGAAATTTAGAAATATATGTGAAAATGGATAATTGTACATGAAATGGCCGTGGTCGGGTTAGGCTGATTGACCAGCAAACGCTGTTTAATCGATCTAATCTGGATTGTGTAACTATATAATGTGTTAACTATGGTTACAAAAAGTTGGTTATAACAGTTCTTTTGCAACTTTTAAAAAGTGATTTAGGATTGTATATGCTTAAAAAAATGCCTATCTTTTAGCTTAAAAGTATCAGTGATTAGTTTTGAACCAATAAAAAAGGATATAAAGAAGGCATTATATGTTGGACTTATTGTATTTTTTCACATGCGAAACGGGTCAAGGGTATAAGTCTTTTCAGTTTCGGTTTTTCACTTTCATGCTGCATATATCATCCATATATATTTTTTCGTCTTATACTTAGCAACAAATGGTCAAAGTTCAGTTTTGTATAAAAAACAACTCATATACTTTAATTTGTTGTGTGTTGACAGCAACTGTGTAGCGGGAAAAATGTTTGGAATCCACTTCGTGGAACACATTCGCATGCTTTTGTTACCTCATTCATGGTTAGTGTAACGTGGTACCTTTTTGTTTCGTTCATACATGATAATCATGACCTGGTCTTCACAAAATGGGTTTATTTGGTAAAACAATTTGCTTATGGGTTCACTTGGATCTATTAAAATAATACAAGTAGTCTATTTAGTTTTATTCAAATTAGAAGATGTGTCATTCATATAAATCTTGCTAAGTTTGAACGGGCCTAAATGGGCGAGCATCTCCGACCACCACTTTTGTTCACCACTACCTGTGAGTCCCAACTGTTAGCTCATTCATGGTTGATGTAATATGTTAGTTTTTAGTATACTTTTTTTAATTGTAAACATAACAAAGGTTTATTAATAGTATATAATATGTGGGTTGCGTAACGGCGTCAATATGGCCAGTTTTTTTATAGGACATGGGTTGGGTTGACCAGAAATACTATTGCCAAATAAATTAATGTTAGGAAAATTAATTACTTTCTCAACCATGTTTACAAAGTGAAGTCATTAAATCTGACAACGGAACCGGTGAGTGTTTCTCATTGCAATTTATTATCTTCAATTACAATTTCTAACTTAGGTTTCAATTTCATCACCTTTTAAAGAAGAAATTAGGAAGGCGCTTTTCTTGAAAGGTTCAGGTAAACGATTTTTAAACTTGAGTTATCTTCATCGGCACGATTATTTTAAATTTCATCTCCTGTTGACTAATTTGTTTGTGTTTTCTCATTTGATTTGAATAGGAATCAATCGTGTTCGTGGATTCACAGGTTTCAGTTGGTTTCGTTTATAATTCACATGTGTTTTTATTTGTGTGCGAGTGTAAATCAAACTTTGATTTCTCTATGTTTCAGTTTACATGTTATTTTATATGTGCTACAGGCACATATAAAATACGATATCAAAAAGATTAACACACTTTTAAATGCAGATTCTGAAACCACACTGCCGAAGAAAAGCAAGCCTGGTGATACTGCAAATTAACCCCACGAATCAACATCAAGAAGAAGGGTCTATGTATTAACACCCTTTGCTTATATGACTAACTCATGCTAGACTTTGAATATGATTATATCTGTTGTAACCTAACTCATGCTACATTTTGGTTGAATAATATGGCATGTTATGTTTGTATGACTATCAATCTCAATACACAAAAAATGGGGGGGAAAACGCTCAACGCGCGTTGCTGAATAAAACCTAGTTAATCTTTGTGTCAACAACTAGATCATTTTGGGTCATACAATATCTCTAAAGAGCCAAACGGGTTCAACAAAAAGAAAAAAAAAGTCAAAATTGTAAGGCATGTCAAACAGGTTACGAGTCGCTCAAAGATTATTCTTGATAAATAAATGCTTAATCATTCTACTAAAAAAAATCACATCTATAATCTATAATAATAACTTATAATAAAAGAATTGAATTTCTATGAGGTGGCATTCAATGGAGGCCTCAACCCCCCATTAAATGTGGGCACTTTGAGGTGATAGTATTGAATTTATTATTTCAAATAAAAGATAAATTTAAAAAAAAAAATTATTTTCTTTTTTTAAATAAAATTTATATCTATATTATCTTAAAATTTCAAATATGTTAATTAATATTTTTTCCTTATTTTCCTCTCACATTTTTAAATGTTAATTATTATTTTAAAATTTCAGATATTTTTATCTTTATTTTTTCCTTATTTTCCACTCACAATTTTTAAACGTTAGTAACTTTTATATATGACATTTTTTTAAAAAAAAATTACACCAAATTAACGATCACTTTATTATCTTTCCAACGAGCACCATAGTGCTATACAAAAAACGAAAAAAAATGTTTTTTGTGAGTTTTTGTTCATGCAGAAAAAAAACACATGTGTTTAGGTGATTTATTAATCATATATAGGATACCGATATAAAGCTAGGACCTGAGAAAATGATAAACTTAAAGCTGAATGATTTAGAGTAATTTTTATTAAAATTCATTAGAATATCTTAATCTCGCTTTATTTTTTTATTAATTGTGGTAGTTTTAATATGTTTCAGTGATGAGGTTGTTAGTGTGACTCTTTGGGATGATTTTGCATTAGAGATGCATGCATTTATGAGTCGCAAAGATACGGATAAGGTCATAAGGATGTCTTTCTACTTATCCAGTTTGGGGCGTTAAGGATGCACCAAGGTAATTAAAGTGTGTTTTTACGTATTTTTTATAGTAACGTGTATTTTACATTTAAGATTATGAATTTTCATCTTAGATAAGCATGCCATGTCAAATGCTTTTAGTGCAACAAGGCTGTCCATTAACTCTGAAGTTGATGAAATCGTTAGCTTTAAACAACGGTAATGGTTATTTTTGCAGTTTTTTATATTTATTTTGTGTATAAATTATTTGTTCGCGTTGAATAAGTAGAAGCCGTATTTAAAGTTAATTTATGTTTTGTTTTTTTTTTTTTTTTGAAGGGCAAATTTCATTAAAACCACCGGATTCTCCAAGGAGGAGAAAAACCGCACAAAAACAAAAAGTTACATTACATCAAAGGAAAACAATTGCCAATCCTTCCAATCCGCTCTATTAAAATGCCCTCTATTATTGTACCAAAGGAAGCTTAAGGATTTAATGTCCGCAATCACTTTAGGGATAACCACATTAGCCGCTTGGAAAATTCTCTCGTTCCTTGTGACCCAGATCCGCCAACACGTAATCATAAGAATTCCCATTATGATCTCTTTCCTGGCCGATGAAAGACCCAAATGCGCCACCACCTTCTGAACATCATGCACGGAGAACAGGAACAAAGGAGGGAGTCTACACCAATGAGAGATACCTTGCCATATACCATCCGAGATGCGACAACCTGCAAATAAGTGATCGACAGACTCCTCCGCTTCTTCACACAAGGCGCATAAGGTATTCCCAACATGGATGTTTCTTTTAGACAACGCTACCTTCGTAGGAATACGATCTATCCAAGCACGCCACATGAATATATTGCACTTTGCCGGGATCCACTTACACCAACGCATCACGTCGACATTCTCTGCAAGCCGGCTGTTAATCATCCAATCCTTAACATCTTTAACATTAACAAATTGTAGGCTTGTATTATTCCAGCACCATGAATCCGTGTTATTGTTCAGCACCACTCCAGAAACCATACGAGAGCAAAGAACCAACTGCTGCACTTGCTGAACCGTTTGAGGGTATTGTCGCCAATCCCACTGCATGACTCCAGCCAAAGCCCCTTGACCCATTCTATCCGCTACTGTGCACTGTTTATTCTTTTCCAACCTAAACAGGTCCGGAAACAATAGATAAAGAGGAATGCGATCTACCCACGGGTCAATCCAAAACTTGAGATCACAACCATTGCCAATCTTTCCCTGGAGGAGACCGCTGAAACTCGAACCGTTAACATGTAATCGGCTCCCACATCTAACAATACCCGCCCAAACTCCTCGTAAATTCGAGTTGCATTGGATAGTTTGAATCCTTCTTGAAGAACCGTGGATAGCATCTATGGCTCTCCTCCAAAGCGCATTAGGCTCCAAACGATACCTCCATAACCATTTAACAAGTAAAGCATTATTCGACTCTTCCAGATTGGATAACCCAAGACCTCCATTCTCTTTTGGTCTAGTTAACACCTCCCATTTGACCCAATGCAGCTTGTTCAAATCCGTATTGCCTCCCCATAAGAATTTTTTTATCATCACCTCCAACTTATTCTTAACCGTCACTGGTGCTTTAAATAACGAAAAGTAATAAACCGGAAGACTCTCCAACACGGACTTAATAAGCACAACCCTCCCGGCTATGGATAAGACTTTCGCCTTCCATTTAGAAAGGCGTTTCCTGAACACGTCTATCACAGGATCCCAACTAGATATACGGTTCATATTAGCACCTAGCTGAATGCCGAGATACTTGAAAGGATACACCCCCGTCGAGCAACCCAAGGCTTCGGCTTTACTATCCAACTCATTCCCATTAACGCCTATTCCAAAAAGAGTAGATTTTGAAATATTGATTTTCAACCCGGAGCACAAATAAAAAACTCTCAACACTCTCTTGAGAGTTTTAAAATTCACTTCCGACCACTCTCCCATAATCATAGCATCATCGGCGAATAATAAATGCGAAACACATGGCCCATCGTTTGGAAGTTGTATCCCCTTAAAGGTCCCATCATCACAAACCTTTTTAATCATGCCAGACAAAGCTTCCATAGCAATGATGAAAAGAAACGGCGAAATCGGATCTCCTTGGCGCATACCTTTCTGGCAATCGAACTCATACGTCGGTGACCCGTTAACCAGAACCGACAATATTAGATATTTGACTAAGTATGAAAATTCAAGATCCCTAAGTGGTCATGACTCTGGTTTAGTTATGACAACATGAGTTGAAGATGTGTTTCTTAATTCTCACTATAGCCTCATTGCATTTGTGTCCATAATAGATTAGGTAATTTCATGACTAAATACTAACATTTTTTATCATTTGTTTTGTGTTGTTTATTTACTAGGTTTTAATATTATTTTTGATGTTTAAGAGAAACACGTGGTTGTTATTGGTACCATTAAAGTGATATGAAACAAAAAGCTACGGTATTATGAGGCGTGCACAGTTTGTCATTGCAAAGTGGAGAATAATTTTTTACTGTTGCTACAACAAATATAGGTTTGGAGAGGGTCTGAACGTTCCAAGGTCGTCAAGCTTCTGACCTCATCTGCTGCTTAAAGGGGTTGGACCAACAGCATGAATGAACTCGTCAGAAGGGGTAAAAGGGTTAAAGGGTTTTGGTTAACCAAACGTAGGTCGTGGTGTCCCTCTACGTTGTAAACGTAGATGGGAGGTTTAAGAATTTTGCTAATTTAGTTGTTATGTAACACCCCAACCGATGGCGGAAACATCGAGGTGTCACGTAGTGACGATTGTTCAATAGCACATGGACTAGATTATAAATATTAATAGCAAACAAACTTTCATTGTCCAAAAGGAAATACAAAAGTCTTAATAGAAATCCCAAACATAGATAAATATATATTCAGTCTTTTATTTAAGCACTAGGTCCAGCCTAAGCGGGAAAGCATGTAAGATCAAACGTCACCTGAAACATGTACAAAATAATATCTGTCAACACATATAATGTATTGGTGAGTACATCCGTTTGATATATGTAGTAAGGTAAAACTTAGCAAATCAAATGTAACATAGTGTTTGCAAAAGGTAGTATTTGGTATCCGGGTCAAATCAACCCTGTGAAAGGAAAGAAGATATATATAGTATGCGCTAGTAGTAATGAAATACATAGCAATGACAAGGACTCTCAACAGAGTCACAAGGGTATATACCATAGATCTATTCATTGAAATGCTAGGCCGCAACGGTTAATGATTTGACAAGTCATAGATACACATAATGACACAAACAACTCACATAAGATTTGCTATTTTAGTAAAATGAAATAGAAATTTGATAGTACATGAGTAGCCCCAAAAAGTAATATGAAAAAGGGAAAGATATACTCACCGTTTGCTAAGTGTAAATTCCGAGAAAGTTCGTCGTAAAGGCTTAAGAATTCCGAAGAACTCAACCTATATATATGAAAATGCTAATGAAGGATATGTTTTAAAAGTCTAAGGTGTTAAGGTAGCAAGACACCTAGTTACACAACTTGTCGGTTTTAGGCGATACTTTGGCAATTTCTCAAAATTCCAATTCGTGTGACTTGTAAAAACATGTAGTATTTTAAGCATACCTTTAATTATATGTTTTTATTTCAAAAATACACTTTTAAGACCTGTTCTAAATCAGATTTGAAATTTATACAAATTTTGCCGTTTTTCGCCTTTTTACAACATAGTTGTGTACCGGACTTCGCCAAAATTTAGTTTTTGAACCAATACTCAAAGTTTTTGGTCAAAATAAGTTATTTGATGAACTTTTAAGTGATTTGTGGTATAAATAATCAGACTTTATATTTTCTTCAAAAATCACCCACTAAAGCCCATATTTTAAGCATTTCTAGGCCCAAAACTTGGTCATTTTCTTACAATCCAAAACCCAATTATTTTCCTTTATACATGAGTCATTTAGTCAAGTTTATAAACCAAAATTTCTGTTTCATATCAGCTCTTAAAATCTCATTAAAAAGCCTCATGCTTATGCAAAATTTTCATATCTTTTATGTCCAACTTTGAATCCAACATGTTAACCAAAGTTTATTGTTTTTGTCCATAATATTGGCCTTTTAAAATACCCTTTTAATGTCAATATTTTCTGTTCTAAAAACATAATTTCATTACTTTATTTCATAAAGCTTAATCAACATTTATTTAAACACTAATGCAAATAACATAACATATCATCAATGTGACTAACAAAATCCACCATTTTTATGTTATTTTTCACCATTTTAAGGTTAATAAACTCATTCTTATGAAAACCCATGGAATAATATTATTATGTCTTTTAATAAAATCAAGAGTATCCAACAAGTTTTTAGTTAGTTTTAATCACCAAAATCATATACATACATATATATACACCCACGGCCGTACGTATACATGTATATATATCTTCAAGTTTTTTCATCATCCAATTTAATAAATTGTTATATTATACCAAGAATCTTGTTGTATAGGTGTTGGATCATACATGCAAGACAAAATTCAAAGCAAATCATGAAACACATACACACACAACACACACGACACACACACACGACACACACACGACACACACCCATAACTATCTCTCTTTTATTTTTGTAAAACCTTCTTTAAAACCATTCAGTAAAAACCTTTATATTTTCAGATTTGTGTGGTAAATCCAAGTTGGAAATGAAATAAATGAACAAGGGTTTGTAATTTATACCTTACAAAATAAAGTGGATGATAGATGAAGAAATGCTTAAAAATCCTTAATAATCCTTGTTCATAACTTCAAGATTTAATCCCCATGGATGATATTGCATGAAATATGGAAGGTTTTTATTTAGTGTTTTAATGAAGTAGAGAGAGAGTAGTGAGAGAGTGAGAGTGTACGGTTATTGGAGAGAGAGAAAGAAAGAAATTGTAATGTGGTGTATGGAGAATATGAAAAGGTTTGTGTGTAGGTTTAAATAAGAATTCATTTGCATTGATGAGTCAACACAATAGGCTTTGATGGCAGCCCCATGTCTCGACACACACATATAATAGCATGGATGATTCATTTTTTATATAGTATTATATTATTAAGTGGGTATTAGGTGTTAATTTAGCGGGTATATTACTAGTTAACGCGGTACAAGCCTCTAACTGTTTTAAATACCCGACACACCCAAAAATAATATTTTTGACTCCGGACATAAAAATATGTATGTCGAGTTAATATTAGGTGCTATCCATCGTAAAAATGGCGAATTTTCATAATATAGGCGCGCCAAATGCGCGGTATCGCGCGTTGCGACTAAAATCACCATTTTTATACTCTAAATTTATTTCTCCCTATTTTTCAACTAAACATGTTTAGAAATATCGTTTCAAGCATAAATTTCGAATTTCGGACTTAAGCGTGAGTATAAAACGTGATTTCATAATAATCAAGTTTCAAAGAAAGAAAAAAAAATAAGAACCAACATGCGAAACATAGTAAAGTTACAAGGACTAAACTTGCCAAAGTTTCAAAGTGTAAGGGCTACAAATGTCACATGTTATGATTCTGATTTGGGATCGACCCAAAGTCATAAATGTTGTTATTATTAGTTAAGTTAAGAAAAGATCAAAGTATGATCTTGAAGAAAGGAACTTTTGATCCCAAGTTACAACTAAGGACCATCCACGTAAGCCGATGAAGGCTGAGACCGCGAGTAACAGAGTGTGATTCCACACGTAGTAGCTGTGGCAGCCAGCTTGGTTGTAGAATCACCATAGTTGTAGATTTCTGAGAAGTTGTGAACCCTTAGTGGGCAATAACTCAAATGGCTTTACAGCTTCAATGTGAATAGACTAAAAGGTTATCAGGCTTTAGGGAATAGTAGCTTGGCGGGCTTTAAAGCTTCCATGGATAGTAGCCAATATGACTTTAAAGCTTGAGTGAGCAATAGCCTGAAAGGCTGTAAGGCTTTAGAGAACGGTAGCCTGAAAGACTTGAAGGCTTCGATGAGCAATAACCTGAAAGGATTTAAGGCTTCGATGGTCAGTAGCCTGAAAGGCTTAAAGGCTTTAATGGGTAGTAGCCTAAAAGGCTTGAAGGCTTTGATGAGTAGTAGCCTAAAATGTTTTAAGGCTTCGATGGTCAGTAGCCTAAAAGGGTTAAAGTCTTTGATGAGTAATAGCCTAAAAGGCTTAAACGCTTTGATGGTCAATAGCCTAAAAGTTCTGTGAAATTTTGACGAATAGTAGCCCAAAAGGCTTTAAAGCTTCGTAGAACAGTAGCTTTAAAGGTTATGGAGCTTCGGTGACCAGTAGCCTTGAAGGTTAGAAAATTTTGTTGGACATTGTGTTAAACGTCTATAAAGCTTCAAGGAACAATGTATGGTATGCATAATCTGGAAACGTTGAAAAGTTTTAATGTATAGTAGATCTATGCACCTGCAAAGCTGAATAGTAGCTTAAAAGGTTGCAGTAGATACAGTAAGCTATAAAGCTGTTAGTGAACAATAATGTATAGAGTTGTAGTATATAATATCTTAAAAGCTGAAAAGCTTCCGTGTACAGTAGACCTATAAACCTAGTCTGAAAAACTGAAAGATGCTCTGTGCACAGTAAGGTAAAAGGGTTCATGCTTTTATCCATTAGGTAAAAACATGTATTTTTGTCCTTTTATGAAATTTATTTTCCCGAGATGAATGACTTGGTAGAAAGTCTTTATGAATATAATAAGTAGAGTATATTAATATTCATTAAATAGGATAATGTGCAGAAACTTTAATTTTTTTTAGATGTTTGTACTTTATGCATACATGTAAGTACCTTCTAAAATACTTGCTAAAAGTGATGCTTTCATGTGTGAACACTTCTTTTACACGTTGTCTCATGTAAAACCACTTTTTCTATTTAGAATAATGAATTCTTTTATATATAAGTATTATAATAATACTATAATAAAATAATCTTTGACTTTTTTAAAGTTTCTTGCAAAAGTAATTTTGGAGTAAACTTACGTCAAGGGCTTTTCAAAAAGTAATTTTGTCATGTACTAGTGAAAATAATAAAAAAATAGTTGTAATATGTAGAGCAATGGTGAAGTGTTGAAAGCTAATGTACAATTGTTTAAGCAAGAAATATGTGTGACACATAAAACCTTACTTTTGTATACTCACAGATACATTATGAACTTGAAGAGTACTCCATTTTGCTTTTATGTAAATTTCAATTTATTTATAGTACATATTTGCATACGTAAAGTTTGTGAAACTATGAATTGATGATTTTATAAGAGAATTCACCAAATATTATGTGTAAGCATTTGCAAGCTTCAAGAAGACTATTTTTTTCTAAGAATGTTTCTTTAATTTTTTTTTCTAGGTCTTCTTATTCGAGCTATTTTTTCAAAGACTTATAGATGATGTTTCAAACAAACTACGGTGTGGAGGGTGTAAGAATTTGAACTTGTTAACCGAAGTTGTGAAAACAGATCCATCTAGAGCATTTGAAGAAATGCAAATGTCTAGGAGGTGTAGAAGTGACACCCAATGGAACGTTTTCTCCAAACGTGGAAAGAACATAGAAAATAGATCGACTGAGCCGAACTACAAAGAATTTATGTTCTAAGTAGCACGGCCCCACGGTGGGCACCAACTTGTTGCTGAAACAAATATAGGTTCGGAGAGGGTCTGAACGTTCCAAGGTCGTCAAGCTTCTAACCTCATCTGTTGCTTAAATGTTGTTATTATTAGTTAAGTTAAGAAAAGATCAAATATAGAGTATGATCTTGAAGAAAGGAACTCTTGATCCCAAGTTACAACTAAGGACCATCCACGTAAGCCGATGAAGGCTGAGACCTGCGAGTAACAGAGTGTGATTCCACACGTAGTGGCTGTGGCAGCCAGCTTGGTTGTAGAATCAGCATGGTTGTAGATTTCTAAGAATGTATAGCAGCAGCTTGCGTGCTCGAAGGCTTCAAGGCTTCGGCCTGCTGGTGCTGAAAGTATTACTAGAGAGAATAACTCTAGAGAGAGTATTGAGAGAGAGATTGAGAGAGGTCTGATATGGTGACCAATCTGCCTTAGATGTGTGGTTTGCCCCTTTATTTATGGAGTGGAGGATGGATTAAAACCCTAGTAGGCTTATTTGTTAGGCTTGGGCTTGGCCCAATATATTGATTATTTATTTTGGTGGATTTGGCCTAATAGATACCCTACATCATCAATTACGATTGAAAATCTGGTGTACCAGTTATCGTGCCCACGGTAAACGCTGGGTAGCCAAATGCGGAGCGTGGAACAGTTGATGTTGCGGAAAAAAGATTTTCAAATGTAGTAATGTAACTTGTATGTTCGTTCATTCATTCCATTCCAAATCCTTTCATCTACATCATACGTGCTTCCCGTAATATTAACTAGGGCTGGCAAATCGTGTCCCTAACAGGTTAACAGGTCTCTGACGCGCGCGAACAAATAAGTTCTAAACATGAACACGACTCGTTTAACTCATTTATATCTCATGTTTATAACACAGTTTTATGTTTTATGTACCAAAAAAGGGAAATGAAAGATTTTTGCCTCTTAATTCTAAGTATTAAAAAAAAGTCAAAAAATCAAATAGTGTACTTTTCAGTCAAACAGGTCTTATCGTGTCTTAACAGGTTACCCATTGCCAGCCCTAATATTAACCAAGTCGTGTTTAGTTAGTTAATATTTTCTATTTAAAGCATGCTTGTTTAAACCAAGTACAAAAACAACCCTTCTATTTTATGTAGCTACAACAAAACCTTAACTTGTGTGATAATAACCTTGAAATCAGCATCACTAAACTGTGTGAGCTTTCTTCAACAACGACAATGGCAATTGAGGTAGTGAACCACCATCAAATCACAATTTCTAAACCTACAAATCAAACAATCCGAGATCAAACGGTGAAGTAAAGAGTAAGTTGAAAACCTTTTATTGTTTCAATTAGTTATCGGCATGATTGGGTTCGAGACATTCTGTGGGACATTTTAAGACGGGCTGGGATCTCAGCCAAGAAGGAGGCCCCTGTAAACTTCCTCTCGGATCCAGCAGAAGGGAGATCCACCCTTCGACCAGCAGATCTCCTTGTCTTTGGGTGGGCCGGGGGAAGCATGCTTGTGTTGACCTGACGGGTGTATCTCCCCTAGTTGGGTTGAGGGATAGTGGCTTTGTTGCAGGGCAAGCAGTCCGGAAAGCAGAGGCAAAGAAGGTAGAAAAACATGCTAAAGCCTGCGAGGAGAACCAACACGTTTTTGTACCTTTGGCTTTTGATACCTTTGGCTCATTGGCATCGGAGGCTACCCATTTCCTGACCAGGGTCCAGCGGGTTATTCACAGTAGTGTCTCGGCTCCGGGTGGACATGGTTATGTTTTTAGTAGATTAGGATTTGCTATCCAGAAAGGGGTGGCGGCGCAGCTTGTTGCCCGCCTGCCCGCTATCTTAATGTAATTTTCTTTGTCCTGGAATGAATTAGTAAAATTATTATGAAAAAAAAAAAAAAATTAGTTACTTTAAATGTTATATGTGAAGTGAATATAGGTACTTGAACATTGTATCTCTTTTTCTGCAACATTTTTATTGAATTTACAATTTACATGCCATAGTAATAGACCTAATTTGGCTGTTGGTAACCATATTCTGCAGAGGTTGTGAATATTAATTAATAGGCTTGGTTTTATTATAAGACTTCAGGCAGACTTTTTGTTAGTTTCATCGCTATGAGTCTTACATTTCCTTTCCTTTCCTTTCCTTTCCACACGCTTTCTGATTAGCTGAACAAAGGGGTTAACAAGTCAGTCTAGTTACGAAAATCAAGCATTAATTGGATATTGACTATTAGTTCTGTACTCTGGTCATTATCTAGGTAGGCTCTGTGTGATGATGATATGTAGCGAAAATTGAAAGGCTTAAGTTAATTTTATTTGGCTAGCATTACGATATCCAGTGTTCTCCGGTATAAACATTATTATTTCACTCTAACTTATCTAGTATGGCCTTGGTGTTAGTTACCTTCTTAAAGTTGTTCTTCCTTTTAGTTACAGAAGGTTTTCCGATTAATGAGTCAATCTCCTATAATATCAGTTTAGGTTCCTCTTTGCACACAGACACAAATCCTTCGTGGTCCTCACCTTCAGGACTTTTTGCATTTGGTTTCTACCAGCACGATGGCGGTTTTGCAGTTGGGATATGGCTGACAACCAAACCGGAAATTACGGTTGTTTGGACTGCAAACCGTGATGACCCACCTCTCTCCTCAAACAGTACTATTAACCTCACTAGAGATGGTCGGTTTCTTCTGCTCACTACTTACGGTGAGCAAAAGTCCATCACGGCTCCGTCGGACATGGAATCGGAATCGGCAACCTCAGCCTCTATGTTTGATTCTGGTAACTTTGTACTCTATAATCACTATGAGGTCATATGGCAAAGCTTTGATCACCCTTGTGATACGATATTAGGAGGGCAAGAACTTTCTGCATATGATTACCTAGTCTCTAGTGCATCTGTTTCACAGCACTTGAGTGGACGTTTTGTACTGATGATGCAGGCTGATGGAAACCTTGTGGCTTACCCTAAAAACAGTTCCATGGTGCCCAGTGACGCGTACTGGGACACCAGAACGTTTGGCAGCTCTAGTTCATTGATTCTCGACCGTAATGGCTCTCTGTACATAAAGTTTGGATTTGGAAGGATACAAAAGGTCATTAGTTCATCTACGACTTCAGGGCTGAGAAAGAATGAGACTATAGTCTTTCTTGCCACTCTCACTCCACTAGGTAACTTTGTTATGTATTCCCACATATTCACAAATCCCTCTAGCAAATCGATTGTAACGAGGGAATGGGAAGCGTTACACGACCCGTGCGAGGCCAAAGGCATTTGTGGTGTTAACAGCTACTGTAATACTACTGCCGGCAAGGTTGAGTGTCAATGTTTTCCTGGTTTTGTATTTTTTAACAGTTCTAGAAACGAGAAGTTCCTTGGCTGTTACAGGAAGTTCGCCAATGAAGAAGCCTGCGGTGGAAGAGGGCTACAACTTTCGTATAATATTACTGCCTTGGACAATATGGATGTTGGGGACTTCCCTTACTCTGTGATGAGTCTTAGTAAGAAAGCTTGTATTAATTCTTGCCTGCATAATTGCAATTGCTGGGTAGGTCTGTTTGTAAATGGTAGTTGCAAAATGCTCAAGGTTCCAATTATTTATGCAGTGCAAGTGCTTAATAAAAGCAAATTAGCTACTACAGTCTTCATCAAAACTAGTTTCCCGAAGGTAGAAGACCAGCCACACAAACAGTTACCAGCCTTAAGAAAACCTGTTTCTATTATAGCCATAACACTTGGCTTCTTTGCTCTTATGTGTACACTGATGGTGTTCTCTAGTTTCTTTTACTACAGAGTGCATGCTCGTAGGTACCAACGTATGCCAGACAATGTTGATTTTGGGTGGGCAAGTGAGCATTTTACTCTTCGATCATTCTCGTTCGAGGAGCTTCATAAAGCAACAGATGGATTTAAGGAAGTGATAGGCCAAAACTCTACAGGGGATGTCTGCAAAGGGTTTATCTCTGAGGGCAAGAAATCAGTTGCTGTGAAGAGACTGCATACGAGGATGCTTAAAGGAGACGGACAGTTCCAGGCAGAAATTACTGCTATTGCGCAAACTCATCACCGGAACTTGGTTCGCTTACTTGGTTTTTGCATACATGGAGCCACAAAGCTACTGGTTTACGAGTTTATGTGCAATGGGTCACTGGCAGATCTTTTTAACGCAGAAACACAACTTGGATGGAAAGAACGTGCCAACCTGGCACTTGATGTGGCGAGAGGAATCTTGTATCTTCATCAGGAGTGTGAAACTCGTATAATACACTGCAATATAAATCCTCATAATATTCTTTTTAATGAATCTTGGACTGCTAAGATCTCTGATTTTGGGTTATCAAAGCTATTGAGGCCAGATCAGAGTGGAACCATCACCGGTGTTAGGGGTACAAGAGGGTACCTGGCACCTGAGTGGCACAAGAACACCTTAATTTCTACCAAGGTGGATATATATAGTTTTGGGGTCGTGCTGCTGGAGATTTTGTGCTGCACAGGTGATATGAAGATAGACATTTCGTGTGATAACAAAATTCCCTTTTCCACTTGGGTTTACAATTGTTTTGCGGCCAAGGAGTTAAAGAGGCTGGTCGGAGATGAAGAAGTAGATATCAACATGTTTGAAAAAATGGTGAAAGTTGGGCTTCTTTGCATTCAAGATGATCCAGAGGCAAGGCCTTCGATCAAAGATGTTATCCTAATGTTAGAAGGAACAACCGATATACCAATCCCCCCGTCACCTGTTGTTCTTTGATTTAGCTTGATTGTTATGATGTTATATTTTAAGTTGTATTTGAAACATACCAAATAAACATAAAAAGCATGTGCTTTTATATAATGTGGATATGAGCAATATTTCTTGTTCTATCTAGCTACAAAATCTTGTAAGGTTTACGTTTTGGCTAGCTGGTAGTATGTTGAAACCTTTAAATTTTGAGCTCGGTGTATGTATCTTCTGGTAAAGCTTGTGAAACATTTATTGTAATGGCGACTGAGTTGATGTTTGACTCGCTAATCTAATGAGCTCACTTAAACACCCTTGACCTAGTTATCTAGTGGTATGGTGCTTCCCCTCACCCCACCCTCACCCTCACCACCACCACAAAAGCGGTGTGGGTTTAAATCCTTGCAAGTGCAATTTACGTGTAAACAAATGCTGTTAAAAATGTGATCCCACTCAAACCATAGCCAGTATGCTTGCAGGTCCACTTGTTATTATGCGTATTAATGATTCTGATATGACTCCACCTTATCAGCGGATCGACCTATCTGGGTCAAACAGGTCCCGGTTCAATTACCTTGACCCAGTTAGTCAAGAGCAAAAAATTAGGGCTGAAATAGCGGGGGGTTGAATGCTAGGAGAGTCAATTTAGGCTGAAATTTCGGATTAATGACTTCTCTGTTTCTTTTTAATTATTTCATTGTTCTATTTTGCATGACTTGTTTAATTTGATTTAGTCTTCTGTATTGGAAAGTAGCCCCTCGGGCCAACTATCCTAGTTTTTTCGTTAAAAATCAGCCTTTGTTTTCTGGTATTACACTGACAGGTTTGAAAAGTTTAAAGACAAAGACATTAAGGATGACCTGTTATTTTTCAGTAGTGTTATTTGTATCGAATTTAGTTGATTTATAAAAAAAAGTGAAAAATAATTGTGGCCAGTATAGACCAGTGTTGGTTGACACTACTGCTCATTATCTTCACAGCCTCTCACATTTCACTTGATCAGCCCACAACTATTAGTTAACTAATGATTTCTTTGGTGCTTATCAGGGCTTCGTTACCGCTTGCCTTGTTCTTTCTTCAATTTGTCCATACCACGGTTGATGGAACATTTAATCAATCGATAAGCTTGGGTTCTAAACTTGTAGCTGGGGCACAATCTAGTGATGCATGGTCCTCACAGTCTAATCTGTTTGCATTCGGATTTTACCCACAAGGCACCGAGTACGTGGTTGCCATCTGGCTAGTGAGCGTTGAAGAAAATCCTGTTGTGTGGACTGCTTATCGAGATGATCCACCCGTATCACCAAATACCACACTACAACTTACACCTCAAGGAGAACTGGTTCTTTTCTCTGAGCACGGCGTTGCTAATAAGACCATTGCAGCCAATATTTCCTATGCTGTGATGAATGACAATGGGAATTTTGTACTGCACAACGATCACATGGGTATAGTGTGGCAGAGTTTTGACTTTCCTACCGATTCCTTGTTACAAGGCCAGAGGCTGTCTACTGGGAGTGAATTGGTTTCAAGTATCTCTAAAACCAATTACTCTAGTGGACGTTTTCGTATCAAGATGCAGGTCGATGGCAATGTTGTTATGTATCCAATAAACACAGATGATGTAGGTATAAATGCTTACTGGTCTAGTGGTACCTTTGACTTACAGAACTACCTGTACCTAAACAATACCGGATTACTGCTTATAAATGGCAGTGATTCACAAGTCATCCGGCGTTTTTATACTACACCTTATCCTGCCATATATTGGGTTACACTTTGTGATGATGGAGTATTTCGGCTATATTCTTACAATCACACTAACCCCGCCCCTTCCATAGTATGGAAACAACCAGCTCAACCTTGTGATGTGAAGAACTTCTGTGGATTTAACAGCTATTGCACTCTGAATGATAACCAACCGTATTGTGTTTGCTTGCCGGGTTCTGAATATATAGATCTTGATCAGAAGTATAGTGGCTGCCAGAGGAATTTCACAAAAGCAACATGCGTAAGCGGGAAAGAAAACATGACACACTATAAGATGGCTACCAAAGAGCAAGTAGTGTGGGACGATCATCCTTACTATCAGTATCCCACTGACAACAAAGAGGAGTGCAGCGATTCCTGTTTGAAGGATTGTGATTGTCATGCAGTTCTTTGGAAGAAAGATAATTTTGTAGATTACTGTGAGAAATACAATTACCGCTGCGCTATGTCAGAAGAGTTTATGATGATGATGATGATGATAAGGCATCTAAGGGTTTTTTCAAGGTGGGCACAGTAAGCCTATATGGCCAAGCAAATGAATCCTTTAATGCTAGTTCGGACAAGAATACATGGGTTCTAATTTTTGTTATAACCATCGGATTCTCCATCTATTCATGCATTTCCTTAACTTTGTCGGGATTCTTCATATTCAAAACGCGTCTTCTGAAGTACACGAGATTGTTGGAAAGTAGAACTATGGGGTTGGCTGAGGACCTCATCCTAAGATCATATACTTACAACGAGCTTAGAAAGGCAACTAACGGCTTCAAGCAAGAGTTGGGAAGGGGCTCATTTGGAACAGTTTATAAAGGGTGTATTTACAAGGGGAGTAAAACGGTAGCAGTGAAGAGGCTCGAGAAGGTGGTAGATGAAGGCGAGAGAGAATTCAAAGCTGAAATGCAAGTCATTGGGAAAACCCATCACAGAAATCTAGTCCGGCTGCTCGGTTATTGTGCAGAAGGTAAATCCGAGAGGCTTCTTGTTTATGAGTACATGAGCAACGGAACACTTGCTGACCGTCTTTTTAAATCAGAAACGCTTCCAGACTGGTCTGAGAGAGTGCAAATCGCGCTTGACATTGCAAGAGGAATCCTGTACCTTCATGAAGAATGCGAGTCACCCATCATTCACTGTGACATAAAGCCCCAAAACATTTTAATGGATGACTTCTGGACTGCTAAAATCTCTGACTTTGGAATGGCCAAACTACTAATGCCAGATCAATCAAAGACGTTCACAGATGCTCGAGGCACTAGAGGGTAAGGGTACCACTAGCTCCAAGATTCATGTTATCTAATGCTTTCTTAAAATTGATACACCATTTGTTTTATGTTGTGTCACAGGTACTTGGCACCCGAGTGGCAGAAAAACATCCCAATATCGGTGAAGGTTGACATATTCAGCTATGGGATCGTGTTGCTTGAAATCATATGTTGCAGAAGGAACTTGGAAGTACATGTATCCAATACAGAAGAAATTGTTCTCTCTAACTGGGTTTACAAGTGCTTTGAAAGAGGGCAGTTGGACCTGCTTATTGGTCATGAGGAAGTGGAAAAGGAGACTTTGGAGAGGCTTGTCAAAGTCGGGCTTTGGTGCATCCAGGATGAACCCGCTCTCCGTCCGTCCATGAAGTGTGTGGTGTTGATGTTAGAAGGGATCACAAACATTGCTACTCCTCCCTGTCCAACTTCCGCTTGGTAATTCTTTCTTTTTCTTAATAATGATTTCACTTTTTTTTTCTTTTGAAACCTTATCAATGAAACCGTCTAAAATTGTTGCAACAAAATATGCAAAAGACGCTCTGAGGCGTTTAGGTCCCGTACGTGGGGCATTGCTCTATGTACAACCAAATAAGCTTTATGAACAACCAAAAGCCGCATCCCTCGCATCCCTTTTCATATCAACCTTTAAATTAGGTAAACAATTCATAGTTTTTCATCCTTTTGGTCATTTTTACATCCCAGTGGGTGTTTGGGATTGAGTTTCAAAACAACTTATTGACTTATTGGCTTATCCAAGAAGCCAATAAGTCAATAAGCTGTTTGTGTAACCCAAAAGCACTTTCTGTTTTGACTTTTGGCTTTTACGGGTGGAAAAGCTGTTTTTGAGAAGTTAGAAATCCTGGCTTTTGGCTTTTGGCTTTTGACTTTGAAAAAAAATTACAAATCTACTACCCATACAACCAATATTCACAATAAGTGAAGCGAAACACTTAAAAAAAGACAATCTATTGACTTTTTGACATTTCCCATCCCAAAAGCTACTCCAAACACTTTTTTAAAACTCCTTTTCAAAAAGTCATAAGCCAATAAGCACTTCTGACCAAAACCACTTTTGCATTTCCAAACTCAATCCCAAACACCCTCCCAGTCTCCACCATAACCTGTATTTGACCAATTTTGAGCTACATGTACATGAAGTGCAGCCCCAAGGCCCCGAGTCGTTTTTAACTTTTTATGATCGGCTCACATCTAAGACGTGCTTTTTAAAACCAAGGGATAATTAGCCCTTGCTTGTTATTGTTGAGGCTTACAGCTAAGATCCTCCCAAGACCTTGATTCAATAAAAATGGTGAAAACCATACTACCCACTTTTCTTATAAAAATCTTCATGTTGCTTGGAAAAGAAAAAGAGGGAAAGATTACATAATATACACATTTATACCAAGAAAACTGTCAAAACAGTTGTTCCAGCCAAAAGCTGGTTCCCTGTTTTTCATGAAACAGAGCTGTGCTCACTGTCTTTTTTGGGTGCAAGTTTTTATTCAAATATATTAGTTTGGAATATTGGTTGCAAAAGTTCCATCCTATCTATCTTCATTGTGATTTAACCATGCTTCCTCTTTGTTTGCAGATTGGTCAAAGGCACCCAAACTGTTCCAGTTGCTTGTATTTCAGACACTAAAAATGGTTAATTTTGAGATCATGATAACTTTAATATGTAAGTATTTGAATTTTCCAAACTGCTGGAAACCATGTTTTATTTGATTACCTGTATTCTTCTACTTATGAATCTTGGTTCTGTAATTTGTAATTTGTAATTTGTAATGTGTACTTTGACTTTCCATTGTCTAGTAGATTATCTGTTATTGTTACCAAATTCAAGCATTAAGGGGTTTGTCATACACCATAATAATCTGGATGTCCAATGTGTTATATTACTTTAGTGGATTTCACAATGAAGATTCTGTAAATAAAAGCCACTTTGGTTCTTTTTTTCACCATACACCCAAAAGGGACTCTTTGGTAGAAGTGTGCATGGGTCGGTTTTGAGCCCTAACCGAACCAAAACAGAAGTTTGGTAGGGTTTAGAAACTGATTACGATTAATTCGGCAAGTAGCACTAGTTTGGTTCACTCGGAATTCGGGACTACGTGTTTGGTTTAACAAATTTTGACACTGTGCAATTTGTTTCTCATTTTTTTAGCCTCATAAACACTATGCAAAAGTAGGGAAAGGATTTGTGTGAACTTTGTTTTATGGGAATTAGGAAGAAGGGTTAATAGGTACATATTATCTTGGTTTAAAAGTATATAAAAGATTAATTTATTAGTTTGGTTCGGTTAATTCGGTTTCTTAAGCATGTACAACCATAACCGAACCATACACAGTCGTTTATAAAGAAGACTCATAAGTCAGAATGGAACCATTAGTGTCTCAATCAGTTCGTTTTTGTCAGAGTTCTTTTGTTATGGTTTGGTTCTTCAGTTTTCTTGCTCACCCCTATTAGCATGTGTTTTGAGTGTTTTTCTTTATATGTGATATAATGTTGGTTTTTACAAAGATTTCAGAACAATCTGCATTTGAGGCTTAATGCGGAACAACTTTTAATTTTTAAACACTACTAAAGTTGCCTCTTGATCGACAACTCATACTTGATCTTGTTGTTTTATCTGGAATTGAGAGGATACACCAAATGATTTTGCCCGTTAAGTGACAGAGACCCACAGGGTCTGGTAATATGAAGCAAAAGATCCTCTCAGTGGTCTAACGCCCACACTAGATATGGACCGAGTTTTTATCCTTACCATAGGTGTCAAGTGCAAGTACAGTGATGTACGCGGCCGAAGCATTAAATAAATAAATTATATACACATAGTTGGTGTAAGAAATAATAAAAATATAAAAGTTTATGATAAAGAAGGATGGATAAGAGGCTAACATAGCCTCCCTCTTTATGTATCATATCCGAATAAGTTTTAACACAAATTTAGTGCTCATTGTACATCTTGTTTCGAACAAACTACTAGATACTAAAGAACATTTTCTTGTATATTCTACCATTCTAGTCATATAACTCTCTTCAATAGACCATCAAGGGGACATCGGGGTGGTTAAGTGATGTGTTGAACAACCAAAAGATTGGGATGAAGCCCACATAAGACTAACTCGTTCATCATGTTTGTTGGTCCACGATCGCTACTCGATGCTCTCAACTTAAAGAAAACTAACAATACTTAAAAAAGCACATATTTAAATTCAAGATCCAAAATCCAAACATGACCGATTAATTGAATAGGTTACATATAACAAACCAAATATGTGTGTGTTAATGCCATAATATGATACATCAATACTTTCAACAATATTGGATGGAAGCAGCCAGGTTACTAATCCTCAATGCCGGGTTCAAACCCACAGCATAATGTTGGGATTAAAGTATTTAGTAAAAATATTTTATAACGGATTTAGCCAACTAGCAACCATAACCCCTTGATTTGATGTTATCTCCTCAAAGGTAGTAGTGTAGTAGAAATGAACTAAATCAAGTCTTTACGCATCGAGTATACCATCTCTCCATGCAAGGTAAGAACTTAACCTAAACCTCACTTCTGACCTCCTTCCAGATAGTTTACATTTTTTTTATAAAGACGTAATGACAAGGATGCTTAAAACAACAAATACTAAGACTCTCTTTAATGCTAAGGTCGTTTTTAGGCGCCCTTAGCTGCCTAGTCAGCTGACACATCATATCCTTATAAATCCTTTCAAATCCTTAGACTGTAAGGAGTGGGGGCGGGAGAGAGGGCGGGAGGGGCTGGAACACCGCCGCCACAGGGGCGGGAACCATGGCGTGGGGCTGGGGGCGGGGAGGGCTTCACCGGCGTGGGGGGAGTAGGGGGACACGTGGCAGCAGCAGATTGGTCAGTTTTTTTTTTTATTTTTTTTTTAACTTTAACACAATATAATATTATTTCCTTTCCCCCCCCCCCCCCTTCCACTCCCCACAATTATTTCCCCCCCCACAAGGGTCCCACAAGTGCCACATGGCGCTTCATCCCCCTCTTTCCCGCCCCCCCCCCCCCCCCCCCACTCCTTATAGTCTTACAAATCCTTAAAAAACTCATATTTCACCTCCAACCCTACAAACATCCTTCCATATCCTTATATTTCCACATCATCATCAATTTTTACTTTAATTTAAATACTTAAATTATTAAAATACAGTTGATATAACTATTTGATTGATTATTGTTAATATAAATGCTCAAACTTAACTTACATATTTGAAAGATGCTAAAACAAAAATACAGCTATGTTACAAATAAATTTCACCCCAATTATATTGTAACTAGTTTTATACCCGTCGCGCGTTGCAGCGGCGCCCGGATGTTTGGTTTCTTTAAACTGTCTAAAAATGAGATGGTTTACAATATAAGCACCATTGATGCTCACGTGTTGCTACATCAAGTAATGGTCGCGCAAAGAAATAGCATGGTCGTGCAATTGTCGCCGCAGGCCCACCACGATGCAGTCGGTCTCCTCGTAAAAAAATAGTCACCTACAAAGCAAGAGGCTCAGAATTGAAACAATGTAATCGTTATCAGTAATTTACCCGCGGACGCCCGTGACGCAAGCCTACAGTGTATAAAAAGACAAAAACACCAACTACCCTCATATAAAATATGGTGATGGTAAACCTTTTTTACAAAGTTTATTGAAGTATTTATAATGTATTTTAGTACAAATCCATAAGGCAAGATTTAATGGGTTAACTGGTAGACTTTTATTTTGACTATCAAATAAAAGTAGAAATGATGCTCATGACAAATGAGTTGTTGTATGTCAGAACAAATGTAAAAAACCACTCAACAAAACAAATGGTATTTTCATTTTCAAAACAAAATGGTTTCATTTCCTCTTTCTACAAAACTACTATCCAGTTATTTCTCCTCTCAAAATATCACATCTTTCTTTATCTTTAGATAATCTGTTATTGAATTTATTTTTAAATCATTTTCTTGATTTAACCGTATCAGTTATAGCAAATTATGAACTTTTCATGATAAGGCAAACTTTCATCAATTGAAAAAAATAAAATAAATACACATTCACCAAAAAAAAAAACACTTTGCAAATTTCACACATTTACCAAAATCTCACGCTCCATGAATCGTGTGATCTAAACAATACTTTGTATCCTCTTTTCTTGCCAGCAAACCATTACACATCACATACCTTCTCTCCTGCCTATATATACACACACACACTTATCTCTACATCTCATCACATTGATTACGCTTCCCTTCATCACTTTTATCTCTCTCTCTCTCTCTCTCTCACATCAACCATTCCTGTTTGCTTCTCTCTCCTCCTCCTATGGCGTTCACCTTTCCATACACACCCAATTCTTCACTCCACACATAACCAACCTCCCTTCCATCACTCTTAACTCATATTTCCTTCCCCTCCCCCTTTTATTATTCTTTTTATTATTATTTTATAAAAATCCAAACATAATAATAATATTTTCTCAATTCTCCGACTTTCTGATCCACATTTAGCCTTTCTTACTCAACCCCTCACCATCACCAACAAACCCTGTAACCTCTTCTCTTGCTAGATCTACTTTCGTTCGCCTTCGCCTCCACAATGTTGCCACCGTAAAACAACCACATGCATCAACCGATCTAGCTTGTGAGCCTAAAATCCTGGCGAAATCTGCAGAACGCCCATCTCTGGGAAGCCGAGAAAAAAGGCATTTGAACAGCGAGCGACGCATCTGAACCGTCGCTGCCAAGCGTAACAGGCGTTTTTTGGGTGGTTTGGCAGGTTTTCCTGGGCGGTTTCGGGTAGGTTTTTCTGGGCGGTTTGGTTTGCATTAAAGACTTGTACGTGACGTTGGCTGACGTAAGCGATGACGAAACTGAGCTTTAGAAGGTTGTATTGAGCGAAACAGTGTTTCCCTCTCACACTAAAACTTACCATTTGTGTATAATATATATATATATATAATATGAATTTGTTACTTTTATATTTATTTTTTATTTGATCAAGGAAACAACTGGACTTTTGGGATGATTCATCAACTAAGAGGGTGTTTGGGATTGCGTTTTGAATCTAATTTTTAGATTATTGCGTTTTGAAAACGCAGATAATCAGTTTTTAGTGTTTGGATTGCGTTTTGAAAACGCAGATAATCAGTTTTTTAGGCTACCAAAACGCAATAATCTATAAGCAGCTCCACCCCTGCTTTTCCAAAACGCATAATCTGTTTTGAATAATCAATCCCAAACACCCCCTAAATATATTTATATTTTTTTTTCTTTTCTTTCTCTCTACTTCTATTACACTGATATTTCCATTTCTTTGTCCCTCTCTCTCCTATCACAAATTACCGTTTTATATGTTCACCGGTCTTTCAAATCTGTCTCAACCGATTGAAATTTCTATAAGCAATAAATTCATCTAATCGCTATGCGGTCTCCCCTCGTCACCCATTTTCCGGTGAAAAATTCTCGTCTCCAAAACCTGCAAGCAATTGGAAGAAGTGATGTGAGGAGATACAAATCTTGATGGATCTTTCGGGCCCACCCCATTGTTTGGACCGAGGCAAGCCTACGCCCTTCTGCACAGACTCAGCATCTTCGGACATGGTCGGGCACAATTCTCCAACGCCAAGGGTTGTTCCGGTGTGGCAACGGACGGGGTAGTTTGAACGCGTTGGAGACGGTCTAAGTGAGGGTTGTTTTAGAATTCACTCTTAATATAAAGATAATTTTACTTAAAGTCATTAACACATACCAAACGAAAAATCCAAAATAAAGAGATCGAAAAGTCACTAAGGGCTTATCTATCCCAAGTGATGCAAAAACTTAGCCAATCATGGCTATAAAGATGGACAACACCAAACTTGAGTGAGAAAATATTTTAGACAATTAAGAATGATTTGTTATTAGTATAAGTTCTTACAATCTTGGATTCAAAAACAACACCAAACTAAGATAAAAAGTGGTGTGGTGGGCAATGGTGGTGGAAAGTGAGAGAGAATGGGTGTCAATGGATGGATTGAAATAAGACCTCAAAGCTCAATTTATAGGCAAGTCTGGAGGTGGGGCACGACTTGTGCTGTTGAATTTTTGTAAGTTTGTCTTATAGCGGCAACTATATTCCAAATCTCAATCTTTATGTCACGGGTTGTGTTTAGGCGACACAACCAAAGTCAACTTTGTGGGGTCCACGGAAGCGTTTGTCTTCATCTGGGTCTTAGACATGGTGGCGTGTCCGTTCAGGCATGACCCCATCTTTGTGATCTTTCTTTGTCTTTTCTGCTAAGAAGTGACATAGGGGGTGGGTGTGTGAGAAAGAAAGACAGTTTCTTGTAAACGATTGTTCCTGAAAAATCAAAAGTAAACAAAAATAAGACTTATTTACCAACTTTATGCGAGAAAAATGATTAAAACCGAGCCTGCTATGATCTTTTCATCTTAGTCATTGTGAATGAACGTTTATACCATGGTAGTTTATTGTAAACATATATTTTCCCATGGTGTTTGGATGTAATTTGTTAAACAAATGTGTAGTCAACAAGGGCTAATTAGTGATTAGCAATGTTTCAAAATTGGATCGGTTTTTGAACCGACAATTCAACTGGTTCACAGGTCAGATCGGTTATATTATTATTTAAAACCGGATGATATTATATATGTTTTAAGTATTAAAAAATAAAAAATATTACGATACAAATACCATGATATATTATTAGTAGACAAATAATAAACATAAAATTACATAAAGTCATTACCTATTATATTGGGTCCAATTGTATGTATAGAAAGATGCAATTATATAGTAGATATCGATTTAAGGGGTGTTTGGGATTTGATTATTCAAAATAGATTATATGTTTTGGAAAAGCAGGGGTGGGGCTGCTTATAGATTATTGCGTTTTAGTTAGGGCTGTTCAAAATCGGATAATCCAAAATTCGAATCCGAAAAATCCGATAATCCGAATCCGAATTTTTGGATTATCCGATTTTCGGAAATTCGGATTCGAATTCGGATCCTGATTTTGAAAATTTTCGGATAATCGGATTATCCGAATCCGAATATTAAATATATATATATATATATATATATATATAATATATATTATTATTATTAATATTATACACTAGATAACTTAACCTAACCCTAACTCATAACAAAACAACAAACCCGACGCTATGCTATCTATCATTCTATCTTCTATCATCAGTTCATCACTATGGATCCACCTCCTCTCTAATCTCTCATAACTCACAAATCCACCTAGCTCCTTCCTCATCTTCGATTTTTACCTACCCACCGGCCACCACACAACACCGGCCGGCGGCCGGCTGCTACTCTGCCTCGTCCGGTACGTCGACCAGCTGCTACTCTACTTCTCTTGATCACGCCGTCACGGTACGTCGACCTCCAGTCCTCCACATATTTCCTCACTTTCTTCTCTTGATCTCTTCTATTTACTCATTTTCTTCTCTTATTATGTACTGATTTGTAATCTTTTGATTTGTTGCAGGAAGTTCAAGTTGTTCTTGCCTTTGCCTTTGTCATTGTCAAGGTATATTGTTGTATTTAACTTATATTGATGCAGATTTATTAAGTCTTTTATTATAGATTTGTATAATAATGCCTGTTCAAACCATGAATCAACGCCTGCAAAAAGAACATGACATAGGTAAGATGATAACATGAAAAAAATGATGGTCTGACTTCTGAGACTAGAAGTGGCCATTTGACCCATTTATTTTCTATCTCAAATGGGCTGAATCAAAACAAATAACTAAAAACGGAACCGTTCAAATTACATTGCTTTATCCAATGCATATGTGCATGAAATTTTTGGAATTGGCACTGTGATTGATGGTTACACCAAGCATGATGATCTCTCAATCCGTTCAATGGCGCTTCTAATGAAACAAAAGTACATGAAGTATTGGGGTGATGTACTTAAGCTCAATCAGTTTTTGTTTTTTGCCGTGGTTCTTGACCCAAGACGAAAATGGCAATATATTGAATGGCTTGTTACGGAAAAGTTTGTAGCTGCAAGTATCATCGATACTCTAAAGGTGAACTTGAAGGCTTTGTTTGAACATTATGAGAATTCCATGCCTAAACAAAAGAAAGATACTAAGGTGTCATCATCCGAAAGTTTTGAATCTGGTATGGCATGGAATGAGAATCAAACAACAATGGACATTGAAGAACTTATGTCCAAGCGGTTTGAAATGGCAATGGGAAGTTCGGAAACATCTATGAGAAAATCCGAGTTAGACAAATATCTTGGAGAAGATCGGGAACCTATGGACTCACGATTCGACATATTAAAATGGTGGAAAGTTCAACAATGTCGATATCCCATTCTTGCTAGGATGGCCCGAGATGTTCTTGCAATTCCTGTTTCTACGGTTGCCTCTGAATCGGCATTTAGCACCGGGGGACGTGTGCTTGATAGTTTTTCGAACTTCCTTAACCCCAAGAATGGTAGAAGCATTGGTTTGTGCACAAGATTGGTTGCGTGCTTCTAACAATTCGATAAATTTTGAAGATACAATTTTTGATATCGAGAAATTAGAAGAAGGTTAGACGAACTAGTAAGTTATTTAGTTTTTTATACATATGCATTTCTAATGTTTTTTTTTCTGTTGTATCATAGAAATGAAGGAGTTAACATTGCAACAACCCACCATTATCATTGATGAAACGGTTGATGAAAGTCAGGAAACGGAGTCGACTTAAGGTATCTTTATTTCTATTAAATTATGTATGTTTTAGAATTATTATCTATGGTTTTGAATTCACATATTTGTTACTTCATATTTGTTACAACATACTAAAAAGAATGATTTGGATGTATTTAACTAATATGTGTATTGCTATATATTGTGTATATATAATGTTATTGCGTATTTGGATAATCGCAGGTTTACAAGAGTTGGATAATGGATGTTTGCAAGTGCTTATGGCTGGATTTTTCGTTTAAAATGTTTAAGTGTTCGTGAACTACTTTTGGAACTTATCTTTGTAATTTCGTAGTTGTTTTGTTTGTGGTTGTTTAAACTTAGTAGTTGGTAACTTGGTATGTTTTGAATGTTTATGTATGTTGGAGTTGGACATCTTTGAATGGTTGGAAACTTTTTGAATGTTTGGTTTAAACTTTAAACAGGTTGTTTTAGACTAAGCATAAAGGGAAGGTTTTTTTTCTTTAAAGGTTCGGATCATCCGTTGGATGATCCGAATCCGAATCCAAAATTTCGGATATCCGAAATTCGGATTATCCGATTTTGAACAGCCCTAGTTTTAGTAGCCTAAAAAACTGATTATCAGCGTTTTCAAAACGCAATCCCAAACACTAAAAACTAATTATCTGCGTTTTCAAAACGCAATAATCCAAAAATCTGATTCAAAACGCAATCCCAAACACCCTCTTAAAAGAAGTATCGAATTAATAATAGTTGGTTTATCATCTTCATGGGTTTCTCTGTCTGTGTGTGTGTTTTTGAAACCTGGATAGTAGTCCGGTAGTTGGACCGGTGTAACACCCCAACCGATGGCGGAATCATCGAGGTGCCACGTAGTGACGATTGTTCAAAAGCTCATGGTACTAAAATGTAAATATTTGATTATTGAATATTGTTTTACATCATGTGAAATTCAATACAATACAACAAAATAAAGATAATTGATTGATTTAATCTAAGTCCAAGGTCCTATGTGAAGCGTCAAGCAGCTTATCCTGAAACATGCACGAAAATAATTTTGTCAACATATGATGTTGGTGAGTACTACTTAGTTTTGTACATATAGTATAAGTTTAAAAGATAGTACAATTCATGTGTCTAGCATCACCAAGGCATTATGTAAACACGCAAGTAACCAAACAAGACAAAGATCACATGTAAAGTTGTACAATGTAATTGATAATGAGCACCTCAACACGTGTGAGTCTAAATGAGCACCATAACATAAGTTATGTCTAAATGAGCACCGTAACATAAGTTACGTCTGTATGTAAAGAGCACCATAACATAAGTTATGTCTAAATGAGCACCGTAACATAAGTTACGTCTGTATGTAAAGAGCACCATAACATAAGTTATGTCTGTATGTATGATTTTGTATGTAAGCTACGTTCATGTTCAAGCATAAGCACAAAGTTAATCAAGACACGTATATGAATTGTAAATGAATAAAAATGTATGTGTAAATGAATATGAAGGTTTTGTATACTTGTGCATGAATCACCCCAAAAATTGTAAAAGCGGAAAAGGGGGATAAGTAATACTCACCTTAGCAAGGTGGTAAGTCTTGTGAAATTGAATAGTGTAATCCAATGTTGCCAAGTATCACCCTATGTATAATGTAACAAATAAGTCTAAGTCTATCTAGTCTATAAGTATTTTCTAGGGCTTCGAATTGGGGATAAGTATTCGTTTGATTAATAAATTAAACGTTTAATAAATAAAAGGAAATTTGGTAAATAAATAAACAAAAGTCTTTTTGTAAATCTTAAATTAAAGATGATCACAATATAAAGGTTTAAGTGTGGAAATAATTTTTATAAAATTATTTTCTTGAAAATAGAATATTTAATCTATTTATTTCAAATTGTCAAAATGTAACTTTAATATCTAAAAAATATTAAAATTAAAGAACTTTTAAATTAAAATTTGTATTTCTGTTCTAAATGAATAGAAATAATTTATGTAAAATTTTGCTGCAAAAATATTGAAAAATGAATTTATTATGATTTAATTATGATTAAAACTAACAAAAATTGGTTAAAAATATTAAATAAATGATTTTTCAGAAATAAAAATCATTTCTGAAAAGCTTAATGTTATAAAAACTCAGAATAAATTTTGTGGAAATTTATAAAGTCATTTTGATATTTTTATAGAATTTTATAATTATAATTGAATAAACTTGTAATATTTATTATATATAATAAATAAAAGATTTTTGAAAAACTAAAAGTTGGGTATCAAACTTTATCATAAGATTGACTTAAAATAAATTTTGTAGGATTTACAAATCATGTTTAGTATTTAAAATCGATTTTTAAAGTTTAGTGGGTAAAATTATAAATAACAAGGCTTAAAAAAAAATTGGTTGTTGTGGCTAGGATTCGAACTCCTGCCAGCAACCGTTCTCTGTTTAACCACAAGGTGTATCACCAGCTGATCTATAGATCAGTTGGTGATTATTATCAGTTTGTTTATAATAAATATGGTAACTGCGAAATGTCATCTTCCCCAAATTCAAAAGTATGAACCCTAGAATATCAATTCGCCTAATAACCAAAGATTACAACGAACTGATTAAGGGTTAATACTCGGTATTACTAGACAAACACGAATACATGATTAATCAGAACTTACAGGTTGTTAGCTATCCAAATGATGGAATCAAAACCGAAAACTTAAACAGACAAATTGTGCACGATTTAAAGCTTTTGAACGAAATGTGATAGTGAGGTTCTGATTTTCGGCACATAGGGATTGTCAATTGAGGTTCATTTTATAGTATAACCGTATAATTGGAAGGTCTAATCTTTGACCCGTGATGGTCAAAGACGAGCGAAATTACTGTGAATCGTGCCTTTAATTTGCTGTTTTGGACGCGGGATGACGAGTCAACAGCAGTTAATTGATTTAATCCTCCCTAAAATTATGTAAATTCGATGGTCAAGGAAGCTTCTTTGGTCAACTCTTCTTTGAGCTGCTGCACATCGAACACAGCAAGGAACAAGGAGGTGTGGGGTGGGCCGAATCCAAAGACAAAAAGGAGAGATGGGCCGCTTCATCTGGGCTCCGACTTTCAAAAAGGAGGGGGTTTGGGCTTACAGGTTTGGGTTTGTGTTTTGATCCAAAAATGAGTATGTTATTATTTATTTATTTTTTTTACACAACTAAACTGATTATTATTATTATTATTATTATTATTATTATATATAAAAATATATATAAAAAGTGACGGATGTCACAACCGGGAATCGTGACTTAAGCCAGTCTTGGTATTGGACCGAAAAACTAGGAAACCGGCCGGTTGAATTGGTTTTTCAAGGGGTTAAATCGGATTTTGTTATGTTTCTTCAAATTTTACCCTATTATTTTTACGACACCATCCGGTCTGACAAAATCGGAACAGTGGACCGGTAAGGAGACCAATTCGACGTCATGTCCAGTTTTGAAAACATTGCTCAAACACGCATCATCTTTAATAAAGTAGAATCAAGTTCCATCACTAAAGAAAAGCTTTGCCAAAAGCTACAACGCACTTATGAAAATTATAATTGCCAATACTTTGCAAGTAGTACAACTAAAGAAAGTAGTAGCTCTCATTTAGACAGCTCTAAATTATACCATGATTATATTTAGTGACGGATTTTTTTTCGAACGACCAACGAAAGCCCGCTCACGCGGGTAAACCCAATGGTAAAAGGCTACCCACGCCCATAAACACAAACAACGTTGGTGAGTAGACCGGTAAGGAGACCAATTCGATGTCCGGTCCAGTTATGAAAACATTGCTCTCTCTCTCTATCTCTCTCACTTGAAAATTCTAGTCCATCATAAATCTTTGAACTTAATCATTTCTCGAACATGGAAGAACTAACTCAAGTCACTCTTAGTTCTCCTCTTGTAGATTGTCAGGACGGTTGTGTCAAACACATGAGTTAAGGGTGTTCAAGATTAGATTATCCAGCCATCAAAAGATCTATAAAGCTATCGGATGTACGCCCCCACTCCTTCATCATTCACCTTAGCGTCACGTCATACCCTCTCTTCCCTCCCTCCATTTCCCCCATCTAAGGTTGTACTCCCCCTTCCCTTTCCTTTCCTTTCTTCAACAGTCAAGAATAATTAAATAATGCCACAAGTGGTCCAGTGAGCTCGTGAGACATCTACCGTATGAACCGATATTGAGTCGAGAGGGTGGGGTAGTGTTCCCGAAGGGTCCGACTTGACCCTCCATGTCGGACCCCTTCCTTCCCGAACCCACACCCCACACCCTAAGACCATGTGTAGTGGGGTAAACCCAATGGCAAAAGGCTACCCACGCCCACAAACACAAACAACGTTGGTGAGTAGACTGGTAAGGAGACCAATTCGACGTCTGGTCCAGTTATGAAAACATTGCTCTCTCTCTCTCTCTCTCTCTCTCTCTCTCTCTCACACACACACACACACACACACACTTGAAAATTCTAGTCCATCATAAATCTTTGAACTTAATCGTTTCTCGAACATGGAAGAACTAACTCAAGTCACTCTTAGTTCTCCTCTTGTAGATTGTCAGGACGGTTGTGTCAAACACATGAGTTAAGGGTGTTCAAGATTAGATTATCCGGCCATCAAAACATCTGTAAAGCTATCAGACGTACTCCCCCACTCCTTCATCATTCACCTCAGCATCACGTCATACCTTTTCTTCCCTCCCCCCATTTCCCCCCATCTAAGGTTGTACTCCCCCTTCCCTTTCCTCTCTTCAACAGTCAAGAATAATTAAATAATGCCACAAGTGGTCTAGTGAGCTCGTGAGACATCTACCGTATGAACCGAAATTGAGTCGAGAGGGTGGGGTAGTGTTCCCGAAGGGTCCGACTTGACCCTCCATGTCGGACCCCTTCCTTCTCGAACCCACACCCTAAGACCATGTGTAGTGGGGTAAACCTAATGGCAAAAGGCTACCCACGCCCACAAACACAAACGATGTTGGTGAGTAGACCGGTAAGGAGACCAATTCGACGTCTGGTCCAGTTATGAAAACATTGCTCTCTCTCTCTCTCTCTCTCACTTGAAAATTCTAGTCCATCATAAATCTTTGAACTTAATCATTTCTCGAACATGGAAGAACTAACTCAAGTCATTCTTAGTTCTCCTCTTGTAGATTGTCAGGACGGTTGTGTCAAACACATGAGTTAAGGGTGTTCAAGATTAGATTATTCAGCCATCAAAACATCTGTAAAGCTATCGGACGTACTCCCCCACTCCTTCATCATTCACCTCAGCGTCACGTCATACCCTCTCTTCCCTCCCCCCCATTCCCCCATCTAAGGTTGTACTCCCCCTTCCCTTTCTTCTCTTCAACAGTCAAGAATAATTAAATAATGCCACAAGTGGTCCAGTGAGCTCGTGAGACATCTACCGTATGAACCGAAATTGAGTCGAGAGGGTGGGGTAGTGTTCCCGAAGGTTCTGACTTGACCCTCCATGTCGGACCCCTTCCTTCCCGAACCCACACCCCACACCCTAAGACCATGCGTAGTGGGGTCAACCCAATGGCAAAAGGCTACCCACGCCCAAAAACAACGTTGGTGAGTAGACCGGTAAGGAGACCAATTCGACGTCCGGTCCAGTTATGAAAACATTGTTCTCTCTCTCTCACTTGAAAATTCTAGTCCATCATAAATCTTTGAACTTAATTGTTTCTCGAACATGGAAGAACTAACTCAAGTCACTCTTAGTTCTCCTCTTGTAGATTGTCAGGACGGTTGTGTCAAACACATGAGTTAAGGGTGTTCAAGATTAGATTATCCAGCCATCAAAAGATCTATAAAGCTATCGGATGTACGCCCCCACTCCTTCATCATTCACCTTAGCGTCACGTCATACCCTCTCTTCCCTCCCTCCATTTCCCCCATCTAAGGTTGTACTCCCCCTTCCCTTTCCTTTCCTTTCTTCAACAGTCAAGAATAATTAAATAATGCCACAAGTGGTCCAGTGAGCTCGTGAGACATCTACCGTATGAACCGATATTAAGTCGAGAGGGTGGGGTAGTGTTCCCGAAGGGTCCGACTTGACCCTCCATGTCGGACCCCTTTCTTTTTGAACCCACTAAGACTATGTGTAGTGGGGCGGAAAAAATTTAAGCCCCCCCCCCCCCCCCCCGGTTGATTGGTCCACGTGGTAGCTGAGTCAGCATAGGGCTTTAATTCAAAATGAGGGTGTAGTGGGGGGCGCGAATTTATTTCTATTTTTTAAATAAAAAAATAAGAATATGAGAAAGTAGGAGAGAAAGAGTGAGGTGTAAAAAGATGATTGGTTGGTTGTTGTGATGTCCATTGTCCGGCGCTATAACGAAAACGCCCTGGCCCCTTTTTGTGCCATAGCGCCCCATCGTAGCGGTGTTGGGGGCGCTATCTTTTGTTTCATGCTCCTTTTCGCGCTCACACCATGTGTAGTCATTGGTGAAAGGGGCGCTAAAGAAGTAATTTCACCACCCCCCCCCCCCAACAACACCGCCCCCTCCCCCCAAACACCGCCCTCTCCTGGTTAAAGGGGCGTGAAGTGGTGCCCCATGAAATATTTCACCGGGTGAAATTTTTGGATGGGCCAATCACATGCAGCCACTTCATTTTTATTTTTTTAATTTTTTTAATTCGAATTTAATACCATTATATATTCACCCTTTTCACTAGGGCTGTTCAAAATCGGATAATCCAAAATTCGAATCCGAAAAATCCGAAAATCCGAATCCGAATTATCCGAAATTTTGGATAATCCGATTTTCGGATATCCGAAAATCGGATTATCCGAAATTTCGGATTCGGATTCGGATCCTGATTTTGAAAATTTTCGGATAATCGGATTATCCGAATCCGAATATTAAAAATATATATATAAATATATAATATTATATACACTACATAACACAATACACAATCCTAAATCCTTAATCCTTCTAACTCTAAGTCCATACTCCTCTAATCCATAGCTGTTGCTCTCTCTTCTCTCCTCTATAACAGCCCCCGTCCACCTCGTATCCGACCTCCACAGCCCCATTCCATCAAAATAATAAGTTTTTTTTATATATTTGTTGTTCAAATTTCGTTTATCTAACTTCGATTTTTGTTTTTTTTAATAGGTTCACGTTTTAGGCATAAAGGAGAACGTTTTTTATAGTTTTTTTTATTATTTTTTTAAGTTTCGGATTATCCGTTGGATGATCCGAATCCGAATCCGAAATTTCGGATATCCGAAATTCGGATATCCGAAATTTCGGATTCGGATTCGGATCTCAATATTGACTATCCGAAATTTCGGATTATCCGAAATTCGGATATCCGAAATTCGGATTATCCGATTTTGAACACCCCTACTTTTCACCTACCAAATTTCACCCACCATTACACCCTTTCTCATTTCAAGCCCCTTTCACCCACCCACCAAGTAAGCCCACATTGCCATGTGTCAAAAAACGCCCTTTCACCTATCAAATTTCACCCCCTATTCATCAACCATTACGCATGGTCTTGGTACATATGGTCTGAGTAGTGAAGTAGTGAGCTATTGATTATTTGATTGAGGTGATCCATTACACGTCAGCAAGAAGTGAAGCCAAGTAGGATGTGACAAGTGGGATAAGCAGTTGGTCAAAATCAGCAGCGATGACGTAATTACTCTTTTACTTTTATAATTTTATAAATCTGTGTCGTCTTTGATCATCACTTTGTTTCACTCCCACCGGTAACCTCTGTTAACCCCTAACTCACTCACTCATTCAATCATTTCATTTCATTTCATTATCCAACTTTTCTCATACAATACAGTATACACTATACACACCTTTTATTTTCCCTATCAGGTACATCAACATCCTTTCAATTTTTTACCATTTATTTATTTATTTATTATTTTTTTACGAATTTAGGGTTTTCTATAATCCTTCGTTTCCGTTTCTTGTTTAACGTGATTTTAATCGTAATCCGTTACGATGATTGCTAACTGTCTATTGATTGTCATTTTTAGGGTTTATTTCTTTATATTTTTTTTATTGATATTTCGTAGTGTTATGTTAGGTTTTAGTTTGTTACGTTAACTCTGATATATAGAAACAATGCTTTGGTATATTGAATACAAACCTTGTGAGTTAAAATACGTCATGCTACTTTATATGATGCTTCTGTTCATATGCAATGTATTTTGCGTGTGTTTTGTAATTATGTAGACATGTTTTTAGAAGAATCTTTGGTAGATCTTATTTTGCTTATAAAATTTTATGAAACGTTTGAATAAGATTGTGGATGTGGATGTTTGTTTAACTTGATTCAAATGCTCGGTTACTGTCTGGCGAGTTAGGATTTACAAGCATCCGTTGATGCGATTGCAATTAGGAGACTGCTAAATTTGGAACAGTCAGAAGCGGTTTTTCTAGTCTTACAGAAAAATAATGTATTCTGCTTGCCGGATTATATCGAGCATTGTGTAGAAACTATAACTCTTGAAAGAGAAATTAGTCTTGATTGTTCATGAGTTGAATTGTAGAACCGAGAAAGATGAAGGTTTGATAGTGCTCTAGATAATTAGTAAGTTTATTAGGAAAAATATTTTGAGTCATTATTTGTTTGCTTATTGTTAGAACTTAGAAGTTTTATATTTGGTTAGGTTTAGGGACCAAGTTTTATGTTTAGTACAAATAGATGGTTGACGAATTGTATTTTGTGGGATTTTGTTCTTAATAATATTTTTATAGAGTCGGTTGACGACTTGACTCCAAAATCTCGTGTATTCTTATTCGTATTCATCATAATATACGGTTGTGCGCGTGTGTGTGTGTTTATAGTTATCTGGGCTAACAAATTTGTTGAACCACGGGTGTTAGCTAAATAGAAACTGAGTCTCTTTATCATGCTAGCCATTCTTTTTAGGGTAAGCTAATTCACTATGTTGTGTTGTAACAGTGCATACTGCAAAATGATGAGGCTTCAGACATATGCGGGACTGAGCGTGTTTGCCACGCTGGCAGTTATCTATCATGCCTTTAGTAGTAGAGGACAGTTCTACCCAGCGACAGTTTATTTATCGACTTCCAAAGTCTGTTTGGTGCTCCTTTTAAACATGGGGTTGGTGATCATGTGTATTATGTGGCAGCTGACGAAAAAAGTATTTCTTGGTTCGCTTAGAGAAGCGGAGGTTGAGAGATTGAATGAGCAATCATGGCGGGAAGTTATGGAAATCCTCTTTGCCATAACTATATTCCGGCAAGACTTTTCCGTTATGTTTCTTGCTATGGTTACTGCTCTTTTACTCATCAAGTCTTTGCATTGGTTGGCTCAAAAGAGAGTTGAATACATTGAAACAACACCAACTGTACCAATGTTGTCTCATGTCCGGATTGTCTCTTTCATGGGATTCCTTCTCCTTGTAGACTGTCTATTTTTGTATAACTCAGTAAAGTACTTGATACAAACACGACAAGCTTCAGTTTCTCTTTTCTTTTCATTCGAGTAAGTTATTATATCCTAACTCCCTTTTATGTCATTATTGTTGTCTTTTAGAACTTCCGTTTGACATTTTTACTTAATGTAGTTCTTTTTGAAGGGATCTTAGTAGTTAATTTTTTGTAAAAAGGATGTTATCACATCTTTCAGAAATAGCCTGCTATATTATATTATATTTGGTGTATGCTTTGTTAATGTATCCGTTAGATTGTTGCCCATAATGTATTTAAGAAAAAATTGGGTCCTTTGGGAAGTATTGCCTGGCTCTGCGATTCTTATTTGTAATTGTCATACTCATTAGTGTTTGGTAATTTGTAGAATGTCATCCATTATTATCTTCTCTGCAAATCGTGTTTTTTTACCGTCATTATTAATAATCCAGTTTCATAGTCACTGATTTTGAATGTTCAACAACATTTGTCATTTTCAGGTACATGATATTAGCTACAACTACAATGTCAACTTTTGTCAAATATGTTTTCTATGTGACTGACATGCTTATGGAAGGCAGTGGGAACGAAAAGCTGTGTACACCTTCTATCTGGAGCTTATTCGTGACTTGCTACACTTGTCTATGTATCTCTGTTTTTTCCTCGTAATCTTTGTGTAAGTACTTTAGTTTTATACACATGAAGCCTGCACTAAGAGATATGAAGTCAGCATGATTTATTACTTGAATTTGGGCACCTGTGTGTCTGCTCGCATGTGTATCTATATATATATATATTCTTTATGTTACATATATTTATAACTTTTATCTACACTTTGGTTTCTCCAGGAACTATGGTGTGCCTCTTCACTTGATCCGGGAGCTATATGAGACATTCAGAAACTTCAAGCTGCGAATCTCTGATTACATCCGTTATCGAAAGATCACATCAAATATGAATGATCGGTTTCCAGATGCAACACCAGAAGAGTTGAACGAGTTAGTTTTTTAATTGTTATTAAGTATTTACACTTGGAATGCTCTCTATGTATATCAGTGCTGTATTCTTATCATATCTATTTCTATGATATGCAGAAGCGATGCAACTTGCATTATCTGTAGAGAGGAAATGACTACAGCAAAACGATTAGTCTGTGGGCATCTATTCCATGTGCACTGCCTTAGGTCATGGTTAGAGAGACAGCATACATGTCCCACTTGCAGAGCACTTGTTATACCAAATGAGGGTGGGTCAAGCTCATCACGTTCACGAGCAGGAGCTCATCGTCAAGGTCAGAATTTTTACATCTTTGAATCATGCTCGTTTTAATTCTTCTGAAAGATTTCCCCACATCTTTATAGTTGATAGTTATTGAAACATATCACAAAGTCTGACAGTTTGGATTGTGTTCAGGAGCAAATTCTTCAAATTCATCGACTCCAGATCGAACCGGTGATGGTGCAGGAAATGGGAATATTAGCCAGCATCAAAAGAGAGTCCAAGCTGCTGCTGCAGCTGCTTCTATATATCAAAAATCTTTTGTTTATCCTTCTCCTAGTTCTTTAACATGGTATGTAATGTTTGAAATCAATTTCGTAATTGGTACTTATGTTATCATAGTTAGAATTTATGTGATATATGTCATGTGCACTTGTGCAGGTCATCTGGTTATGCTTCACTTCCGAACAAATTCACACCTGGAACAAACATCAACAGTGGAGAACATGGCAATCCAATCCCAAACAATCCTGCAAACTTTCCGTCTTTTCAATACCCACAAACCGGTTTCACACCAATTCATGTAAGTCCTAAACCTGAGGATGGACGGGGGACCAATATCCAGATGTCAGTGAAACTGGAGGCCCAGAGAAAAATGAATCAGGACCACATTGAGGTATAATTATAACTTGATATCGCTTGAGTGTTTATATCTAGAATTTGTTGACTGTTCTTGCTTGTCCTTTAACCTGTGTTTATCACAATTCAAAAACATTTTTTGGGTCAATCCCTCTTATTCAAACACCTTTGGTTGTTATTTCACTCATGTTTTAAGTAGTTGACATGTTGGGCCTTAGGAAACTTTGGGACTATTAATTGCCCTTCTAAGCCCATCTATGATTAGCGTGCTCGTTATGGATCCAGACCTTATTTATCAAAATTCTACCCACTTATACCTTATCCTGATACGCTTGTATGAAACTTTTCATTCATGTGCATGATTTGTGCCCTTGGATTATTGTCGGTGATAAGCGGTTTTAGATCCATTAAACATAAGGGGCGTGTCAAGAACATTTTAGGAGAACATATGTGATGGGAATACATAGAAGTGGCAAAATCGGCTAGTTAATGGGTAGTTTTTGGTTCTGGTCAAAACACAGTCCAAAAAATATGAATTTTAAATGTTAATGTTGTATCAAATATGTTCCAAAAGTTACTATTTTATTCAATAATATTAAATGAATTGAATAATTGCCACCTCTAGAAAACATATGTATAATGTTATTGGTAAGGCACTCTTTAACTGATTGGTTCTGGAGTTGGATAATGGCATAAGTTTAAACTTTAAACCCCTTTGAATAGGTTTTTCAAGAAAACAGCCCAGTTGCAGAAAGCAGTAGCAGCAGCAACGGTAGCTGGGAGGCGGATCTGCCTATGACTAGTTCGAGTGGTAAAGGGAAGGCGGTGGCATCATCCTCTTTGTCTGTTTCGGCTGTTGACCAAAGTCAACACGGGACAGACAATGGCCAACATGATGTCAACAAATCATCATTGTAGATTTTGTTTGTATCTTGGATCTCTTTGTTTTGAGTACACCAAATGAAGTTGCAGAATATACCCATAAAAATTTTCATAGTAAACAGCCATGATGATGCAAATTGGTTTTGCGCTTCTGTTATCAATCACATAGAAAGATTGCCAAGGTTTACTTATTTGTCATGATCATCTTGTCTGAGAGCTGGTTAGTCACCAAAATGCAATACAATGTTATCTGTCGTAACAGCTTGAAGAAACTTGCCTAGCGTAATATTACGCATTACTGTATCGTGGTATTGATGGGCCTCCCTTTGACCTGAACTTAATTAAAAGTTAATGGGTGGTGACTAGTTAGCTAAGCTGTTAATGCGGTGGGAAATCGAATATCGATCAAGGGCCGATATTTGAGATATAGGTTATCGCGGTGGGATATCGGTATTTTAATATCATGCAAAATTTAATATATATATACACACGCATATCCTAAAATATAATCATATATATTACTAAATTACTAATAGTCATATCAAAAATCAAGACTCCAGCTTACAGCCTAAAAGTGTTGTTTGGTTTAGGGTTCTGGAAGTGTTTATGGGCAGTTGAGCTCTTAATGTTTATGGACTTATTCTAAAAAGTGATTTTTATGGACTTTTAGTTAAATTGGCCTTAAAAAAAATATATGGAAATACGACGCTATGACCGATATTTGAGAATCAAAATATTTGCGGAATATCGGTAAATATCAGTACCGCTATTTGCCACCGATATTTGACACCAAATATCGACCTAGGTCTGATAACCAATATCCCACCCATATTGACTGCTTAGCTAGTTAGCACTTAAACACTTAAAGGTAGGGTATTGATGGTTAGCTTTGGGCGGTTTTGATTTGATTGCTGGACCGAACTGATGACCAGTGGTTTTTTAGATATGGTAAACCAAATCAGATGGGATGGCCAAGACAGTTCGGTTTGGGTGTGATCTTATTATAACACAGGATTGTACCATTATCTGTAGTAGGCCTTAAAATGAAAGAAGGCGGAACGTTTTATCTTTCAAAGTGTCATAAAGGGTTTATGAAACAAGTGTAGAAGAAAAAGGTTAATATTGAAAATGGCTGATTAAATCCTACATCTTTCAAAATCAACTATAAAGCGCAACCCAAAGCGTGTTAATCCCGACCTACGGTTAAGCAGTTTGATCGGTTTCAACGATTTTTGAACATCCCTATCTACCAGTATATCAAAATGGCTGTTCAACATTTTAGCTTTTTATTTACCAAAGTGAGGAAAATGCATGCAATAACTGTAAGTCATAAAATTATGTCTTAACCATTATTACAAATATCCCATGTAATAAAGTAAGAAACTGTAAAGTGTTTTCAGAATCAAGTAAATACAACTGACAACAAAGAAATTCCACAGATCATTAGACCAGATGTCTGGTCAATCAACAACAAAATTTCCCAGATCAGGGACATCAGGGTTTAGGTATAAATCAGTTGAGTACTCGGGATTAGCATTCAAATCGTCGAAAGTAAGAATATCCCCCAACTCATCAAAAATAGCATCATCATCTTCATTACCCTCCTGTATACAAACAGTAGATTAATCGATAACTATCAAATATGCAAGCAAGAGTAAAATTTTGACTTTTCCAATAAAAAAGTACATACCTCGGGTTCCCTCAGGATTCGATCAAGATCTTCTTCAAGCATCATATCAACATCAGCAGGCATCTCGTTCATGACACTGGATGAACCAGGTTCGGTAACAGACAGGTCATGTGTAGTTTGAGGCACAATCATGTTCATTGTAGCTGGACCTTTCTGCTTGTAGTCCAGTGTGTTTGTAGCCTCGTTTGAAGAAAACGCGCCAGCGGATGAACCTGGTTCGGCCATCTTCGTTGTAGCTGGACCTTTCTGTTCGTCATTCAGTGTGCTTGTAGGCTTGTAACGCTTGTTTGCAGGAAATGTGACAGCAGCCGAATCTGGTTCACTCATTTCCCTTTTAGCTTGACCCTTTTGTTTATAAATTAGTGTGTTTGTAGGTTTGTTTGCAGAAAGTGTGACACATGTTGAACCATTTTCAGTTATGCTCGTTGTAGCTGGACCTTGCTGCTTGTAGTTCAACATGCTTGTAGGCTCGTTTGCAGAAATTGTGACACCAGATGAACCTGGTTCACTCATGTTTGTTGTAGCTAAACCTTTCTGCTTGTAGTTCGGTGTGCTTGTAGGCTCCGCTGCAGAAATTGTGACAACAGATGAACCTGGTCCAGTCACGTCCGTCGTGGCTGGACCCTCCTGTTTACGATCTGCTGCGATGGAAGCACCAACTAGACCAACCATGGCTTGAGAATCAATGCTGTTGACCAGATCATCATCCCACTCGTCTTCATTAAACGGTGCACCATACTGTGCACCGTTTTGTGGCCCTGCACCGCTTTTCTCAAATAACCTACAAAGCACATATGCATCCTGGGAACAGAGACAGTGTTAGTGTGATGAATGATATTGTTTTTGCCAAATAAGAAACTGAACCATACAAAGTAGTACCTGAACGACCCCTGCATCAGCCAATTGCTTATCGTTCATTCTATACTCATGTAGTACCCAATTTGTTCTTTTGCCATCTTTAGCACGGCCTAAATGAAAAACCAGTGTCTTGATTGTTGCAACGGTTCTTCCCCTATATTCAACCATTCTCTCTTTCCCGGTAGCTTTCCAGAACCCAGTTTCGGTGGCACGATTTGCCCTACCACCACTTGAATACTTTTTTGATTTAGGGCAGAGGAAGTACCACTCTAAGTCTCCACTTTTCAAAGCGGATTTATCTAAAGAATGCAACATAATAATCCGTTAAAAATATATTTTACAATAGTAAAACCTTATTTTACTAGAAAGTTCAAAACGTTAGATAATATTTCTAGTTTTCCAAAAAATAGCAAAAATATACTTTTTATTTTATTTGTATTTAAGCTTTTATTATGTTTAACCAAACATCCAAATATTGTTTTAATACACACACACGCACACACATAATTATACATACGGGGAAGGGGGGGGGGGGGGCAGTATTATTTGAGAACCACATAGTCACGTGTATGTAATGCTTTAATAGAAAGTATAGATAAGAAAGATTATTTCTATCTCCCTATTCTCTCTTTGACTTCATCTCCTCTCTCCTGAATTATTTTCTAAGTACAAAAATGCTCACGTGCATAGAGTATTAGAGTGTATATGCACATATGCATTTATATATACACACACACATAATATAAATCTTGAATATACTGAAAACCGCAAGCTTATCCTAATTACTCTCTTAGCTTTTCAAAAACCGCTAGCTTATTACATCCCTAAAATAATAAAGAAATAATCTAATCAGACATGAGTGATTACAGCAACAAGCCTTGAATACAATAGTGCCATCCTTTCTCAAAGCACGCAAGTGGTGACACTCAAGTAATGAGTTGATCTCATGCATTTGTTATGCCAAATAGGATCATATGAGTGTTCAATAACAAACTCTAGTCTCTACATGATCATGACTATCCAGTATTCTCCAAACAATAATGAAAATTCAGACAAAAACAATGTTAACAGGATAAATAAAGCATCTAATTAACTTAGAAACAACCAAATAGAGTCGCTGATTTAGACTAAAGTAATGAACATAATTAAGCTAGCTAGCATCTTTAGTGGCAGCAGCAGAACTCCAATGTAATAGAACTTATTTCATTATAAATGAATTAGATAACTTGTCTCAGCATTTTCAAGACTCGTAATATTTTAGTAGTTTTTTTTTTTTTTTTTTCTAAATGTCAAGTTTGTTAAGGCACTTATCATAACAAATATACAGAAGCAGTATTTATAATATTCAGGAAATGCAAATACCTGGAAGATCCCATGGAGAGAATTCGTATATGTTGACCTCTGCAACAACATTGGAAGAGATTTTCTTCCCCAATATCTTCCTCTTGAGGTAGTACATGACCAAAACTTCATCAGTAGGATCAAAGCGATATCCCGGAGGGAGGGTTAATCTTGCCATGAAAAACTAATCAAATGCCCAACAATCAATATTTTATTAAAACCAACAATAATCTTTGTAAATAACTAATAGCTAACGAACAAAATGAATTTCCTAATCAATATCAGGTCCAGTGGCGAAAAAAAATCCACCCAGAGCTCCCCAATTTTCCCCGGTTCATCAAGTGTGCTTGAAAAATTAACCACTCGTGTGCGTAGGAGGTGTCAAAAGACATTTGTGTCCCCTGTATGTTGTCAAAGATTAATTATCGCAAACAAAAATTAAAAAAAGAAAAAAAGAAAAGAAAAGAGCAATCAAACCCCAAAAAAGATAAACAGGAAAGAGAAGCCACAATCAATCAGTTTAGAAGCATATAGTTAACCATAATGAGCAAACATAGTATAATCTTGATCCACATACAATCCCATCATGAATACAACATGGCAGCAAGCACAAGATCTAAATACTTCAAACTACATCAATACATTCTACAAAAGATACAACAGACCATGCAATAATTTTCAAAGTCCATACTGTTCTTTATATGTAGAAAGTTTTAATCGTAATGATAACCGTCATAAAAAGTACAACAAATCATGAACAAAAAGATCAGAACCAAATTAGCGACCCCCCCCCCCCCCCCCCCCCCAACCCCCATTATTTCCGGATTCCATCAAGCAAGTGTCAACTGTCAAGTTCTACACATGTTTTCAAGAATGTTCCAATTAATATACTAAGATTTGTGTCCCCTGTATATTGTCAATGATTAATAATCTCAAAAAAATATTGGTCCGCATAAAATCCCATCATGAATAAAACAAGTACAGGATTAAACAGTTCTAACAACATCAAAACATTCTAGAAAAAAGTACAACAAATTAGATGGAATAAGTGTCAAATCTCGTACTGTTCTAGATCTCAAGAAAGCCCTAATCATAATAATAACCTTCATAAAAGACACAACAAATCAAAAACAGGATCTGCGCTATACTAGCGACAAAACAAACCCCAAACCAAACAAGTGTCAAGTTCTCAAACTTTTTTCTTTTCAGATAAGTTCTAACTTCTAAGCTGCTTCTTAGCTTCTTAATAAAACTGCAAGAGATCGGTGCTAAAATTGACAATATAAGTTCTAATCATAACTATAACCATCATAAAAGGTACAGTACAACAGATAAATAAACAAGATCTGCGCTAAATTAGCGCGGCAAAACCCCAAATCATTTTCTTCCAGATTCAATCAAACAGATATTATTTTCAAGACTGTTCTTTAAGTCTACTAAACTGCTTCTTAACAACAACACAAAACACACACACACACACATCAAAAGATCGGCCCTAAATTAGCAACAAAACCCCAAATAAATTTCTTACAGAATCAATGAAACAGATATTATGTTCTCACAAAAGTTATATTTTAAATAATGTTCTGATTATAATTAATAAGCTGCTTCTTAATAAAAAGAAGTGGAAAAGGATGTGGTCTAAAATTAGCAATAAAAATCATACCAAATCTGAACAATTAGTTACCAATAATAATAATAATAATAATCAAGAATCAACAAAATAGCACACAAGTAATCAATCAATAAATCATAACATCAGTATTGAAGAGAGTCAAGTAGCAAAAGTCAAGGCTTTTATCAATCTAGAAAACATATTAATAATAAGAATAATAATAGAGAAGATTGAAAGATGAACAAGTGATGCTGATGATGAAAATAATAATAATAAGAAGAAAGCGTGTAAGGAGGGAGATATACGATTGAGCTTACACATATCGTAGATGAAGAAAGAGTAAACAAACACAGGACGACTGATAGATAATTAATAATAATAATAATAATAAAAGAGGGATAGAAAAGGAAAGCTTACCGGAGAAGAATGGAGAAGGTGATGGACGGGAGAAATTAGGAGGAAGAAGAGTAAGAGAGAGAAAGTGTTTGTGAAAGTGAGGAGGAAGAGGATGGTGTGGTTTTATTATTTAAGGAGACTCATATTGGGACAATGTTCGGCCCAACCCACCGCCATCTATATAGGAACTTTTTTTTAAAAATAAAAAAAAGTATACTAGTATATCTTTATCCTTTGACTTGGTCTAACTTTAAATGGCGAACAATGGCTATGTTTTGTTTTGTTTTTTTTTTTAAATCATATCCAACATATCAACAATGGTTGTTGTTTTGGGTGTTTTTATTGTTTACATGACAAAATTGGGTTTTACGTGATTTATGTTTGAATGAAGTTTAAGATGACGTTCTTTAGGTACGGAAATTACGCTAGATGTTTGTTTTTATGTTAGGATTATATTTGTGGCTTTTAAACTTGAAACCTAAGAGGTGATTGTCTTTTAGTTGTTTAAAACCAATCAAGAGTTAATAGCCAAATTCATCGATGAGGTTTGGTATTTTTGATACATCTGTCCAATTTTTATTTTTTTTACAACTGGATCCTTTAAATTTACGTTTTATTGCCAAAATCGTCTCTAACATTTTTTTTTTTTTTCGAATTTCATTCCATTGACAAAAAGGGGTAAATTACATAAGGATAGTAGGTAGGCGGGCAACAAGCTGCGCCGCCACCCCTTTTTGAATAGAAAATCCCAATCTGCTAAAAACAAAACCCCGCCCTTGGGGGGTGTAAAAGTTGTTGTGCACTACTCGTTGAACCCGAGCCAAAAACCGCACCGCCTCCGGTGCCAAGGAACCGAATGTGTCAAAGGCCAAGGGAACGAAAACATGCTGATTATCCTCACATGCTTTAGCATGCTTTTCCACTTTCTTAGATTCAGCTCTCATGACCACTTGACCGGCCACAAACCCACTATCCCGAAGCCCAACAAGGGGGAGACCCCGGTAAGAGTATTTCTGACTTTTAGCTATTTATTTTTCTTTCTATTTATTTTTAATTATCTTTTTACTTGAAATAAAAACTAAAAAATATATATTTAAAACCACCCCACCTGCCCCACCTATTATCTTCTTTCTATTTATATTTGCATATTATCAGTTCATCATTCCTACATTACAACATCCATCAATCATCAGCAACCACCAACACCATTTCTTCCCGCCACGCCACACATCATCGGTAATCATCACCTAAAACGCTCGGCCATCACCTTCAACCACCAACTCCTCCTCCATCCACCTCCGTCGCTACGACCACCTCCTTCGTTGCTCGCGGTTGTGTTAGATCCACGTTAATAGGTAGAAATGGTGGTGGGGTCAATTGTAGGTTGTCTGATTTTGGGGTTACCAAAACTGGTTTGAAGATAATGAAAATCTTGACCTTGATCTACAATGGGTTTCTGAAATGGTTTTAGGAGGTGGTCAGTAGTTGATGGTGGTTTTATAAGGTGGTCAGTGGTGGTTCGTGGTAGTTTTAGGGGAGAAAATTATGGTAAAGAGGTGGTGGTTAAAGGTGGGCTTAGGAGGTGGTGACAGTGTTGCGTCACCGGCCACGCCGCCGCCGTCGGGATGTTATTAACGATGTGTCATGATTACCTAATGATAAGGCGAGAGCGTGGGGTTTTGTACATGAGTGAGGTGGATATAGGGTTGACGGTGCCGGATTATTTTACAGCGGTGGCTAGGTCGAAGGTGGGGAGTTTTGGATTAGGGAAGAAGATGAAAGAGGGTTTTAGTTTAGGTTAAAATGTTAAGGACGATTTTGGTTTAATCAGGGTAAAGTTCAAGGTTTAAATTGGGCTTTAAAGGGGCAAGGCAAAAAGTCAGAAATACCCCCCCAACTTAACGTCAATATTTAACTGGGTTAGTGTCAATGACAATTTTGGCAACAAAACGTAAAACTGAAGGATCCAGGTGTAAAAAAATCTATTTTGGATGGATGTGGCAAAAATGGCCAAACCTGATGGACGATTTTTCCCATTAACTCACCAACCAAAGTTTGTTTTTTGCAATTTCGAAAATTCAACTTGAGCACGTTTAAGTTACATGGCTAGTTTAAGTAGTCAGTCGATTCAAAATACCATCCACTAACTCTTCATGGAATTGATATTATAACTAGTTAAGTTATTTAGAAACACAAACTTAATCTCTGTCTTTAATCGATACTTCGACGTCAATTAAGGTCAAACCCATCTTCCCCTTTTGTGATCTACGTGGTCATAAAATGTGTGGATACCTTGTCTCTCATGTAATTATTGCTTTCGCGGTGGGTTCCGTCCATGAAGAGATATGTATCACGCGCGCGTATGGACTCACAACGTACACGTCAGAATGAGAATAATCAAAAGAATATTCTATGGCCCTACGCACAACATGGGACGTGCCAGCTAGCATGGGACAACGAATGGGACATCTAGTCGATAAAAGAAGAAAATTCTCTGCTTCATGATCTCCTAACAGGTAGCAAGGACAACCAACCAATAGGAGAAGGGCAGCGCAACATTCCCTAACGGTTGTCAAAGGTGGGACCAACGCGAGACATCTGTCATTCTCAAAAGAGCCAATCAGCATGAGGAAACTACTAGTACTATAAATACCCTTCTCTCATAGAGAGAATGAGGTCGGTCATTCTGTGATAAACAACATACTTAGATTAATCTCGATTTGGCTTAAACAAAATAGTAGAAATACTTGTCTATCTATGCTTACATCACTTCCTTGTAATATCCTAGCTCGATCTTAATAAACATATCTTTAGTCTCTATTCGTTATCAAGCATATTTATACTATTATTTCTTCATTGGCGCCATCCGTATAGAGCAAATAGAACTTCAAAAACTTTCTTGCTTCTCACGTCAAAACCATGAGTAGTCCATTACCCATTTTCCCTACTGGAACGTCTGCAAACCCTGGTGCTAACACACCAAATACGGGCCCGCGAGACACTCAACAGGGAGAAGAAAATAAAAAAAATGGCGCTTCGCGCGTCATATCACCGTTTACTGCTTCACAACATTCAAACACGTTATTCCATTTTACTACGGAGAATGTTCAGTCGCCGCTTGCCTCGCCTAATGAAAAGGCCACGTCGATGGTTAGTCCGTAGATGTGGCTGATTCAAGAACATGCGGCCTTTCATAAGCGCTACAAACTAATACTCCAAGAGCAACCTCTTGTCAAAGTCACCAAAAAAACTCCCCATAGATGATACTCATGGTTCCCTAAACCCATAGTGCGCGAGGGAACCATGCGCACAGACACCAGGGGCAGAGGATACCATAGTGGCGTAAACATGACACAAAATGGAGGGAGGACAACTGTGACGAGTCAGATAGTTACCCTAGGCGTGACAATAGCCACCCTCGTGCCAATGTTGTTGTGCACGGACACTATTCATTTGCCGAAGATGACTTTAGTAAGCCATACTATCCTCTCACCTTTAACGAGATGTCAAAGTTCACCCTGCACATTGCGCTCTTTCCTTTTCCACCAAAAACGAAAATGCCAAGTACCATAAGAAAGTATGATGGGGCAATAAAGATATTTTTTAGCGTTTAATATAATTTTTTAATTATGATTTTTGACGTTGTAAAAAAACACGTCGATACCGAATACGGTTTCCGCATCAAACCGAACCAAACCAAAATTGACCAAAATCTTGTTGTGTAGTGTTGTTATTTTTTAGTTAGGTGAATTTCTTAGGATGTAAGGGGCGCTCATAGTATTTTTTTTTTTTTTCACTTAACTGATTTTAACCAATGATACATTGCCACATCACTTCACTCAAACACTTTTTTGGAGGTAGCACTTCACTGATTCTTTTTTTTTTCATTTAAATACATATATAACTTTTTTTTTTAAAAAAAATTCACACGGTTTTATTTAATTTTATCACCAAACCGTCAACACGATTTAATTTCTCATAACCGTCTCCACCCAACACGGTCAAAAATATTTATTTCCATTAAAATCGTTATCATCTAATCGTCAGATTATCTTTAATTTTACATGCAATACGAAGGTGGTGAAAACACAATTCAAATCAACACAACATCAAGAACACCCACACCACACAACATCAGAATGACCCGTTGGATAGAAAATGAAGAAATCGCCCTGGTTGTGTGCGTCAAAGACGCACAAAATGACTCATCCTTGCAGCGCCAACACCGCCAAGGGTCGGGTGGCAGGGACACACGGTTCTGGGACCGTGTTTTGGGTGACTTCAATCAACAGGTCGCCTAACTGCCCGCACAATCGAGAGTCTGCAAAGAAAATTGGCCGATCTAAACATCAAGTGTGATCGGCGGACGACATTGTACGAGCACGCAATGAGCCTGTTGGGCTATATTTAAGTAGGTTTACGCTTGTCTTTATTAAGCCTATTTGTGTTAGTTGGGCTTAGTTTAGTTAATGGACTTGGGTTAGGCCATGTGGGCCAAGGGATTAGTGGACCCTATATAATGTTATGTTTATGTTCATTTTAGAGTTAGACTTTCATAACACATTCATTAGACACTGATTTGTATTTCTCTGGCCACCACCTTGTACCAGACAATCCTAGAGATTGTGTGCAAGGTGAAGCAGCAATATAATTATTTTCATCATTTTAATCTTTTGTTCTTCACATTCAATCTTGTTTTCCGCACTCGATTGTTTGTTTGATACCCGGTAGAGAAGATCTTGGACTTACAATTGGTATCAGAGCCTAAGAAGTCTTTCGAAGGCTCGGTTTCGGTATCATTCGAAGAACAAAAAGGAGTCTTTGCTGCTGCATTTCGTCGGATCTTACAGGTTTAACTCGCATCTATTTTTAATTTTATTTATTTTAATTGTTTTGGTGTTTTAGAATTTTTTGCAGATTTGTTTTATCAAGAATACGAAGAACAGTGGAAGAACAAGGTTGTTTGATCTTGTTTTGGAGATTGTCCAAGGTGTTTGCACTATTTTAGGGGTGATTGGTTATTGGAAAGATATCACAAAATATTTTGATTTGGCCAATTGATTGTGGACATTAATTCAAAAGATTCGGTGGTCAACTCAACATTTAGTAGGAAACTATATCTGTTTGGCCTTTCATCCATTAAAAAAAAAAAAAAAAAAAAAAAAAAAATTCAACAGAAATTTCTTTTCAACAACAATCAACACTCGGGAACGCAGCCAACACCAAACAGCCATCTTCTCAGCCATCTTCTTCAGAAACCGGAACCCATCGGAAACTTCATCGGAAACTTCATCAGTCAGCCGGAAAACCAGGAATCTTCATCGAACTCAGCACTGTTTCTACTCGAACTCAGGGTTGAAGGTTGAACTCAGGGTTGAAGGTTGAACTCAGGGTTGAGGTTGAACTCAGGGTTGAAGGTTGAACTCAGGGTTGAGGTCGAACTCAGGGTCGAACTCAAGGTCGAACTCAGCTCTCAAGGTCGAACTCAGCCACTCGAGGTCGAACTCAGCACTGTTCGAGGTCGAACTCAGATCTGTACTCGAACACCCATCCTTAACTCAAACTGACTTCTGCTCTGACCCGTACCCACCACCCGGAAACCACCCACATCCACCGGAAACCCGAAAACCACCGGAAACCTGCACCTAACTTCAAACATCACCACCCGAACAAAACCAACACCCGAACCCCCTGCTCCAAAAACCCAACCCGCTACCTTCTCAGCCGAAAGCCCGTACCCAACCTGCAACCCGAGCCCAGATCCAACCCGTCACCAACCACCTGCACCTAACCCGAAACCCACCACCATCTTTGCCGGAACTCATCATCATCACCACCCCTCCTTGACCCAACCAACCACCACCTGAAACCACCCTCCGCCGCCCTCAAAACCCACCACCACGAACTCACCTGAAAACCAAACCCGGACCCAGAAGCTAAATAATTACGTACAAGAAAAGAAAATAAGAATGAAAGCATTGGCCAAATTGGTTGTGAAGGTCACGCCAATTTAGAGGAAATTAAGAAAAGAAGTTTTGAGTAGAGAGAATATTTTGATAAGAGAGAGGCAGAGATCACGTGTGTTGTGCTTTTGTTTTTTTTGAGTGAGAATATTAAAAGACAAGGGTAGTTGAATGTTGCAATATAAAGTGACATAAGTGTCACGTGGATTTGTTTGACACATATAATAATAATAATAATAATAATAATAATAATAATAATAATAATAATAATAATAATAATAATAATAATAATAATAATAATAGTGGTAGTAGTATTATTATTTGAAGTGTACAAGCTTAATTTGGGGGGATCGACTTTAATGTATTCGGTTTGACGGTTGACTACGGTTGGACGCCCGGTGCTCGTCTCTAAAATTTGTGTGAACGTCTAGATTTTTGGGAAATCACGGTCTAGAGAATTAATAATGTCTTCTCAAAGTGAGGTGTTTAAGCAGAGACTGGAGGGTTTCAGTTACACTCCTGGTGAAACCGTGGGAGCAATTATTGGCAGATTTACCGAACTACTGTCAGACATGAAAAATGCTGAAATCGTAGTGTCAAATCGATTGGTCAACAAGAGTCTTCTCGACGCTTTGAAAAGAATTCCAGATGAGCCAACATGCAGCTGGTTTAAGAATGTCAATTGGATTATCACAGAAACAAGTTGGTCCAAAATGACGTCGGATGAGTTAATCTTACTCGTCAAAGAACATGCTGAGCGTGCAAAGCTGACGACTCAAAGCAACACCTCTGCTACAACATGCTCATCCGCCTCTGACACTTCATCTTCAAATTCAAAATCTGACTGCTCACCCGCTCTCGCTGCTCCTGCCGCTCCCGCTGCTTCTGTCACACCTGCTGCTCCTGTCACATCTGCTGCTCCTGCCGCTCACGCTGCTCAAGCTTTCATGGCACAACCAGATGATCACGTGCCATCCGCATCTGAGGTACACGCTGAAATTTTAGCTGAATCATGTTGTACTGAACGATGCAGGTTAAAAATTAAGGGTTTTAGAGAAGAAACTCTCTCTGCATTCAAGCAGCTTGAATACGAGAAAATGGCCACTTGGGACATTAAAAAGAAATTTAATTCTTATAAAGAAATGGTCGAACAACAAAAACTCGATATCAAGCGCTTGCATCAGGAGGTGAGTGATCACAAGTGTCGATATTTACACTTTAAACGACTGTCTGATACTTTAACCGCGGAATTGATCGACTTAAAATCTAAATTTGAAAATGCCGATTTTCATTTTAAAAAGTTCGATTGCTCTAGTCCCAAAGTTGAAAAAATGATCAATACCCAGTTAAGGTTAAGACCAAAGGACGTGAGGAATAAAGGTCTAGGGTTTGTGGAAATTCCACCACCTTTTAATGAAAATTATTCCTCAATTCCCATGTCGGATGAAGAATTGTTGGCTCTGCCTGTTAAAGGATACGGTCCTCCAATAGAAGAGCCAACCAGTCGACCATCGAGGGATCAAGTTGAGATTTCCAAACCTAAATCAGTCCCTGTCCGAATCTCTAAACCCAAGAACATACAACCTAAGCAAGAGCAGGCTCCATCAAAAACCTTTGTCAAGTCTCAAGATGCTTCAAAGCAGACCGAGACGTTAAATTTTGAGAAAAATAAAGAAATTGACAGAGTTTTTGATGTGAGGAGAGATGAAGTTCCAGTTTCAAATGACACAAATAAATTGAATGACGTCTTAAAAGAAACCGTTTTTGAAACTGAACCGAAAATTGCGCAAACTGAACCGACCGGCCAATCAGACTCAAATGTGCCCTTTGAGTTTGATTTCATGAAAACATTCAAAAAGATTTATGAAGAGTACAGGGCACCACAGACCGTTGAACCAGTTGCCCCATCAACTTCTGAAAGTGACTCCAAATGTGAATCACCCGAAACAACCGAATCTGAGAAATCAGTATCAGTTGAATCGAGTGAATCCAGCTGTGAGTCCTCTAGAGCAGCTGAGTCAACGGGGGATTCAGCAGAGCCACAACATGTTTCTGAATCAAGTGGCTCGTCTGAATCAAATGACACACCCTCGACTGAGCCAGAATCTGAAAAATCTGTGTGCTCAAGGCCAGTCGAGATTAAACAAGAATGTGAGGATCCCTCATCCATGACTGTTGGCACAGGTGTGGTAAAGCCAATAGTTCCTGAATTTAAATGTGTGAACATTACTGATGCTTCTACTTCATGTGCAGATTTAGAAAAGGTAGAAGTTAAGGTTGAGGGGGATGATATTGTTTGCACTAACAATGCAGGTGTTTGTGTGAAACAATCTAATTTGTCTGCAAATGCTATACCATATGTGCAAAAGACTGTTTCTGAGCTATCTGTTAATGGCACGACCGATAAATATGTGCCACCACATAGAAAAACTACCTGTGCTAACTCTCATGTACAGGTTCCTAAAGTTAGACAGAAAGCTCAAGGACAGTCATCATCACACGCACAATCTTGTTCACACGGGTGTTCAAGATGTTCTAAGCAGAGCAGAAACTTTAAGAAGCCTGCAAACAAATCATCCAACAGATCCCATCACTCACATTCATCAGTGGGATCGAACAAACCGGGATATGCTTCATATGCAAAGAAGCAGACATGCTACAACTGTGGAAGACCCGGTCATATTGCAAGGAACTGCACAAGTCGTCCTTATGTGCCCTATTATAGACAGAATCAGAGGGTTACACCAAGGGATAACTACTATTCCAAGCCAATGAAGGTTGATAAACCTAAGGCAAGGAAGAATATGAATTCCAAAGTTAAACCATCTGATGGAGACTGGAATGCTACCAAGAGCAAACGGAAGGTTGTTCCTCCACAGAAGTCTAAACAACCTGAGAAACTGAAAGCTGCTACTCCGAAAGTGGCAAAACCGTGTGCTAAGCCTAAACAAGTCTGGAAAGCAAAGGCGGCAGCTACACCAGTCCTAAATGAGAAGAAGGACATGTGCTTGAGAGAAGTGTCTTTCATAGATGCTTCAGGAGTGCCCAGGACCGCGATGGCCTGGGTACCAATGTTTAACTAATCCCCTTTCTTAGTGCAGGGACACCCAAGGAGGATTGTCGACGACCACTGGTATGTTGATAAGGTTGTTCCACGCACATGACAGGTGACATCTCTCTGTTATACGTTTATTTTAAATTTTCAAACAGTGAGTATGTTTCCTTTAAAGGAGATAATGGAGGTAAAATCAGAAAGAGGCACGCTCAAAACCTGATGCATTGAATTTTGAATGTAATTGGTCTTTAATTCGGGAATGGTTTTAGAAAAACACAAAAATATTTTTCTTAGTTTTAGGTTGTAAATTTGTTCTTTAAATTTTCAATTTTAAGCACAAATTTAGGGGGATATATATCCTCAGAAAATACAAAAACAATAGAAAATTCAGAAAATAAGATGTTCATGGTGCGAAAAAGAAGAAATGATAGTACATCAGCTGTTGAACTGTCACACTTTAAAATCGAAAAGAAAATTAAATCGAGTGTGATTGCAGCTCCATTATATGATGTACTGGCAGGCAAACTGCACTACAAACTCAGTCCAAAATTAATGATAAATATAAAGGGCTGTGTAGCTTGTGGGGAACACATCATCGGCGTATGATTTTATGGTCTTAAATCTTGCGTTGATAGATTGCCAAAGTCTGAGATTTCAGGTCTTTAAATTGTTGATACATCTGGGGATGTCCTGGCTGCCCTTCTGTTGCATCCAGATATATGCTGACCTAGGCACAGTCAGGACGTCTTAAAAGAGCAATAAGGAAATGCCAAAACCTAAAATTCTCAAAGAGAATTCAAGCTAAAGGCACAAATCAAAAGCCTAAAGCAACGATCATACCGAAACATTTGGTATTTGCCCTAACCCTGGTCGAGAATCCATCGGTCTCTCTGTTGCATCCAGATATATGCAGACCTGATCACCGATGATCTTGACCTTGTAAAACATACCGATGTCAGCAATTTACTCACCTGTTATGAAGAAGCTTTGTGCATACCTTGATCGCGGGGGTATGTCATGATGTGGGACACACAGTTATTTCGGTCTAACACACGTTAAGAAAATAAGAAAAATAAAGGACTTGAAGACGTGTGTGTATGTTTGTTTAAGTGGATAAACGATGCTGGTAATCGTCTTGGACTGCTTTCTGGCACTTTAATAAGTATACCAAAACAAATGTACTAACGGTGTGTTGCATTTTGACAAAGCTGATATGATCTTCTTGCACATGATTCTCACAAAAAAAAAAAAATGCAATGTAATTAGTTTGAATTTTTATTTTAATTTGTTTGTTTTCTTTTATAAAAATTAACCATTCTTGAGGATTTGACCGATTCTCAAACAAAATTCAGGCTTTCGAGGTTTTAAAATTGAAGTACACGGATGTACTTAGTGTTCATGTAAACTGGACCCTCTGTTGCATAAATTATTTGCTTACAAAATTCTGAGAATTTGCAGAATTTTATTCGAATCAAGAAACAGGGGTTGATGAAGAACGAAAGAGTTCCAGTTGCTGACAAGCATGAATCACCAGACTGAGAAGATGTACCTGAGTCAGAAGAACCTGAAGTGAATCATCTTTTGACAATGAAACTACAAGTGAAGAAGTACCTGAAAAGTTGCTTGAAAGAGAAGAATGACAAAAAAAAAAAAAAAAACTTCTGAGAATCCTCCTCTCACGTTTTCTTTTAACAAGATGTTCAAGCTGAAGCTGATAATGATTAAAGTTGTGAAGCTACCTCCAAGAGAACAAGAAAGAACTCAAGATTGGAATATCAAGATCTGAAGATTCTTCCTACTAAGCCATGATAAAGACAGCATAAACCTAGGGGGATATTGTTGGGCTAGATTTTAGTAGGTTTACGCTTGTCTTTATTAAGCCTATTTGTGTTAGTTGGGCTTAGTTTAGTTAATGGACTTGGGTTAGGCCATGTGGGCCAAGGGATTAGTGGACCCTATATAATGTTATGTTTGCTACATTATTAGGGTTAGACATATTAGACTTTCAGAATCCTCTCATTTTTGTAACATAAGAGCCACCACCTTGTACCAGACAATCCGAGAGATTGTGTGCAAGGTGAAGCAGCAATATAATCATATTCATCGTTTTTTAATCTTTGTTCTTCACATTCAATCTTGTTTTCCGCACTCGATTGTTTGTTTGATACCCGGTAGAGAAGATCTTGGACTTACAGAGCCGCCACCCGGGCATTGGGGAGGAGATTGCTGTAGATATGACCTAGGCGACCTATGCGGGTCGTTACCACGGCACATTTGACCATGTCCAGGCGTGGCACCTCATGCGACAGCTTTAAGCTTTATTTCTTTTTGTTTTTATGTATTTTTATTAATGTTTAATATTTAATGAATTATGTTTATGTTTTTTGTTATTTAATTTTGTTTTAATTTATTTGTATTATTTTTAAGATGCACAGTTTAAATTATAAAAAAATAATAACAAACAAGTGATAAAACACACGGTTATAATATAAAATGATTTATATTAATTCAAAAATAAAATAGAAATGGTTATCAGCACGGTAAACAGAATCAGCAAAACGGTTCACAGGACCACTACCAGCATGGGTGACGGCGGTGTTACCGTGCTGGTAGTGGGTACCCGTGACCAATACGGGTGACGCCATGTCCTCCTTATGTCCAATCAAACAATGTTATGTTATGAGGGGGGACGGGGCGTCACCATAATTGGGCACGGGTACCCCACTACCAGCACGGTAACACCGTCGTCACCTGTTGTGACATCCATCACCCTCTTCAGTTAACAAGTTGTCAATTTTAGCCCTTCATCTATTTTTGAAGCTTCACCTCTAGTCCTCATCAAATATTATTTTATTTTACTTTTTATTTTTTTTAAATGGTGTATGTATACATTTTGTATACGCACGTGTTGACATATAAAACGTACCATACTCGTATAATCATGTTATCTTATAAAAGTTCCATTTATTTTATGTTAGTTTAAAAAGTTTAGTTTAAAAAGGTTAACTTGGTTAAGTTTCTATAAAGAAAAACTAACCAACACAATAATATTTCTAACCTAGTTTAAAGTGGTGGACCAATTCTGCCAAGAATTCAAACATTAAAAAAAAAAAAGAATCCCCCCTTCTCTTTCATTGTTTTCCAGCAGATTCCTCACCGCCGGCAACCATGTCCGGCCAAACTCAACCGAGCTGTTTCGGACCTCTTTAAACCGACTTAATGCGTCCTTTGATCATTCTCCATCATTTACGAACAGTTACAATACTCATAATACGATATTATCACGACTTAATCGAGTTTAATTTGGGTATAAAAGTGTAACCGTCGAACATATTCTTTTGTTAATTTTTTTTTTCATAGATTAATTATATAAAAAAACAAAATAATTCATAATAAATCAATATTTGTGCAAAATTATAAAAATTTAGGTGTAGGTTTTTGACACCGTAAAAAAAATTATCATACTTTTATTTTCTAGAAAATATCTTATTTTCATATTTTTATTGATTTAAATTGTTTTAATCATATTTAATTGATTAAAAATCCATTTATAATGATTTTAATATCCAAATTTTAGGATAATTATTTCTAAGCATTCTAATATGAAATAAAATTTATTTGTCCAGAAAACAAATATTTTTATGTGTTTTCCTATTTTTAATCATTTAAATATGATTTAAATTCATTAAATACGTTTTAAATGCAAATAAATTGAGAAAAATGTGAAAATTTTATTTTGATAATTGTTCATAAGAATTTATTTATTTTTCACAAAAATATCATTTTTAAGCCATATCTTGTATTTTAGTTATATTTATGCTTATTTAAATACATAAATCATTTATTAATTCATAATACATAAAATTTGTTTTATAAATTTAATGTTTTATAAAACAGAAATATTTTAATGTTTGAAAGTTACTAGTAAAAATGTCCGCGCATTGCCGCGGGTGTTTATGCTTTTGCCCTGCTCGTTGCGCTACAAGTTTTGCTTATGTTATTTATAAAATTTATGTGCTAATTCAACAATATATCAATTTTCAAAGGACAATTTATTATCTGACCACCAAATGCAAATTGGTATATATTTCCCTCCTCGGTTCGAGAGAATGGTAAACTGTAATTTTCAAGCTCAATAAATGATTTTGGTGCTTCTATACTCATATACGATAGCATCTTGCATCTTGATCACCTAATGAAATGAAAAACCTTTGTCATCATACCAAAACAAAAATAAAATAAAGAATAAATAAATCTTTTGCAACAATATTATCTATAAGATAAAGCATATAGAGAGAACATGCAAAATATAGGTATTGACCGAGTGAAATGTTATGTGAACACTAATACATGTGAACTGTGGTTCATTACCTTGACACTCTCCATACAAACCAATCAGTTGTAGAATAAGTACCTAGCAAGTAGCTTCCCTTAACGGCGTCATACATGCATCATCATCATCATCATCATCATCATCATAATAATAATAATAATAATAATAATAATAATAATAATAATAATAATAATAATAATAATAATATAATAGAGATAACTTGCATTAGTCATTTGTACAATTGTAATCAAATGTTGCACATAGGGGCATAAAGGGAAGGATTTAGCAAAAATATAGTTGTTTACCTTGTGACCTTTTGTATGCCATCTTAAAATGATAGTGAAATTATCTTGTTACCCATCTCTCCTCCTTAATGTTTGAAAGTTATAATCATCAACATTTAGTTCACTTGTGTAACTTGTATTTATTTGTCCATTTTTTTTCTATTTTTTTTTTAACGATAAACTTCATTAAAAAACGGCTAAGCCCACGAACAGAGGACCGCCAAAACAAACAACTTACAACATATACAACGGATATTTACTCCAATCCTTCCAACTAAGATCACTAAACTTAGACTAACTACGCAACCACAAAAACGACCAAGACTTAATACAAGCTATCATATCACACACCCTCGGCATAACTTCTTCGAAAACAAACTTGTTGCGAGTCTTCAAAATTACCCAACACGCTGTCATGATGATACCTCTAACAATCGTCTTCTTCCATTTAGACCCAAGACTTAATACAAGCTATCATATCACACACCCTCGGCATAACTTCTTCGAAAACAAACTTGTTGCGAGTCTTCAAAATCACCCAACACGCTGTCATGATGATACCTCTAACAATCGTCTTCTTCCATTTAGATCCACGGTAAAAATCTGGAAGCTTTAAAATATCATCAATATCAAACAGAAGAATAGGCTCCACGCGACACCACTTTTCAATGAATTGCCAAACGCCACAAGAGAGAAGGCAACCGGTAAATATATGAAGCGTTGTTTCAGCTCTCGAAACACAAAGAGCACATGCGTCATCCTCCACCATGATATTTCGCCTGATTAACGCTTTCCTTGTAGGTGATCGATCCATCTCTAGCCTCCAAAAATGGATATTAACTTTAAGCGGAATCCACCCGGTCCAAACCATGCCATGATTCGTACACCTATCTCGGCCGCTATGTAACAAATACCTCACGTTTTGAACTGAAAAGCATCCTCCTGAATCCACATTCCATTTCCAAGTATCCCCGTTACCTGTTAACTTACATTTGAGAAGCATTTCTTGAAGATCTCTATGCTCCGATAGCTCATCTACTGTACTTAGCCTGTGACGTGACGCCACTCCGCTACGAAGCAATACTCCCCATTACAAAACTCGAACCTTTCCAGTGCATCTTTTGTTCTTTTCCAAAGCATAAAGCCGAGGCCACCGCAACATCAAAACAGAGTCACCATACCACAAATCCGACCAAAAACAAATGTCCGAACCATTCCCTACAATCCCTCTGATAATATGTTGAATGTCCGTACCTTGAAATTTCAAATTACCCACTAGCGAAACAATGTTTTTCCAGCAACCTGGCAGCCCATTGTTCACCGGAAGGAAACTCCATCTACCTCTCCCACCACGAATCGCCTCTATGGTTCGACGCCACCTACTATTGTAATTCTTCTTAAATCTCCACGCCCACTTGGAAATCAAAGCCTTATTAACATCCATAAGCCTAGAAATGCCCAACCCACCATCAGATTTTGACTTAGTAACTTCTTCCACGAAACCCAATGCATTTTTCTAGCGTCAACAGAATCGGCCCAAAGAAAATTCTTCATAAGCTTCTCCGTTTGCTCCAAAACCTGAACAGGGGCCTTATAAATAGACAAATAATATATCGGAAGATTAGACAATACCGATTTTATAAGAGTTAAACGACCCCCAATGGATAAAGAATTAGCTTTCCACGAGGACAAGCGAGACTTAACCGAATCCACCACCGAATTCCAATGACAAACGCGATTCATGTTAGCTCCCACTTTAAACACTTTTCTTACTATATGTATTCAAAACAGGGCATGCTCACCAATACATTTTTGTATTGACCTATACTATTTTTGTACATGTTTCATGTTGTTTTGAGACGCTTCTTTTAAGCTTTGGATTTATATTTAAGCTTTGACTTTATTGTATTTTAGTTAGACTTGACGCTTTAGAATTATTGTATTCTGTAATTTTCATTTCAATGTAATAAACTATTTAATTCAATGTACTCAAATTTACACTTTAGTACCATGAGCTATTGAACAATCGTCACTACGTAACACCTTGATGTTTCCGCCATCGGTTGGGGTGTTACACCTATGCTGGTAGGGGTCCCGTGAACCAATTTCTGGTTCTTCTTACCGTGCTGGTAAAGAATAATAATAATTGCAACTGTCGAATTTAAGTATTGATTTTATTACTTTTTTTGCCCATTTGAATTAATTTAATATGAAAAGGAAACATTTTTTTACCATTATATTCTAAAGGTATAATAATATGGACGGTTTAAATAAAAAAAAAAAACACAAACAAACAACTAGATTAACTAAGACACATACAAAACAAATGGACCCAAGGAAATCAAAGAGTGTTTCGAAGGGTGGGAGGGGAACCTCGAAATCTAAAGTCGGGGTTTCTAGTAATCTGATAGATCTTTTGAAGAACTGATTAATCGGACGAGAATAAAGATAGGCCCGTGATCAATTTTCCACAAAGCCAACCTCAACCACAACCGTTTTACCCATAATATCCACAATTCCAATAATTCCCACAAAGCCAACCCCAACCACAATCGTATCCATAATTTTTTACGCCGCCTCAATTAACAACATCCCAACTAGAGGACTTCGACCTCCACCTACTTGACGATGACGATGACGCGGAGGAAACTGTGCCATAGACACAGTTGCAGGAACATGGAGATGAACAATTAGGCGATGAAGTGGAGGAGATGCTTGAAGTAGAAGATCAAGTTGTAGAAGTTGATGCGGGGGGGGGGGGGAATATGTAAAGCGAACAAACGGTTCTTTTAAATCAAACAACCATTTTTTTTCTAAAACGGTAATTTAAAAAAAGAAAACTAAAAAAATAAAGATTTCAGTGAAGTGAACTAGTTAAGTGTTGCGTCCAAAAAAGCGATTCAGTGAAGTGATGTAGCAGTGCAGGATTAGTTAAAATCAGTTAACTGAAAAAATACATATGGTAGTGCCCCTCCCCTGCTGTGTTCCTGAGTTAACTTAGAAGAAGAAGAAAAGAAATGAAATGAAAGGAAAGGAAAAAAGAGGGTGTGTTCCCGAGTTTTTATTAAAGGAAGGAAATGGAGGGAAAGATGAAATGTGTTGTTCCAGAGTTTTTTTATGGAAGGAAAGGAAAAGAGAGGAAATCTAAACTATATTTGATCCTTTCAAATTGGGAGTATATAGAAGGAAAATAAAATAGGGAGGAAAAGAAAGGAAAAAAAATAGGGGGAAAAAAGAAAAGAAAGGAAAGGGTTTTCCTTCTTTTCTAGGCTTGTAAACGAACCGAACGTTCATGAACTGTACGACAGGAAGTTCGTTTATGTTCGTTTATTTAGATAAATGAACGAACACGAACACAATTTTTTGTTCGTTCATTTATGTTCATGAACGTTCGTTTATGTTCGTTCATTTATGTTCGTTTATTTATGTTCGTTTAATTAAACTTTACATTATATTTATTATTTATTTCCCTTGGTTAAGTAACCTTAATTTATATTATATTATATACAATATATTTGATATGTTCTAAAATTTAATCCTAACCCTAATATTCAAAACATATCAGCCGCTCTCCACACTCCGCAACCCTACTAATTTAGATTTTGTTTTGGTTGCATTGTGATGTATTAGATTTGGTTGAATTGTGATGAATCATTATTAAACTTGTTTTTGTTTATGTTCATTAATGTCCGTTTATGTTCATTTGTGTTCGTTTATGTTCATGAACTGTTTGTTTAGGTTTTAAATGAACGAACATAAACGAACACGAACACGACAAATTTGTTAATGAACGAACACGAACACAAAAATGTGTTCGATTATATGTTCGTGTTCGTGTTCGGTTAAAGTTAAATGAACAAACACGAACACGCCTGTATTCGTATTCGTTTGGTTCGTTTACATGCCTATTCTTTTCTTTTCCTATCTTAAGTAAACTCGGGAACACAACAACGTAACGTAAGCATCACTTCCACCAATCAAACTCTTTCCTAGGTAAACCGGTATATTTTTATTTATTATTTTTTGGAAAAATTACAAAAATCGTCCTTTATGTTTACCTGTTTTTTCAGTAGGTGTCCTTAAACTTCAAAAGTGATGAGAATCGTCCTTTATGTTCTAAAATCTTTCAAGTCTCGTCCTTTAGCACTAACTTGGTTAGATTTTTTGGTTAAATCCAGTCATATGCATTGCACATGAGGGTAAATTTGTCTTTTTACTCTTTTAAGGACTAGTTGTGTAATTAACTTATACTTTTGGTCTAAAATTAAAAAAAATTACTCTCTCTTCTCTCTGTCTCTCTCTCTCTCTACCTGTTCACAACCACCACCCATCACCATTGCCACCATCATCTACCATCACCACCATTGCCCCCACCTGCCACCACCACTCAACAACGAGGTAGAGAAATGTGAAATCTTTTTAATGAGTCGGTTGTTGAGATTATCATCATCACATGGGGCGATTAACGCACTCAGATCAGTGAAGCAGTCGCCGGGACTCATTCGGAGACAACAAGAAGAAGTGATGAGGTCTAACCCCCTTTTGGCTTCCTCCTTTGTCCGACATTTCCGCACCTCTCGAGATCCCAGCAACAGGTTAACTCTCTCTCTCTCTCATCATCATCATCATCATCATCATGATAAGTTGTTTAGGGTTTAATTAATTAATAATAAAGAGTTGTGTGTTGTGGTGTAGCTATGATACTCCTCCCCCTGTTAATTGGGGCGTCCGTATTGTACCAGAGAAGAAGGCCTTTGTGGTTGAGCGGTTCGACAAGTACGCTAAGACCTTGGAGCCTGGCATCCACTTGCTCATTCCCTTTGTTGACAAGATCGCCTACGTCCACTATCTCAAGGAGGAGGCCATCCCTGCCCCCGACCAGTCCGCCATCACCAAGGACAACGTCAGCATCCTCATCGACGGCGTCCTCTATGTCAAGATCGTCGACCCCAAGCTCGCCTCTTACGGCGTTGAGAACCCCCTTTACGCCGTCATTCAGCTTGCTCAGACCACTATGCGCAGTGAGCTTGGCAAGATCACCCTTGACAAGACCTTTGAAGAGAGGGACACTCTCAATGACAAGATTGTCATAGCAATCAATGATGCTGCTAAACACTGGGGACTCCATTGTCTTCGTTATGAAATCAGGTAGAGAGAGAGAGAGAGATATAGAGAGAAGAGAGAGTAAAGATTTTTTTTTTTAATTTTGAACCAAAAGTATAAGTTAATTACACAACTAGTCCTTAAAAGAGTAAAAAGACAAATTTACCCTCATGTGCAATGCACATGACTGGATTTAACCAAAAAATCTAACCAAGTTAGTGCTAAAGGACGAGACTTGAAAGATTTTAGAACATAAAGGACGATTCTCATCACTTTTGAAGTTTAAGAACACCTACTGAAAAAACAGGTAAACATAAAGGACGATTTTTATAATTTTTCTTATTTTTTTTTGGAAACAGAACTTTTACAAGACCCCAAGCCCCAACTTAGCAAGGTGAACCGGGTTTGAATGGTCACTTCACACAGCTGCACATAGTCAATATCGGGAGGTCTACACACACACACACACACTTAACACATCACTATCAGCAGTCAGCATATATCTCCATTACATATGAGGTCTCGTCTCTCTCCAATCCCTAACCTCCTCCTTCGCACCCTCCATTCATCTCCCAACCTCTCTCCAATGGCCACCACCTCCCTCATCTTCCAAACCCTCTCTTTACCTTCACCTAAACTCCCAACTTTACATTCATATTATAAAAAACCGGTTGGAGGCTTATTTGGCGCTGTTAATCAGTATGCAGGACTCTGGATGCGTTCTGGAAGGTTCCAGGCTGTTTACGCGTCTCAACGAGGCTATAGGAAAGTCCGAGGTCGTTCTTCCGTTAGGAGGAAGGATAAAGGGAAGGAATTGGAGCTTGATGTTAAGATTTGTATCGAACAGCAGTTGCCTGATGATCCTGAAATTCTGGTTCTTACTCAATTTGTTTTTGGCTAGTTTCGTTTAAGACGCGATAAAACATGTTTAATAAAAAGTACACTGTGTCCTTTTAGCTTAAAAAATAATCATCAATTCATCATCATCATACTCAGTTAATCCCACCTATAGCAAAGCTAAGGTAGGGTCTGAGGAGGGTAAGATGTAGACAACCTTACCTCTACCCCTAAGAACAGAGAGGCTGCTTCCAGTGAGACCCCCGGCTCGATGTGGTTTGGTATCAAGCCTTGGACATAAGGTACTGAACACTTAGCAATCGGGACAAACCCGATCAGTGCATGTACCCCTTTGTCTTTTGGCTATCCACGCCACCACATGTCCGTCGTTTTTAACGTTATTTTCCTATGTAGTTAATGCGGCCGATATATCGGTGATATATCACTGATATATCGGTTCTCGGCCCTAAGGAGTTATCTCGGTGAAAAATATCGGTTCTTATCTCGGTACCGAGAATATCGGCCAATATCGGCGATATATCGGCCGATATGGACTTACAAAATATCGGTTATATCACTGAAATATCGTTGACGTTACTAATTATTGAACTTACTGATTGTTGAAATGGTTTGATTGCTTGCTGAAGTGAAGTTGTCGATTGTTTGCTGATTGCTGGTTCATGGTCGCATCTTGTATTTAGGAGTTAGGGTTTTGATTGCTGCCAGTTCACGTTCAAGAGGTTGCTATGTCGTATATTGTAACAGACCTTAGGGTTTTGCTTTTGTTGTCTGTTGCGTTGTATCAATTGGGCCTGTAGGCCTTTAGGGTTTTGATTGGGTTTTAGTTATCAACTTATTAAAACGGGCCAAAAAAGTTAAAAACCCATATTTTGTGTGATTATAACTTCATGATATTAGGTACCGAGATAAATTGGCCTATGTTAAAGTTTGTTTAGTATATAGGTTTTAGTGTTTTAAGTTTATATATATATACTATATATATATATAATAAATTATGTAACTACCGATATCCCACCGATATCTCAACGCGATAAACGATATCTCAAATATCGGTCCTTGACCGATATCCGATATTTTACCGCATTAACTACATAGTTATTTTCACGAAATTAGTAAAATAACGTTAAAACTAGTGCAACTTTACTTTTGCCCCCCAAGGGCCACACATATATACATTATATGCGCACACCGTAAGTGGGGCGTTAGCTTAAAAAATAATAAATAATTATAATTAGGAGGTATAAAGTAGTTAAGCGAGTTGATTTCATTTTTGATATTTGTGTTAATCACGTCGTCTCTGACCTGTTAAACACTATAAAACATATTTAATAAAAAGTACATTGTGTCATTTTGTACTTTTTTAGAAATAGTTTAAAATTAGGAGGCTAAGGTCCGTCATGTTTTCTTCTTGGTGTATAAACATACAACTATGTTATGTTATGGGCATGAGGTATAAGTAGTTAAACTCGTCGTTTTCGTGTTTGATACTTGTGTTAATCGCCTCGTCTATGACCTGCTAAACATAATAAAACCTGTTTTGCTAGATATAGTTTTCTTCAGTTTTAATATTGTTGTAGGTTTTGGTTGAATAGATGTTCGATTAGGTTATGTGGCTTTTGTGTATTATGTACTGGTTTAGTGGTTTGAACCATGGTTTAAAAAGGCTGTCTGAGGCTCGCCTCGAGGCTTACGCCTCGGCTGAGGCTATGAAAAAACGCCTTAGAGGCTTAGCCTCATGGGGGTCAATTGAAACCTAAGCCTCGGCCTATCCGAGGCTTCCCGAGGCGGTGAGGCTTAAGCATCACCACCTAAGTCAAAATTGGGTCTAGGTAGTGAAAATTGGTTCAAGTCGGGTCAAAAATTGTTTGGAACGAGTTCCCACCTCAAAATCCAACCAAAACACACCTGCCCCTCTACCTTATCAACTTTTGGTATTTTTACATTTAACCCCCTCAATGTTCACTAGTTTACATTTGATCTCCAAACTTAAGTTAAAGATTAAAATGCTATTAAAACTATTTTATGATGTTTGTTTCATTACTAAATTAGATTTTATAATATCCATGATGTTTTGTTTTATATTATATTAAAAGACATATTTCGTGAGAAGTGTGAGAAGGATTAAGAATTGACATGTAGGCATCATGTTTTGGATTTAGGAATGATGTTTTAAGTTGTTTTAACTTGAAAAACACCAAACACAACAATCTAAAACACAATCCAATGTATTATAGTCATTAAATTTAAAAAACAGCTAAAACACACTACTTAACACTTAAAACACACTGTTTAATGTTCTTAGCATGGTGTTTTATGTTTTAAGCCTAAAATACATTGTTTTCGGTTCTTAATTGTTATGTTTGGTGTTTTTCTAGGCAAAATAATCCAAAACATCATGACTAAGTTCAAAAAATGATGCCTACATATCAATTTTTAATCCTTCTCACACTTCTCACGAAAAATGGTTTTTGTACAGGAACCTCACCCTATATATATATATATATATATATATATATTGTTATTTTTAATAATGTTTTGAGGCTTACGCCTCGTGAGGCTAACGGACAACGCCTCGACGCCCGTTTCAGCCTTTTTAAACCTTGGGTTTGAACTTTTAGGGATCATGTATTGAGATGAGATTTGTTTAGGATTGGGTGTGAAATAGGTGAGGATGCTAGTTACTTGAGAATTGGAGGTATATATGGATAAGGGTTTAATATGATTGGGCTGCTAATGCATGTTTATGGCCAGCGGAATGAAATGTGTTAAAATGTGACTGTATGTCATTTTGATGTTATAGGGTTATTTGTATAAGGTTGTATCTAGATCACTATTGAGATAACAGCGTGATTTACGGTCTGCTCTTGAATTTGAATGGTCTGGTGTTGTTTTGGGAACTCAACAAGGCTTTAAAATGATTTACTGCAGTTTATTGTTTGTTTTCAGAACTATATGTTACAAATACCGTGTTTTTTATATGAGTTTGGCCATGAGTTTTAAGAGCTGTTGTCATACTGTGCTGCTCAATAGTGTGGCCTTGGTCAAGTAGGATGTAAAGAAACGATGTATACTTTGAAACCTTGGATTGTTGAGATAGAGAATTGACACTTTCAAACGTTACGATTTTCGAAATATTGAAATGACACATTTTGGAAATCAAATCATACATAAGAGAGTTTGTTTTTTTCACTGAAAGTGACATACTGAGATTTGCACAACTGTATCAGTTGAGTCTTCTCATGCCAATCGATGTGGTCTTTTACAAAAACATTATACTTGATTGCCTATGAACTAGCGGACAAGCAATGACCTCATTTTAATTTGTTGACTAATTAAACTCCAGTATTGATATAATGATGTGTCTGTGATGTTTTAGTCATGCGGTTAATAAACCTTTAGTTGAGGTATGCAGTGATTTATAGTGGATGCTTTGTCTATTTATCTAGAGAATGGATAGGGTTCACTTGATTAAATTACTATTCTTGATTTCTTTCTAATTATGGCAGGATATTGCAGAAATGCTTCGTCTGAACGTTCCAATGGCTATGAAACTAGCATTTGATGGTTTAAAAGATTCAGATTTTAAAACAAGGGATCCTGCCATTGATGATGTTGGGCAATATGAGAATGTTGAGTTATCAATACTCTTGTGCAATGATGATTTCATCCGTGCCCTAAATAAAGATTGGAGGAATTCAGATTATGCAACTGACGTTCTTTCTATGTCTCAGCACGTGCCTGAACTCAAGCTTCCAATGGTAACAACTCCAACTGTGATATACCCCCTACTTGGTGAATCTGACATTTGATTTCGAGTGTTGAATGAATTGCCTTTTAACATGGAATTGGTATGAATATTTTGGTGTAGAGTGAAAGTCGGATGATGATGTCAAAGTAATTAAAAAAGTGATAAAAAATCATCACTTTTGTATCAACCATGGTTGATTTCTTAAGATGAAAACTTAACTAAATCACGGGATAAAATTCCAAACATATAATGACATGCGTTTTCCATTCTGCAGCTAATGTTGGGTGACATAGTAATTTCAGTCGAAACGGCTGCAAGACAAGCTGAGGAAAGAGGGCACACTCTTCTTGACGAGATACGCATTCTTATGGTTCGTCAAAAACTTTTACTTTATTTTAAGAAACTGTCAATTAAAAAAAGAAAATTGATATTTTTTATTGAATTCCTTGCCATGCATTTCATTTTCCTTTGAATCTTTGTTTATTTTGTTATAATATGTGTATGTATACTCATGCATGTACATATGTGTGTATGCATATAAATGTCTATTTACATGCATATATTATAGATTTGTAGGTAATTGGATTGGTGCGAGTGTTTCTAGATATATATGTATTTTTTTCGTATTTCATAGTGAGGCTAATACCACATTATATACACTAGGATAGGCTAATTGGCTAAATAAGGAAACTAAATTTGATTGTGCTAAAGTTGGTGAACTTATATTCTACCAACACATCTATCTCTAACCTATATACACATCATACACAATTACACGTATGATTGTATGGATACATACATCTTCTTAGTTTCCCTCTATATAGTTAGAAGCTTTTAAGATGCGATAGGGCGGTTGATCTTGGCTACATGACTTCATTTTCTTTCAGACCTGTTGGTGCCTTAGTTTAAGCATTCCAATGTTGCAACTTACAATGAGAATTTTATTACCAGGAACTGATCTTTTATACTCTGAATGCTTGGCCCGCTCTCTGCCTCAGAGTGGGGCACAATTATATTTCTAGCTTTTTGTAAAGTGATCTCAAAAGACCTCATAGTTATTTATTGTTGTACACGTAGACCCTATATAAGATAGAGATTTAGTCAGATCAAGTTTGCCATGAAATTCCAGTTATGTGGAAATAAGATTTGGTGTCCTTACATCTAGTTATCTTGTACTCACATTATTGTTTTGCCTTCCTTTATTAGCTCTGTGAATTTATTTTATTAGCGTTTATTTTTCGTACTGGTGGGTCGAGCCACAAATGTTTTTTTTTACCATTTTTGTAAATATGTTTAAAATATACGATAATGTTACTCTAATCGTCTAAAACAAAACACTTTAGGCCGCTGCAAGCACTAAAAAATACAAGTTGGGTAACTATTAAACCAGTTTCCCTTTCAGGTAAATCTTTATCTTATCCATTTAAGTTGTTAGGGATATACCATATCCTAATAGCAGCTTAAACAAAACGCTTTAGGCCGCTGCAAGCACTAAAAAATACAAGTTGGGTAACTATTAAACCAGTTTCCCTTTCAGGTAAAATCTTTATCTGATCCATTTAAGTTGTTAGGGATATACCATATCCTAATAGGAGCTTAAACAATTCAGATCCCTAACTTTTATATTGCTGGCACCATCTTACTTTAAATCCAAAAATTGACAGTGACTTGATTGAAAGCTTTGATGACTTACACTTTAGTGCTTTAGGTTCATGGGTTGCTGCATCTTATGGGATTTGATCATGAGCTCAGTGATGATGCTGAGTTGGAGATGGAGAATGAGGAGGAACGTCTCTTGAAGAGTCTAGGATGGAAAGGGAAAGGATTGATTCAAAGTGCATCTACTGCTGAAGATGATGAAAACCCTCTACCAGACACTCTTACTGATGGTATTGCACATTCTTTGTTACTTAAATACCTCTCTATTTCTCAGGTTCGAGCATATAAATTTTGTTTTAGATGTGGAATTATGGATGGGGCAGACAGGTTGGTTAATGAGTCAAAACTGGTGCCAGTAAAAAATGTATTATTTTTAGCACAGTTTTAGTTGACGTGGACCACTTTTTTGTGCATTTTTTAAATTTATGATAAAAAAAATAGGCAATGCATTTAATAGGATTTTACCAATTTCAATGTTTGATCCGTTAGCCCATTTTGGCCTGTTCTCTTTTTTAGCTAAACCCTTTTGTTTGATCTGTTTGGCTACTAAAATAAGCCAATTCAGCTCACTTATTAGTAAATGTGTCAATTTTGTTTCCTTCTGATTGTTGTTGAGAATTTAAAGTAAGTTTTGACTATCCTTATGTTTGAATTGTAAAAAGGAAGGAAGAAAGCAGGCAGTCTTCGATTCTACAAGCCAAAGTTCAAATATATTTTCTGTGATATGGATGGTAACTTTGACTTCAAATGTTTCTTACACACTTTTTCGCATAATCCACACATGATTATTAATTGTCATGCATTTCAACGGAACTAAGGTACACTGCTGAATACCAAAAGTCAAATATCTGACACAAATGCGAAGGCTTTAAAGGAGGCTTCATCAAGGGGTATAAAAGTTGTTATAGCTACCGGAAAAGTAAGAACAAAAGGAAAATTATTTGATAAATTTCCTGATTGTTTTTCTTCTCTCTGTTGGTATCATAATTGTTAAAAGCCATTGCCTCTTGCGCCTACGCCCATTTTTTAGGCGAGGTGATGCAATTGTGCTTTAATTCTCAATGCGATGGTTTAGGGGCAGTATTAAGCGAGATTCCCAAATTCTGGAGTGCTTAACCAAAGTCTTTAAGTTATGGATAGATTCCAGGCAGATTTTTACTTGTATTTAAGGAAAACTACTTTTACTTTCATACAATAATACACTAAGGGGTTGTTTGGTATCCTTATGGTTCACTAAGAGACTACGGGGCTGTTTGTTATTGCTCTTAATGAGTTCTTAATAGGACAGATGTTTGAATTAGTCATACATAGTTCATTCAGACTGTTTTTTTCGCGAGCAGATGTTTGAATTAATCAGACATTTTGCCTCTGAATGGATAAGCATTATACCTCTTAATGGTTAAGAGGTAACCTTAAGTCTGAATAGTTAAGAGTAATCTCTTAATGGTGACCTCTTAACCATTCAGCCTTATGGTTGGTTACCTCTTAACCATGAAGCGGCTATGAACCATTAAGAGGTAGCTTCTTAATGAACCATACAACCCCTAACATTTTAAAACTTTTGATATTAATTAGATGATATTAAATGTTATATAATAGCTTTTCTTTGTATTATTTTTCTAATACATAATATATTTATACTTTTTTTACCTTTTTTATCTTCGCTATTTTTTTTGCGCCTAGGCCCCAGGTGAGGCTTATGCACCTTGAGTGTGCCTATCGCCTTTGATAACTATGGTTGGGGATAGGTTGGCAATTTCAACCCACTTATAAAATGGGTCAAATTGGGTTATGGTTTATTTCTAACGACTTAATTTGGTCAAATAAATGTATTTAGCTAAAAGGGACTCGGGTTAGAAGTTACCTAAAGTGTATATTTAGTGCTTACAGTCGCATAATTTGTTTTGTTTTATACAATTAGAGTCTTATTAAAATTATATAAATATTTAACAAAATATGGTTGATAAATGTTCATGGGAGGGCCCGTACTAAAACAGCCCACTTCAACTTGAGCCATCTTGGTCAAAAAAACGTTCACATGGGTCTTATCCACCCATTTTTCCACCTTTAGTTGTGGTTGCTTGAGTTCTCACTAGCTTGTATGTAATAACTGGAAACAGACCCGTCCAGCTGTTCTTACCCTTTTGAAGTCGGTAGATTTAGCAGGCAGAGATGGAATTGCCTCAGAGTATTCACCAGGTGTTTTCATACAGGTTTGATATGTTAGCAACTCTGATGATATTATATGCGGTGTTTTTGAGTTTAGTTATCAAAACTTTTTCTTCTTAGTTCTTACTTTTTAACTCCTCAATTTTAATTCTTATAGGGTTTGCTTGTTTATGGTACACAAGGACGGGAAATTCACAGAACAAATTTGGATATAGATGTTTGCAGAGAGGTATATCCTGCTAATTCATAAATATTGAAACGAGTTAGGAACACGTGTTTATTGTTTCTAATTCTTTCTAATTTAAATTTGAATGTCAAAATGCTGCAATATTACAGGCATTTAGTTACTCTGTTGAGCACAATATTCCACTTATTGCATTCAGTGAGAATCGTTGCTTGACCTTATTTAACCATCCATTAGTGGACTCGCTCCACACCGTATATAATGAGCCGAAGGTAGCCGAGTCATCATTCTCTTTTATTTGTGCAATTATGGCAAGTGGAAATTTGTGGGCCACTAATAACGTAAACTTTTGACAGGCAGAGATTATGTCTTCAGTGGATCACCTCTTAAGTAGTGGTGAAGTACAGGTATTTATTTATGAGAAAAGTTCAACTTATGTTTTGTTTCTAACATGTTCATAAGGTAGGTGGCTAAACCAATAATGTTCATGGATTGACTGGTCGAACCCAACATGAATCCAAAATTTTGACGTGAACCCACACGGCACGGACCCGAAAATCTTGTCATGCGCGTGGACCCATAGTTACGCCATGTGAACCCGCGGTTATGTTACGTGAATCCACAGTTGCGTTTAAAATATAAAAGCTGAAGTCAATTTCTAGTTTGACATAAAACACCCCTACCATTTTAAGTTGCCACATAAAAAGATATTTTCAAAAAAAGTAAAAGGTTTAAAAAGGTCAACCTGTGAACCAGTTAGGTCACGGTCTGGTCCGGTCCCAACCTGTTTAGACTTTACCCAAACCTTTGAATGTCGTGTAGGTTCGTGTCATGTTATAAATTCACGCCCCTAATTTTAGGCGGTGAATTGAGTGACATGCAATATCTTGTTTACCTATAACCCGAAATTGGCCTGGTAATTTTATATAGCCTTACGTGTGTTGACTTGTTCAATTGTTAATCTGAAACTACAGAAGGTCTTATTTCTGCACACTGCTGAAGGGGTGGCTGGTACACTGAGGCCATACTGGGAAGAAGCAACAACGGGTCGTGCTTCTGTTGTTCAAGCACAACCCGATATGCTTGAAATCGTGCCATCTGGCACTTCAAAGGGCAGTGGAGTCAGAATGCTGCTTGACCATTTTGGTGTTACTGTAGACGAGGTAATGGCGATTGGTGATGGTGAAAATGACATTGAGATGATTGAATTAGCTTCTTTAGGGATAGCTCTCAGTAACGGGTCAGAGAAAACTAAAGCTGTAGCTAACATTATTGGTGTCAGTAACGACGAAGATGGAGTTGCTGATGCGATTTACAGGTATGCATTTTAAATCACACATGTGAGTTCAGACTAAAAAATGCGGTATTTTTTAATTATATATTTCGATTGGGATTATTATTCACTATTGAGTTAGTTGGCTAGATACTACTAAACGAAAATCAAAAGAAAGCCTTAGTGCTTCAAAATATGTAGATGAACTTGCGAACATCGCTATTCCTTTGTACCCATTTAATATATGTTATAATAAATTCAGATCAATTACAATGTGTTATAATGAATTGCCATTTGCCCCATGGAGCAAGCGAATGAGTTGGCTCATGTACACTAGTTGCGTTATATTGAGCCGATCTTTGATCATGTACACAACTACACATTGGTAATTAATACGAGCTTCAAGCTCGCCTTGCTCAAACAGTAATATTTGATCTGCATGTTGTGATATGTTGCCAATATTTTGCAGTCTTGCATCGTTCTTAACTTGCCCCTTAATGTCTTGAATTTTGTAAAAAATAGTAGATAAACAATATGTTAAATGGTAATAAAATTATGATTTATTTCAAAGAGAATGATTTGAACTATGGGGCTTGAGGCGACGTATTATGTACTTTTGGATCAAGATTAGAGTTTGTTGGAGGATCAAATGCAAAATATGCAAGAGAGATGAATAGCTTCTGGTTATAAATAAACCTCATTTGTATTTTCTAATTCGCAAATACACAATTTAGCCTTATAATTAGACAAAATAAACAAAGCCTAAAAGACTTGTTTGAATTTATTAAATCATGTAACACATTACAAAAGATGTACACATACATATATAGCATGATCACACTAATTTCATCATTCCAATAATAGTAGAACGATTTGAATACAACGATACAAAAAATCAAACCAAGTTGTCGCAAACGATATACCCGGGTGCGGGTCAATAAAATGAATGGGCTAGTTTGTTTACAATCAAGATAATAATGAGAAAAAGAAAGCCAAATTATACATTAATATCATTACGTTTGGATCTTATTGTGTTCAATTCTTGAGCTCCACTCAAGTTGAATTTTGGTATGCTGTAGTGGTTGTTTTCAGGCGTCAAAACCGGCTGCTGAGGATAAAGGGTGGGAGGCGGGGTCAAGTTCCGTTGAGCCGGAAGTGGTGGTAGGACATTGTACTTGTACGGATCACCGAATGTCCTGTAATATTAGATGATACGCGGTCACCATATAATGGCTTTAGGGTCTAGAATTTAGGGTTTAGTCAAAATATACGTACCTTGTACTGGTGTATGATTGATCTTCCTCGATCAAATTGTCTCCGGGCCTCTGCAACGGTCTTTGTGCTGAGATAGACCATGGGCTTGCTAGAGGTAACTCATCTGAAAAGTATCTTCTTCTTACCAACTGTAAAGTTGGTCACAAAAGTTTAGATCGTTGACTAAGTTGACCAAACTCAATGTAAATAAATAGTAGCATACCATACGGAAAAATTTCATCACAGATTCCTTGTCGTATCTTGCTTCTTTTGCCGCCTGGGAATTTTTAAGGGTGAATAAAGAGAATAATTCATAAAATTGCCACAAGTCATTAAAAGCGGTCATGAAGTCCATTTTTTTATGAAACAACAAAAATATTACTTAAAAACAGTTTAAAGGAAAACGGGTCAAACGGGTTGAAAACATCCGCACTGTGAGTCTAATGCACAAAATTTCCAAAATAACAAGCATAGTTGTTAATAGTATAAAATTAGTTTGTGTATATGAACATTTGGTCCTTATACTTGTAAATTTTTACATAAAAATATTTTTAAATATTTTAATACCTTACCGCTATTTACGAAATAGCGGGCGCTACGAGCGTCGCTATCGCTACGTAGCATATCGGTAGCCCATCGTTATTTACCGCTATTCGCTATCGATAACTATGATAACAAGATAATCACTGAAATAATATAACAGTCATAATCATACTTGAAATTTTATATTTATAAAAAAGATTAAAAAACATAACAAAAGTGTTTTGGGTCAAACAGCCATTTTAACGTTTAAAGTTTAAACTAGCCCGAGCCACCCATTCTGCGCCATATGTTTTAACACTATTATCGCACCAACCAACTTTTACTTATTGTATAATCAGTTTCGAGCATGTTCTCTATCATTTTTAGGATCTCAATGATCAAATCAAAGAAAACTGACCAACATCCCAATGATGGTTCATTAAGTTATGCTTAATGCAAGTCTTACCGCCATAAGTCCGCCACTTCCTGGAAAACTGTCAACCAGAGGTAGCTCCTCATTTGATGAAAGCAAACCTTGCTTCTCAACCCATTGAAAAGCCATGTCAACAAGATTTCCGCTGCTACCTCGTGTGCCCTCTTTAGCAGCCACGTCTGCTTTGTTACCAATCACAAGGAATGGTACAGGGAGGCCACCTGGACCGCCATTTGCTAGCGGGGCTGAAAATGTCCCGGTTGCTGCAATTTCTGCAGCCCATTTCTTCAAACTTGTTTTTGTTCTTCGTTGAGAGAGATCATGTACAAAGATAACACCTGCATGTACATTTTAAAGTCAAAATAGCAACTTAAATTGGAGGTGCAAATTTAATGCAAATCACACATCAAATGATCCTCTAAATTCGAGGAAAACATCGCTACGAAGACTTCCCTCCCCGAGTCCGAGTAAACCGAGGCACACAAATAGTTAATAAACTAGCCAAACAGCCCAATGTAAACAATAATCAAGCTATCAAATTCTTAAAAATGTGTGTGTTCTGTCTTTTAGTTTCCAAAAAAAGATGACGTAAGCACAAATTAGAATTTCAACACATACCATTTATTTGAGAATAAAAGATGGAACGACAGTCTGCATAACGGTCATGTCCAGAGACATCCCATAGTTCAATGAAGAATTCTCTATCCTTGTCACCTTTAACACTATCTGAAGAACTACCGGCACTTCCATAAGTAAAGTGCTGCACAAAATAACATGAAATTACTTCATAAAAGTTATCATTTTTTTTTTGTGCAATCTACTATGTAGACAAATGGTTTGTGGCATACCTTCACATCAACTGTACACCCAACTGTTTGGGGAGGATGTTTCGTGACCGTGCCTTTCACAATCAGATTCACAAGAGAAGTTTTTCCCACGCCTATAAACAATAGAAATAGAAGAAACCTAAGTAGATGAAGCTGGTTGTACATGCATATGTGATGATCTAATTTTAAGTTTAAAGTGACAATAGAAGGCACTTAGTTGCAAGACACTTTGTCAGTTTATTGCAAATCGTCTTCAGCAGCTATAAGGAGAGGTCTGTTTTAATTAAATTAGTCAGATTCGCCTTTTGTTGTTTAACCCCCCCTCATATCATCTGTAGGCCGTAGATTCTAGATCAATTCGAACAAACACTAACACCATTTCTTTAAATGCAATGATTCATCAAGACATTCTTGAAACCATGGAGGAAAAAGACTATTCAGGGGAGCTAGCGTGGGTGAAACAATACTCATCATGGATTTCATTAACAATCATGGTTTAAAAAAACGGGTGAGGCGTGCTTCAAGGCCAAATGCTAAGAAAACGAGTATGAGGCACGACTCATGGGGTTCAGATTGTACATACGCCTCTAAGGGCTGAGGCGCTAAGAAAATGTGCGCCTTGGGTGGTTTAGGCTGTTTTTTATGTGTTTTAGACTTTTTGGGCCAATTATTTTATTTTTGTTGTGTGTTTTTGATGTTTTAGACTTTTCTAGGTCAATTATTTTATTTTTTATAAGATACATAATTTTTACATTTATTGTTTGACTGCGCCCCGGGCTTACGCCTTGGTTCGACTCGAGGCTTACGCCTCATGAGGTGAAGGGAAAACGTCTCGAGGCTCGTTTCAGTTCTTTTAAACTTTGTTAACAATATCTATATTTGGCGGAGTCGGTGAACAGACTCGTGAAGGAAATGATGCTTACATAGAAACGAAAACAATCTGAGTAATAAATGAAAAAATATTGCAGAATCAAAAGCGGCTCTAGTTTACGGTCAAATAAATGAACCGTAAGGAGCTAAATTGAGAGTTGGTTTGACCACCCTAACTGTGACGGAACATTTCCGAGATGTTATAAATCTATCATAATGACATATATTTCCAAAACTGTGAACTAAATCTTTAGTTACATAACCACCACACCATCCTACTGAAACCCTAAAACCCTAAACTCATCACTATGATTGCAATAACCTGATTACATTGGTCATCACAAAAAACACTATATTAACCTATAAACATACTTTAACTAAAAAACCCATAACAGATCAACCTTAAGCACCCAAAAAACACATTCCTCCAAAACCAACCCCCCCCCCCCCCCCCCAAAAAAAAAAAAAAAAAAAAAAAAAATCTCTATAGACAGCCAACAATAAGTGTTCCAATCACATCAAATCTAGCTATCCAACAGAACAAGAATACAATACAATAGAATAGAATAGAAAGCAATGTAGAGAGAGATAAAGAGTAACCTGAATCTCCAACAACAAGAACTCGAACCTGGCCACAAAGAGGCCCTCCATTTTGCTCTTTGTTGATCTCCCTTTCACGCTCCCTCCAAAACATTAAAAATTACTGATTTTTTTTTTTTTTTGCTACAACAAAAGGGTCGATCTGCTTTTTTCTTTTTTTAATACCCAGTTCAAGAACTGGAATTTGGATGGTGGGTTTTGATTTATGATGATCACTGATTAATGGGTATGTGGTTTCTTGAAATAAAGTTAGGATCTTTACTCAAAATATTATTATTATTATCAGGGTTTTGAAGAATAATAATAATAGTAATAGTAATAGAGGTGTGGTTTAGTGGTTGAAGAACTGATTTTTAGATCAGAAAATGAAAGTAATTATTTGGATCACAAGTGTATTTATGTATATTTATGTATATTTATATTTTTATTTATTTAATTAATAATTGATGATATGAATCTAATCGACTCAGATTTCGAAAAGCAAAAAAGAAAGATTGAGGCGCAAGATTCTGAAATTTTGTAAAAACTTTTGTTGCTTTCTCCACAGAAAATGCAAAAAATGGACAATATCATTTTTTTACTAGATTCATTTATGGATATGGTTGTTGTCCATGATCCATGTTTCTTTCTTTGGCACCTTATGTAGCTCGTGATTCGAAACTCGTTTGAAATAGTTTGCTTGAAATTGACTTGCGTAATTTTCAAGTTAGTCGATTTGGTCTGGATTAAAATGGAGCTAAGATGGGCTCGCTCGTTAACTTGTATGATTAGTGATACAAAAGAACCAAGAGTTGAATAAGTCAATAAACACATTCTCAATTCTCAAGTCTTAAGAGGTTGGACATAAAAAAAATATGGTAACAATCATTGTTTATTGCATAGGGCACGAAATTAGGCAATATGCAGTGAGGAGTGTGAACGGACACTAAGCCAGACCATGATGGCAATTTGGGTGTGTGGAACACCACCATGCCTAGGATGCGGAGTGGGTCTTGGGCGTGTAGACGGACGGACGTGAACTTAGGGGTTGCGTGCCAAGAGTTGCAAGCTTTCACTTTGCATTTTGCTCAACCAATTACATTCACATTCCTCATGCTCTTTTTTTATTTCTTTGTTTAATTTGTACATCTCACTCTCTCACATTTCATATAACCTCAACACATGTTAATAGGTGTGAAAGGTGAACGCCCCTCACCCACCCATTGTCTACATGTTGCACTTTTTTCACGTTTCACATTCATCGCAATGCATAGTCTTAGTTATCCCGAAACTTAAAGATTCCCCTTTACCAATTCCCAAATGAATAAGGACTCATTGGATTTTAATGTGGGCTTACCCACTTCCCAAAGTTACTATCCTTTTGGTAGTTGATCGCCTAAAAAATATGCACGCTTCCTTCCCTTGACTCACGCTTTCACAACAAAAGTTGTAGCAACTATGATTTGAAAGAAAATTGTTTGTTTACACGAGTTTCCTCGTTCAATATCAAGATGTCATTTTACTTGCAACTTTTAGCAGAAGTTATTTCGTATGAATAGGCGAAGTTGCAGATAAGTACTAGTTATCACTCCTAAATGGATAGTCAAACTGGGGTATTACTGAACCGTTGCTTGGAAGCTTATCTTCATTGCTTCGTTCATGAACCAACACACCAAGTGGTATTACTTCATTCTCAGTTGTGTATGGACACGATCCACCCCCTCTTTCTCCTTATGTTGCTAGTGAATTAAACGAAGCTTGTCAAACTCGAGAAACTGTTGATTAACAGGGCCGATATCTTTATGTGTTAAATACATCTAACTTTACTAGTTAAGGAATTAAACATTAGAAAGTTACTTTCATCATTTTCTTACGGGCATTGCTAACCGTACCCTTCTCTCATACATTTAGTGGCCCCCTATCCAACTAAAAATAATACCCCTCACATGATATTAAATTTAGACACTCCTTTTCTCACTATTTTATTTAGAGAAAATTGCTCCCAATGGTTTGTTTCAAATTCATTTTAGTCTTCATTTTTTTCTAAAATTACAATCTTAGTCCCCACCTTATGATCTTGCTTAACTCGGATAGTCTCTAAAGTGGATGAAAGTTGATTATCCAGTTTAGTATGTAGTGTTGGTGGTGGTGGTGGTGAAAGGTGGAAATGAGTGGTTTAGAGTGAAGAAGATAAAATGGGTGGGGTTGGTGGTGAGACCTGCTTAAATTTTTAAATGAGAGAATCGCATGGTTGGTCCCTGTGCTTTCCAGATATTGCATTCTTGGTCCTAGTGGCTCACTAATTACAGAGTTTCTCCCGAGGGTTGTCAAAAGTGCACTCGTGTGATCCCCATGACTAACAACTGTTATCTTTTCTGGTTAAGTCCACCCACAAGCTTCCCACATGGGGGTATTATGGTCTTTTCGTGTTACCCCATCACCCTAAATCCTTTTTTATTTATAATAAATACCCTTTCTTCTTCCATCACATCCACCTGCACAAACCACTACCAAAGTCACAATCACAATTCATCTTCACCTCCACCTACACAAACCACTACCAAAGTCACAATCACAATTCATCTTCTTCCCCAAATCCTACTATGAACCCTAACCCTAACTAAATTTCAATCAAAGCCCATGCTACTGATGAACAACAACTAACAGAAGGCTTTCGATCTACGATGACTAAATATCAAAACGACATCAAAACCAAAGAATTACAAGGCAGGTAATGATCGGACACGAGGCTTCAAAGTCTGAAGTCAAAACTAAAAAATTAGAGACTTGTTGGGCGACGTCAGATGGGGGCCGATTTGGGTGGTTACAGTGGTCGGTGGAGGGTGGATGTTGGCTGTGGTTGTTTCAGTCGGAGATTAGGTAGGTGAAGGTTAATCTGGTCGTTTTTAGTTCAGATTTGTTGGATTCATGAAGGGAGGACTCGTGATGGTCGTGTTGGTTGGGTTATGGTGGCCGATGGTGGCTGTGGTGACAGGTTTGGGGGTTATGGTGGCCGATGGTGGCTGTGGTGACGGGTTTGGGGGTTATGGTGGCCGATGGTGGCTGTGGTGACGGGTTTGGTCGATGGTGGCTGTGGCCGAGGTGGTTATGGTTGGGTTGAAATCTGAAAAAGGGTTTGGTGGGATAAGGAAGAAGAAGGGTTGAGGTGGAATGGGGCTTACATTTATTAATAAATATATTTGTATTTTATAATTATTTATTTGGTTTGTTTGTTTTTTACAAGGGCAAACTAGACATTTCGTATATATTTAACAGAGAATTTTAACCCCCGTTAGGAGCAAGGACCAATAGAGTAACGAAATTAATACATTTGGATCATGTTAGTAATAAGTTTACAACCCTCGGGAGCAACTCTGTAATTAGTGAACCACTAGGACCAAGAATGCAATATCTGAAAAGCACAGGGACCAACCATGCGATTCTCTCTTTTTAAATATTGATTATATTTCTTTTAATTATTATATTTTTTAATAGCAAATTTAGTTTTGTCATTTCACACGTGCTTAACTGAATAATCTAATCTCCATTCACTTTAAGAACTATTGGAGTGACGCAAGGTCAAAAGACATGGATTAAGACTATAATTTAAAAAAGATAGGAACTAAAAGTGAAACCAGACACATGCTTAAGAACATTCAAGCAATTTATTTATTTATTTTATTTTATACTATTTCCATAGTTATAAAATAAACACAAGGTACAATGTCTAATGCACAAGGCACATACCTCTTGCTACTTAGTAATTAGCCAATAAATTATTATCAAAATATTAATATATTCTAAGGAAAATGAATAAATGGAAGCCTTTATATGTATGAAAAATAGAGATGGGAAACCAGTGGTCAAGAGGCAGAGCTGATGCCACCCAAAACTCACACAAACACAACTCTCTTCTGTTTTATTCCTTACTTTCTTCATCTTTTCATGAACTCTCATCTATCATCATGGGTCTTGGTTTCAGGCTCAATCTAAAATGGGGTCTCTCTCTTCAACCTCCTCTCTCTTCCACTTCCTCATCTCTTCCCTCATCCACACAAGCATCCTGTAAGCATACCCATCATTTTATTAATACCCATTGCTTATATGTGTTTGGATTCTGATTTGTATTGAATTTAATTCATGGGTTTGTTGGTAATTGGAGTATTGATTAGTAATTCAATATTTTTGTGTCATGATTAAGATGCTCTGTTTGCTCTGTTTCATTTGAAGCTCACTTCATGATTAAAGTTTCAATTTTTAACATCAGATTCATGAGTTTGAATCTTGATTTTTATTGAATTTGGTTTATGGGTTTGCTGGGAATTGGAGTATTGATTGGTAATTTACTGTTTTTGTGCCCTGTTTATGATACTCTGTTTACTCTGTTTTAATTGAAGTTTAATGGGTTTGGTTTGATAATTAAAGCTTCAATTTTTAACATTGGATTCATGAATTATGATTTTTTTTTATGTGTTTGAATTCTGATTTCGTTTGTCTCATCCTGAGATCAGCAAATTTGGATGGAATTAGAATATTTATTACTATTTTATGTGTCTATACATGATACGAGAAAGCGTGTCTTTACTACCAACACGTGTTTATACCATTTGCTTTTGACACTTTTGGTTTCCTTGCGTTAGTAGATTTAGCTGAGTCCAACGGGTCATGTATAGTAATGTTATGACCCCAAATCTATGAACATAGTTTTTAAAAGACTTACTTTGCTATTCAAAAGGGGTTAGCGGCGCACCTTATTGTCTGTTTGCCTTATGTTTCGATGTAATTTCACTTTGAAGATTAAAGGTCCAATTTTTAATTTATTGGTGCTTAATTTTACTCTGCAATCTTTGAATTTGTTGGACAGTTAAAAGCAAGGTTGTCAATTATGATATGGCAAGGGTGTCTCTCCCTGTGGAAGGAGACTCTTCTTACAATGACCATATTAGTGGAAATGCATGTTCGTCTACTTCCCGGATATTGGACATTGATTACATGGAAACCGACAGTTTTAAGGTTTTGTGTTCATGTTTTATATCATTGATTCCATAACACAAGTACATGTGTTGATTTTGAGGTCAAGCATATTTACTAATTTAAGTTTAAACTGTCACTTATTTGGAAAGTGATTGGCATCAATATTTTACTTTAGGTAGTAACTTTGAAGTTTAATTTGATTAATGTAGTATTGGTAGGGGTGTAAACGAGCCGAGCCCGAGCCTGGCTGGGCTCGAGCTCGGCTCGTCATGGTATTACGAAGCTCGAGCTCGAGCTCGGCTCGGTTCGAGCCTACAATCTTGAGCTCGAGCTCGGCTCGCTAGCAAAATTTAAAGCTCGAGCTCGGCTCGGCTCGGCTCGAGGTGATTTTAAAACAATCTCAAACGAGCTCAAAGCTCAACTCGAGATCGCAAAAGCTCGGCTCGCGGGTGTTATTAAATGGGCCTATAAAATAAGGACTTGGGCTTTGGAGATGTGGGCTATAAATTATAAGAGATATATAAATAACTTATAATTATGTCTGGGCTCGTTTAGGCTCGCGAGCCCAATCGAGCTTTGTATATAGGGCTCGAGCTCAGGCTCGATAACTAAACGAGCCATATTTCAGGCTCGAGCTCGGGCTCGTTAAGGCTCGGCTTGTTCGAGCTTTTTACCGAGCCGATCCCGGATGGCTCTCGAGCCGCTATATGCCATTTACACCCCTAAGTATTGGTCACAATTCACATTATCAACAATGTCATGTACTCATGCAATCTTGGTTTAAAAATGCACGCATAATGCGCGATGTGCTTGGTGCGGTGATGGAAGCGCGTTGTTGCAGTATATGCAATGTAATTCCATGATTTGCATATGATGCAACGCCTTATGCATTTGACCAGTATTTGAACAAATTAGATCATCGATTTCAATGGGTCTGAGTTTTTCAAATATGAAAGAACAAATCTGACCATCGATTGAGAAAGGAATATTTGAACAAATTAGACCATCAAAGATGATGAGATTTCTTATATTTTAGTGTTTTCAAAAGTTAACAAGTTGAAATATCATATATAAACATTTTTGTAGTATTTTTTTTTAATAAAGAACGCCTCACGTGATGCACGCGCCTCGCGTATCAACTTTTGGGATCAAAAGTCAAAACGCATCGGAGCGCCTTTTGCATTTTAAAACCAAGGTCATGTAGATCTTTGAGGTTTAATTTAGTATGTTTGACCTCAAAATGTCAATTTACATGCTTATTTCCTGACACTGACTTTATGGTTTTAATCAGAGGAGTGTCCGGACTTTGTTACAAGAAGATAAATTAACATTCCTTACAAGCTTACAAGCGAAAAAGATATCACAATATAGGTTACTCTTGGAAAATCTTGTTGTGTTGGAGGATACGTTTGCTGATTCAGATGTGGTAACATTAGAACGAGACATACTGGTTCAACTAGAAAAGATTGGAGCTTCGAAGTTTCTGCGTACATCTTTTTCTGAAAATCCCAAATGCCCATTCTCAAATAATCCTATAAATGAAGAAACCGTCAAGCCTATCGTGCCTTCTACAAGAAAGGGTGAAAGAAAGTCAAAACGAGAACGGACGTCAAAGAAGGTCAATGAAGTTTGTACTGTGGAGTTTCACTCACAAACAGTCAACCATAAGAATTCTAGACGAGTCAACGCTTCTTCAAGAAGATTGTCAAATTCGAAAAGTGGAAGAATCAAAATCACTAGGAATGAAGCCGAGCTATCACGAGGGGTTAAGGTTCCATGCTTATATCCAATCATTTTTAACAAACCGTTTAATTATTCCTTATGATCTCTAAATAACCAAGTTTGACTTTTCAGGGTGTTTGGATGTGCTTGTTAAGTGTGATTATGTGATTTTGAGTTATTGAAATCAGATAAAATGTCGTGTTAGACCAGCTATAGTAGATAGTGTTTGTCAAATCATGACTATATAAACTAAACAACCAAAAAGGATATTTTGATGAGATGAAATAAGGTCTTGATGTTAACTAAGTTAGATCAAAAGAAGGAGCAATTTGGTCATTTCATTTTAACGTTTGCTAATCTGTTTTTGTCGTAGCTAGTATGAAGGTGATTATTAAACTCCTAGATAATAAAAAGATTTTGTTTATCCAAACATGAAAAGCTAATTTTGGTGACTGTAATTTTGTAATATTAGAAAAAAAAAAAAAAAAAAAAAACATTTTTATGACAAGAATCCAAACACCCCCAAGTGCCAGTACATTACTTTACAGTTTACACCTTTACATTTCGAATTCCAAAATCTTTGATTTGTATCATTTCTCATGTAGCTCACCGATTATGTAGATGGTTGCTAATTTGGAGAGGATTAGGATGATGTTAGAGGAAGAAACAGGTCCCATGGTTAGTTTTAGTAGTTGGGCGGCAGCCGCTGGAGTAGACAAGAAAGAGTTGCTTGAGAACTTGCAATTTGGCTGGCGTTGCAGGGATGAACTTCTGAGAAGTACACGGTCGTTGGTTATTTACCTTGCAAAGAACTACAGTTGTCAGGGAATAGCCTTCAAAGACTTAATCCAGGTTTGCTTTATATTAAACTTATAAATTTCACATGCATTTATTTTTATAGAAAGTCAAATTTATTATACTATGACCACGGATTGCGAAGTGTACGTGTCGAACCGGTTGATAATTGATATACCTTTCTAGTATGTGTCAGGTTGGGGGTGACCCAAAACATTTTTTGTGTAGTGATTACAAACTTAAATAAATTTTTTTTTTTTTAATAAAACGATTTAAGTGGCTTTATGCTTTAAAAGCCATATTTTTTAAGACGTTTGACCCATTTCGTAGTAACCCATTTTAGTCTATCCTTTTCATTTTACCCGTAGAGATAAAAGCATAATTTGAACTGACCCATTCATAAAAGGGTTGAGCCACTCTAGATTGATAAAGGTTGACATGTACGCAATCTTTTTGTTCTATTTTAAACATGGCTCAAATCCACGATACTTGGATCATTAAAGAGTAACAAGTGTGCGGTTTTGACCATATGACCAAGATTGTTGAGTACGAGTACGGGGGATATGGTAGGGGTATATTTGGTATCTTCCTTGGGATACTATAAAAATGAAAATTCACAAATGTAAGGCTAAAAAATTCCAAAACTTTGCAGGCAGGAAATGTTGGCGTTCTTCAAGGCGCAGAAAGGTTTGACCGCAGTAGAGGATACAAATTTTCAACTTATGTACAATATTGGATCAAGAAATCATTATTAATGTTGCTGTCCCGACATTCTAGAGAGATACGAATCCCTGTATGTACCTGCTTTCCGCCGAGTGACTTTTTCATCATTTTCTTTTTCATTTTTATGACATTATGATTTCGTTTTGTTTTGTTTTGTTTCATTCATGAATTTATGTAGTTTACATTGAGCAAGGCTATAAGTAAGATACAAAAAGCCCGCAAAGCACTAGATAAAGGTGACGGAAGACGCCCAGATGATTGTGAGATTGCCAAATTCAGTGGTCTTTCATTGGCGAAAATTGAATCAGCTACCAAATGCCTTAGAGTTGTCGGTTCCATCAATCAGACAAATGCCAAGTATTGGGTATGTTTCTTAACTTCATTGACTAGAAAAAACCAGAAAAAGAATTAAATAAAAGATTCACCATATCTTTCTCTCGGTAGAATGAAATCGACAAAAAATAATCTACTAATCACTTAATCAGTCTCACAACACACGTCCAGACGTCCTTTAGTTCTAAAACTAATTAAGTTGTGGCTAGCCTATTTTTATATAATCATATAATAACTTTAAGGGGTTGCTAAGTGGTAAGCGTTTGATTCTCTCTAGTAGAGGTCTCAGGTTCGAATCCAGCAACCCCTTGAAGGCCACCTACCTAGTGCAAGGTGCATGCTTGTGCTTTACCTGGTCCCAACATGCGCTTTATCTTTATTCTTCAACAACTAACGAGCTCATGAACATGTTTTGAACGATAGCTATTTGTCCTGGCTCATAACATGCGCGTTTTTGTTTTTCTAATCATCGTGTAGGAGGGTACACCTGATCCAACGATGATGACTCCAGAAGAAGCGCTTATGAAGGAACATATGATAAACGAAATGTACAACCGAATGGAAGATTTGGATGCACGCGAGAGGAAAGTGTTGACTTTACGCTTTGGGCTCAAAGGGTATCAAAGGAAGACGCTTGAGGAAATTGGAAGGTTTTATGGTGTAAGCAAAGAATGGATTCGCCGAATAGAAAGGCGAGCGTTAACAAAACTTAAACTTGATGATGAAGAGACCTTGCAAAGTTTTAGACAATATTTGTACATAACTATATGAAGGATAACAGGGCTTATGAACGTTACTTTTGTATAAATTGTAATATTTGATGTAATAACATTCTTTGTTTATATTGCCATACAAGATTAAAAGGATGAGTCACTAGTTGCTGACATGCATGCTCATATTGATTAATAGGAAAAATTCACTCAATAGTCAATAGTGATCGATATAACTCACATACGCTCTAATCATACTCCTAAATTTCTGACATTTTGTTCACCATGGGACGAGACCTTCAATTGCATATACCATGGTACGGAGACCCAAAAACATATTAAAACGTGGCTGGTTAACTATCATATTAGAAAAACACTCAAAACTCACCTAATAAGGAATCTCAAAAACGACGAAAAAATATTGTCACGCCATCGGAATTCTTTTAAACCACTCATCTCTTTGTTTATATATGGTATATGTGTGAAAATAACAAGATCGACAAAACAAGGGAACTTACAGATGTACGCAGATTTCTTGACACGGTCTTGAACAATTGACGGATAAGATATATTTTGAAGGACAAGAGAAAAGGAATAACATTAATAAAAGCTGAGTTAAAAGGGCGGGAGAGAGAAATTTAGAAATAAAAGAAAATAAAAGATTATAAAAAGAAAAAAAATATAAGAAAGGATAACATTATTGCAAAAAAAATCTTGACTTTTGTATGCTAATGAGTCTTGATAGTTAAGCTATGGGCAAAATAATTGAAGCATTTAAACGTCACTACTTATGTTTATCTTTTAGAAATCTCTGTGTGTACTGTCTACTTACAGCTATCTTTTTTAGATAGCTCAACTTTCATAAATTTATTACTTCCATTGTCATTCATATTATAAAAAAAAACGGTCTTCCGTTGTACATACATTTGTTGATTCATCCATTGTTCTAGTTCATGTAAAGAAATTTCTCTTGTTATTTCGTTATTTATTTGGGAATAACGAACCACTTCTATCAAATGTGAGTACCCTACAATTGCTTTTTGTTATTTTCACACATACCATAATATAATGTGTGTGTATATATCACCACTCTTTGTTTTTTCTAGCTCTTAGCCAGGAACTACACTCCAAAAACGGATGCTGAAATCGAGATTCACTATGTTAAAACTAGATGATGAGGCATTCGCGGAGGCTAAAAACACCAAAAGATAGCTCATTGGCCATGCACTAAGAGAGAAACATGTTATGTACACACTTTGATATCGTCATGCTACAAGCCCTTTGTTTTTTTTTTATGTTTTTGCGTAATATTACAACGTTGTTGATTAAATTTTAAAATGTTAAAAATCAGTCAAAGAATCTTTGGTCCACATCCGCCTCCGACCACCACCCACCATAGCGCCACGGCGATTATGTCATATTCACATTAAACGCAACACAACGCAACCTTGGGAGCCTTGTCCCATGCTTCATAAAAACTTGCAACCTTTCATGGCATATCTTGAGCTTTCCAAATCTTCTTTTTTAAACCCCATGTTTGACATTATTATTTAGTTTTTTATGCAACTTTCACACTTTGGTCTGTATATGAGATGTTACATGAAGCTAATAAAATTTTATTAACCAGATCAACAAAAGTAACACATATTTTAGGAACTTAATAACAAACTTAAAAACTGGGAAAATCATAATTTTCTGTTCGACATAACATAAAAGTAGTTGATATTATCACACAAACAATACGTATTGATGTGAACGAATTGATATGATACCAACAATGTTTGAGCATCCGGTCTTTACAATTTCCTCCAAGTGGGAGTCGAAACTGCAGTACAACATAAACATTGTCAGTTTTGAATATTAAACAGCAAAATTATTTCTATTCTCATAATATATCGCAAAATAATATACTAACTCTTAACGTTAACAAAAAAAATAACTCCACTTTAAGTGGTTATTATAAATAAAGTAAAACGATTCACCTAAAAATGTGCGAATGAGATTTGAGACCACATGGCAAATCAAATGGAAATATAAAGATAGAAAACAATTAGGCCATGTGTTAGAAGTGGCAATATCAACTTATTTAGTATACTTGTCATGGGTCGATTCGGGTTGTGTATTATTTCAAAGGGGTCGAATGGTATCAAAACCACCTAAGGTCTATATTAGTGCAGATTATTAGGGGAACAATATACTTATCTTAACCATAATAAACACAGCAAGGACCAATAAAAAATTCAAAAATGTTTGCAGGTCAGCTCAACCCGACCCGTACTAAAAATGAAACATTGGACCCATTACCTACTCGACCATTTTCCACCTATTTTGTTGGTAAATGCAAACTACTGTTAGTTTGTTACCACCATGGGCGAAGGTTACTTGGGGCCAGGGGTGGCCCTCCCCCCCCCCCCCCCCCCCTGTTTTTTGGCGCAGTAGTGAAAATTTGCGATTTTCGTAGGTAAATTGCGTCCGGGTTGAATCCGGCCCCCGCTGATTTCCACCACCGACCGAAAAAATTTGAGTCCAGCCCCCGCCGATTCCAAAACCAAGCTTCGCCACTGGTTACCACTGTTGCAAAAATCGGCCTAGGCGGTGAAGAAAATCGGAATTAGGCCCTAGTCGAAGATCTAGGCGTTTTGGCCATTAGGCGGGCCTAGGCGGTGATTTTTTTTTTATTTTTTTATTTTTTTATTAAATTTCTAAGTATTTTTTAGTATTATGTGTATATATGTTAACATATTTTTTAAAAAAAAAAACACCTAAATTTGTGTGTATATTTTCGCCTAGTCCCGACTAGTCCCTAGGCTGGACCTCACCGCCCACCTAGCGCCTTTTGCAACCTTGTTTGTTACTATACAGTTAATATTCGAACCATAGTGACCCAATTGTTTAAATCATGAAGCAAGATGACATAAATTCATGAATAGTCCTGCAACTAAAATTTAGAAAATACCACAAACAATACTATAGGTCTATAGTTTCAAAACACTTAACAATTCTAATCCTGCATGGTTCCGCCTGCTTTGCAGCTAGCATATTTTAAGTTTATTTTACCAAGAAAACAGATGTACACAAAATGAATAAAAAAAACATTTGAAAAAAAGAAAGTAACCTTTAAAGTGCCATTTCGGCCTGCAATGCAGCAAGTTCATCTTCCTCAGCTGTGTTCTGGCGAGGAGCTGGACGCGTTTGTTGTTTTCCAGCAGGCACATACACTGGTGCTGCAGGTGCAGTTGTTGCAGGCTGTAGAAGTTGTTCCTCCAACTCAGCTCCCTCTAACTCTTCAAGTTCAGCCTCCAACTCATCCTGCATATTCATACTTTCACGATTAATAAATCCGACCTCGTTTCAATAAATATGTTTAACTCCACTGTAATATTAAGTTTATAAAACATTAAGAGATTTCATTGTGGTAAATTATTTCAACTAAGTCGTATGTAAGGTCAACTTTTGATGTTCTTGAGGTACATAGAAACCACTTGCGAGAGCGAGTTTCAAAGATACTGGATATTTATATAAATGTTGGTAAAGTAACATTTTTATTCTCAAAATTGAAGCTTTCATCAGATTTGAGGTTAAACTATCATACTCAGTTAATCCCACCAATAGCAAAAGCTAAAGTAGGGTCTGAGGAGGGTAAGATGTAGACAGCCTTACCTCTACCCTGTCGGAACAGAGAGGCTGCTTCCAGTGAGACCCCCGGCTCAATAGTGGTTTTGTATCAAGCCTTAGACAATAAGGCACATAACACTTAGCAATCGGGACAAACCCGATTGGTGCATGTACCCCCTTGTCTTTTGGCTATCAACGTCACCACCTGATGCATGATTAACCGTCCGTCATTTTTTACATTATTTTCACGAAATTAGTAAAATAACGTTAAAATTAGTGCAACTTAATATTATAAAATTAAAAGAAGCTAAAAGAGTTCATGCCTCATCAAAATCAGCAGCGGCACCAATAGGTGCTGATAATGCTTCCTGAATTTGCTTCATGTTCTCTGTTTGCTCATTTATCTCATCCATTGTCTTGTCGACATCATCTATATTCCTGTATCTCAATGATACATTAAAACCATAAGCAAACTTGTATAACATAAATTAAGAATAAACATGGAATATATAAACTGAAAAAAAGGCAATGTACTAAAAATGTGTTAACATATTCTTCTTATCATGTGTCACCTTGATGGAATTTTGGCTCATTTATCTTTACAAGAATGAATTACATACAGTTTACACCTAAAAACACAAAATCAACACATTTCCTTTTTCCATACAATGTATAGCAATCCTAAATTATCAAAAAAAAAAAAAAAAAAGAAAGAAAGAAAGAAAGAAAGAAAAAAAAAAGAAAAAACAGTACTGACTACCGACTGAAACTTACGTTTAAAAGCATGAGTTTGGTTGCGTATAAATAAACAAGCACAGTGACACACTTTGAGTAGCACAAAATTAGAGATGGCAAAAAATGGGCAGGTCAGGTGGGTAATCTTCTAATGAGGGTCACAACATATAGCTTTTTAATGCGGGTCAAACTGTCTGGTTTAGTGGAGCTTCGGCCAAACAGAGGTAACCGACCTAGTCTGGGTAGCTGGACCTATTCTTTGCGCAGGAATAGGATATGGCAAGTTGCCTAATTAAAAGGTTTCGTGTTCCCGAAGTTGTAAACCCTAACCTCTATTATGATATATAGATTGATAGGCATTGTAATTCTCTTGAGCACCATGAAAAAAGATAAACCCAAGTTACGACGTAGGTCAAATGAGACCGAACCTCATTAAATCTTGTGTTCGTTAATTTCTGCAGTTAGATTGTTTGTGTGTGTGTGTGCGTGTTGGCGGTTCCTGGTTCACTTCCCTAAAACAGACAGACTAATCTTCTTTTTTTTTTTTTTGAATTTTAAAGCAACTAGTGAATAATACTATAATACGACAATAAAAACTAAAGTACTAAGACGTTTCAAATTAGGGTGACTTTCAACCCACTTGAGACTTTTAACCAGTTTAATGCAAGTAAACATTTTAAATTCAACTGTTTGACCCCAAGAAAAAGATTCTAATTAAAATCGACCAATTTTCAAGTTGATAAGTTGAAACTGCTGCACTAATGATAGAACTTGAAACTTACACTGCCTTTTGCATTGCCTTCATTGCTTTAGCTCCAGTCCTCAAGGCGTCCACAGTCTCCGTAGTAGCTTTTGCACCTTCAAGCATTATCATCTAGCGTACAGAGGGATACATATAGATTAGTAAGATTAATTATTTGTGCAAATACAGCATAATTACTGATTGCCATTTTAAAATTAAAAAAATTCCAAAGGAACCTGATCATGAATACGCAATTGGAAATTGCCAAGCTGTTCAATTTGCTGTTCATAAAGACGTTTTCGCTTTAAACATTGTATTGCCGCTGAAGAATTCCCATATGTTAAGAGAGAAAGAAACAACATAGTTAGTATAGTTCAACTTATCCAACAACTAAAGAATAAGGTTTAACAACCGAGAACTTAAATACAAGATATATGCATACATGTAAACACTCACTTGTATAATATGCATGCACATTAGCATATGAGTTTGTGTGTGTGTATGTTTATGTACACGTCATTACTCATGTACATATAAGTCTTGTCTCATTATGTGTGTGTGTACATATAGATGTATGCATATATGTGTGCATGTGTGTATACATATATTAACACCCCCACTATAGCGCAAAAATACAACACTTGACTTTTAAGTAATGTCAGTAAGAATGGGTAGGCGTTGGATGGCCCATACCATTTCACATGTATTATGACACATACATACACGCATCTAACAGGTTCAAATTGCAAGAGTGCATGAAAAAAAAATCTTTAAATCGCAGTATATACCCCGTTTATTTTTTGCTCTGGTGAATTCCTTCGCCTTTTCAACCTCAGCAGCAGCTTTCTTCAGAAGTACCTTTTCTTTCTTCTCTAGCATTTCAAGTGTCTGCACAAAGTACTAAATTATTCAATACAAGCGGAAAATGAAATAACACGATAAGGGCCATTACACGCATTAAAAGCCTTTCTTATCAAAGGTTACTAACACATAGGTCTGATGACTACATTCACTATAAGTGCAAGCCAATGAGATAATCAAACAATGTAAGAAAGAACGAACGTATAACAACATGTCACAAGTTCATATTCTCCTCATGGCGAGAAATTAGCTTCTAGCACCAATTGGTAAGAGAATGGCGGGCTAAAAGTGAATGATTGGAACTATAATGAAAACCAAACCAAACTATCGTAAACAACAAAGTGCACACCTCCATTAAATAGATTCGTCAAGTAAAGGGAAATTCTGTACAAGAAACTGACTAAAGAATGCGGAAACCTATACTAAAAACATTTGTTTCGAAGTAGACTACCAGAAATCAACTTAGAAAGTCCGATAAAAACCAACACTTCCAGCCAACACCATGCTGCAACTCCATAAACTGAGACTGAAGGTTATCAGTGGTCAATTGATCTCCAAACAACGAGGTAAGCCATGGTTGGAGAATAGCTTACAAAATAGTGTAGAACAATAGAACTATGGAATTTAGATGGGAAGGTGAGCTGTGTGAACCAAATATTATCATTCATCCATGTTTGATTCGAGTAAGAGTGAGGTTTTATATATTTGCTCACACTTACAATGGTCTTGCACCTTGGTTTTAAAAAGCGCTAGGCGCACAAAAGCGACGATGTCTAAGCGCAACGCGCGCAACGCGCGAAGCGCAAAAGCGGCGGGCTTTTCGTACCCGAAGAGCGCACTAATTATATATATATTTTTTTTATATATCTCATATATATCCCATCGGTTTTTGTATGATTTTGCCTATATGTACAAGCCAAAAACACCAAGGTACAACATTTTTATGCATAAAAACACATGGTGTACGAGAGGCGCACACCTCAGGGCCAAAAAAAGTCAAAAAAATGCGCTTTCGGGAAAATGGGTAAGTAAAAAAAACCCGCAAATTTCGCTTCAGGTTCACATCAAAATCAGAAACTCAAACCCACCCTTTAACAAAACTACACATATTTCCACAACAAACGAAGAGATAATCAAAGTTGAGTAAATATAAACAAAAAAGGTACCTCATTTAATTTGTCTAAGGTTGTTACAGTGGTAGCTTCTGGCTTAGGTTTACCAAACATTCTTGAAAACATTGTAACCCTTTTTTTTCTTTTCCTGGAACGATCTGATCAGATCAAAAGCAACAAACTTTGATTAACAAATCCCACAATATGTTGATGGGTATGAATGAATATAAACTGATGGGTACAACAATATATTTATATAAACAACAAAATCGAAGTTATTAGAATGATACCTGAGGATTAACAAGCAAAAACGAAATTGAATGAAAGATTAAGGTAAACCTGAAGAGGGGTTTTGAAGAAAGATCGAAGAATTTTGGATTCGATGATGAGTTGTGAAAGTAAAGAGTACGATTGGGGATGATGTGAGGACTTCGTATTATACTTACTGGGGTTTCATAGATTGCTACTTTATTTACTTTCTTTGTTTTTTTTTTTTTTTTAATTTAATAATTTAATTTAGGTTTTTTTTTATCCCAACTTTAAATTTAGTTTTAAATTTAAAATTGAACTTTTTAATATTTTTAACATCTAACATGGTTCTGGATATAATTAATTTTTTTTATCCCAACTTTAAGTTTAGTTTTAAATTTAAAATTTAACTTTTTAATATTTTTAACATCTAACATGGTTCCGGATATAATTAATTTAAATTCGAAAATAACAACATTTGATTTTTGGAGTCACTAAATGTCAAAATAACGGTAAAGATCATATATTCAAGCGAAGCATGTAAGACCAGTTAGATATAGGTTAAAAGTTCGGAAGTTGAAGAAGAGATGACGCTCAAGAAAGATATTGATTAGTTGGATTTATGATTGGCGGAGAGAAGCTTGAGTGAAGATGAGGAGTGGATTTAGATTGAAAGCAAAAAGAGATTGTAGGAAATTGAAAATCATAAACGGAAGGATGTGATATAGAAATCTAGAAACAAATGTGCGGGTCTTGGGGATGAAAACTCGAAATATTTTCATGGGGTTATAAATAAGAGAAAGGTTTCAAATTCCTTGCCAGGACTGTTGGTTAGCGACGTGTGGGTGACTAAGCTTGAGACGATAAAGAAGGAAGCGTATAAGTTTTTGGAGACTGATTCAAGGAGGAGATGGAGGATAGGCCGCGCCTAAAATGTTTTGGCTTGAAAATAGTTTCTGAGACTAATGCGAGGGCATTAGAATCTCGGTTTTCAGAAGTTGAAATTAAAGAAGCGATATTCGATTGTGGGGACGACAAAGCACCAGGTACGAATGGTTTTAATTTCAGATTTATTAAAAGGTACTAGCAATTTTTCGCTAATGATTTTTATGATATTATGCAACATTTTTTTTTTATCATGGGGAGTTCGGTAGAGGAGTTGCTTCTTCGTTTATTACTTTGATTCCCAAATGTAAAGATCTGCTTGGTTTAGGTGAGTATAGACTGATAAATTTAATTGGTGTTATTAGCAAAGTGGTGTCAAATATCCTTGCTAATCGCTTGAAGTTGGTTATGGGTAAAATAACCTCGGAGTCACAATCAACGTTTTTGAGTGGCAGATACATTCTTGATGGTCCTTTTATGCTCAGCGAAATTCTGGCATGGGCAAGGAAAAACCACAAAAAAATGCTTTGGTTTAAAATCGATTTTGAAAAGGCATATGATAATGTTTCGTGGAGTTTTTTATTAGAGGTTATGGCGCAAATGAATGTTCCACAAAGATGATGTAGGTGGATTAAAGGGGTTTTACGGTCTGCTAGATCGTCGATTCTCGTTAACGGGTCTCCTACATTCAAGTTTGATTGTACGAAGGGACTTCATCAAGGAGATCGGATGTCTCCGTTTCTATTTATTCTTGTTATGGAAGCGTTTACGGGTATCATAAACAAAGCTTTTGGATTATTTTTTAGAGAGTTGTGCCCTCATAAAGTTAACCAAAAATCTGTCACCCGAAGACAAGACAGTTTAGACCTTTTATTTTGTTTTTCACTTTTGGGTAACCAAATCTTACTGAAAATTTACCAAACCACTTGGGTTTGATAGATAATTTTTTTATACCTAGTTTTAGGATAAAAACAAATAAATTTAAAGTGGAATGATTTTAACCACTTTATGACTATTACAAACCGAATTTTTTTACATCAGAGTCAGTTCTTCATAAATTGCTTCAAAAAACGTTTTCTGCATGATTTTGGATTTAATCATGACAAACGAATATTATAGATCAATAATAACATGTTTACTAATCAAAACATATTAGATCTGATGATTAGGGTTTGGTTAGGTTCATGTCATCTAATTAAATCAAACATACAAGAAAGTTCTTACTAAAGAACGGGAATTCAAGATTGTTGATGTTGATGGTTCTCCACACGATTGATAGATTATAGTGATTGATATAAAGTGTTTTAGAATTAAAACAAAGTTTGATTCAGATCTTAATCCAAAGAAGTAATAGAAATTAAATAAGATTAATGGATGATTTGATTGTTTTTTATCTTTTCTGAAAGTTTGAAAGAGATTGAATGTATGTATGTGGTACAATTTTAAACACACACAGAGAAGAAGAATCCACTTATGTAATAGAGTCAATCCACTAAGGTATTTAGCTACGGTGTAGGATCAGATCTTAAATATAGTAAGTCTTTCCTTTCGAAAGTCTTTTTCAAAAATTCTATATGATATCAATTTCTATATGATATGAAACTGAGATAGTTACAAAAACAAATCCAATTTGTTTTACGTCAAGCAATACATGGAGTAACTCCGGGTATAGCAGTAAAAGCAAGACGTGTAGGTGGATCGACTCATCAAGTTCCCATTGAAATAGGATCCACACAAGGAAAAGCACTTGCCATTCGTTGGTTACTAGCGGCATCTCGAAAACGTCCGGGTCAAAATATTGCCTTCAAATTAAGTTTTGAATTAGTGGATGTTGCCAAAGGGAGTGGCAATGCCATAAGCAAAAGGGAAGAGACTCATAGAATGGCAGAGGCAAATAGAGTTTTTGCACAATCTCATTAATCCATAAACAGGATCTATACATCTCGATCGGAAAAGAATCAAGAAAAAAAGAAAGAATCGGAATTGATCGATCTATTTCTCGAAACAAACAAAAAGGAAACGAAAGATGAAACCTAAATCATGGATAAACTAAGCCCTGTCATGGACTTTATTAAGAATAAGAAAGAAGAACCTCATGTAAATACCATGGAAGAAGGTTTGATCCTATTCATGGAGAAAAGAGGCGAATTTCTAATATGGAAAGATACAAAATAGAACTTCGAGAGCAAAAGATAATATAAATGACTAGTCTTAGAATATAGCCGAACCAAAACAAGAGAGAGAGAGAGAGAATGAAATTTACGAGGGAAAAGGGTATAGCAAGGGATTAATTAATAATCTTACCGGTGGTTTAATTAAGAAAACTTTCCAAAAGACTTGAGGGTTAGAGTAACTAGACCAGAAGCCCTTTCACAATAACCTCAAGAACATAAGTAGTTAACTTATCGTTTTTCACACCATTGAGCTATTAACTTATTGTTATTTCATCCCAATTAATTCCTTTGGCTGGTCTAATATTTCCCTCGTCCGCTATTATTATTTTACTTACATTTATCTACTTAAATGTCTTAATCATCACCAACGAAACAAATCAACTTAACTTGACTATTTGATAGTAAAAACTAAGTAGTAAAGGTTATGTCCATTGGGTTCGATACTTGATTTTTGCATAAGCTATACTACAGACGTTAAGTACACTTGCTTATTGTGTGTCTTTAGTCGATCGTTTTTCTATAAATTTAAAATATGTTCTTGTTTTGTTAAAATTGATCTAAATCACAACTACTAAACATAACACCTCAGTAAACCACCCAGTCAGTATTACAAACTTTATTTCAAGGTATAAACGTGTCATCTGCTTCGAAAATGGATATTATGGTTGGGTTTGCCTGGTTTTGGGTGGGCTGAATGAAGAAGAAGAAGATGAGGTCAGATTAGGGCTTGTGATGGTAGCAGAATGGTGGTGGCAGACAATGGATGGTGGAAGCAGGTTGGGGTTTGGTATGGTGGTTGATGGTAGTGGAGGTGGTGATGGTGCCACATAAGCATCCACATCAACAAATAACTATTTTTTGTCCTCGTCATTAGACACGTCAGCAAAAAACTAAGTGGGTTAGACCCTGGTTTGAAAATGCTTAGTGAAAGAAAATAATTTGAAAGTTGAGGCTATCCTGAAGAATTTCTTAAGTTGAGATTAATGATGTCACACCCCGCCTAGGAGGAAACACGGGAATGAGACTTCGAAAGGTTTTCAAGCACAAGGTTTGAGCAACACATAAGATAAGATGAAATTGATACCAAACATTTCAATTGTTTCACAAAAAGAAGAAATAAATTGTGTTAACGGCCAAGCCGACATGAAAACACATAAATTATTCAAATGTTTTAAGATAAGACCCACATAAGCTGGTACCACATGGTGCTCGCTTAAAACGGTTTCTCAAGTCCCGACCGTCCATGAAATCAATTAATTGAAAAACACGCATAAAAGATTTGTCAACATAAAGCTGTTGAGTTCACATGTTTAAATGTACGCAATGTAAAGTTAGTGAAATTTGTGTGTGACCAATCAAAGCTAGCTAAGCCAATGATTACTGTGCCAACCATGAGTCCCATAACCAAACCTCTTGACTGTTGTGCCTCGCGCATTGTACAATAAAGACAATTTATGAATCGTAGAAAACGAGCACTCTTTTGTATGTGACAGGTCAGAACGACTAACCAAGAGTAAGAGTGTCAACACAATAGATCTATTTAAGTATTCCATGGCTAACTGTTTAGCAAATGGTTACAGTGTAATGTATGTACAAGGACTATTGAGCTCATGAATCGTTTGTCTCATGTTTCACATGGTAGTCATGATAGAATTCACTCTAAATGAAATGTAACTTGAAATATGCAGCATGTTTCCCCCCGGAAGTATGAAAACAGTAAAAAGGAGCCGTGAAACTCACCTAGTGTTTGTGCGAGTGGTCTAGCAAATGTGAAAGCCCGAATGACTATAGTCCGAAAAAGAGTCCCTAGAATGTTATGGACAACTTAAGTCTTTTGTACTTGGTTATTTACCATGCAAGTTGTTCACCCAAAACTTGAAATATATGCTTGAAATAATATTTCTAATCATATTTAGTAGAAAATGTGGAGAAATAGATTGAAAACTAAAAATTGGGATTTTTAGTCGCAGCGCGCAATACTGCACGAACTGCGCGCATATATTATAAAAATCAGACGTTTTGCACCGGATAGCACACAAGATTAACTCGAATAGGGTAATATTATGTTTTGGGTGGAAAATAATGTTTGTGTCATGTATCGGGTATTTAAAACTGATAAATACCCACTAAACTAAATAATACACCTACAATCTATTAATAATATATATAAAAGAATTGAACATTGCTGACATGACGTGCAATGGTGCTTTCAACCTCTCCATAAAATTGCCACGTGGCATCATAATTGAAAGATTTTAGTGTTTTTGAATTATTTCCTTTTTAAATTAAAAAAAGATAAACATAAAACCCTAAATTTATCTCTCTATCTCTCAATTCTCAATTACTAAAATTAAATTGAGTTATTTTAGGAAAAAATAATTTAAAAACAAATTTAATTTTTTCTCTCTTATATTCCTCTCATAATTTTTAAACGTTAATATCTTTTATATTCGAGATTTTTTAAATAAAAAAATTACACCAAATTAACGAGCGTTTTATTATCTTTCCAATGAGTACCATAGTGTTATATAAAAAACGGAGAAAAAAACGACTATTTTTTGTGGGGTTATGTTCATAAAGAAAAAAAAACACAAAGTGTTCAGGTTATTCATTAATCATGTTTTTTCTTTTAAACCAGTTCTTATCTACGATGTTGAAATTCAGCCCAATCGTCATGCTGTCATTGGAATTTTACTCTTCTAAAGATGGATATGTATACTTCATCAAGAGAAGCTGGGAGAAAGAATCGCGCAACACTGCAACACATGGTGTCACCTTATAGCAATGTTATTTTTTATTTATTTAATTACAAGATTAATAATTATTACTATTAGTATTAGAATTATTAGAATAGTTATATTTTTCAACCCCCATCATGCATTCTACATCTATATAAGTCAAAGTCAAATTGTAACATATTTTAAATTACGTGAAGATGATTATATGTTGAAGGTTATCCTTTTAATACTGTATTATGTTTAATATGGTTTATGCTTTTTATTTTTTTAACTTTTTAAATAAATGTTTTTTAACTAAGATTGATTATGTTTAAGTTATTTACTCTTTTTGTGATTTGAGTTTTCTTCTTTTATCATTTTTTTATTAAATCATATTAATTTTTTCAACCTCAGGACCTTCCCGGGTAATCAGCTAGTATTATTATATTAGTATTATTATGATTCATATGTGCTATGTGTGTGCATGTGTCGAGATGCATGGCTGACATCAAAGCCTATTATGATGATTCATGCAACTTAATGATTGCATTTATAAAACTCACACTCAACCCTTTGATGTTTCTCCACACAACTCACCAAAACTCTCTCTCTCTCTCTCTCTCTCTCTCTCTCTCTCTCTCTCTCTCTCTCTCTCTCTCTCTCTCTCTCTCTCTCTCTCTCTCTCTCTCTCTCTCTCTCACACACTTAAAAACTTCTACATTCCAAGATTAAGAGGGTGTTTGGGATTGAGTTTGGAGATGCAAAAGTGCTTTTGGTCAAAAGTGCTTATTGGCTTATGACTTTTTGAAAAAGAGTTTTAAAAAAAGTGTTTGGATTAGCTTTTAGGATGAAAAACGTCAAAAAATCACTAAATTGTTGTTTTTTTAAGTTTTTCGCGTAACTTATTGTGAATATTGGATGTATGGGTGGGAGATTTGTAATTTTTTTTTCCAAAAGCCAAAAGCCAAAAGCCAGGATTTATAACTTTTCAAAAACAACTTTTCCACCCTTAAAAGCAAAAAGCCAAAAGTCAAAACAGAAAGTGCTTTTGAGTTACACAAACAGCTTATTGACTTATTGGCTTTTTGTAAAAGCCAATAAGTCAATAAGTTGTTTTGAAACTCAATCCCAAACACCCTCTAAAACAACGGTGATTTAAAAGCTTTAAGGTTTTCACCTCCTTATCTCCTTAATTAAAAAGTTACAATTTATAACTTATAACTTAGAGTTAAATGCCAATTTCGTCCCTGAAGTTTGTTCCAGTTTGCCACTTCTGTACAAAAAAGTTGTTTTTTTTTTCTTTTTTTTTTTGTTTTTTGCAAATCAACACCCGAGGTTTGGATTTTTTTTGCCAATTTCGTTATTTTCACTAACTCAGTTAAAAAATCTCGTTAAGGTCAGGGTTAGTGTTGTCATTTTGCCACTTTAATAAAAAAATCAACTTTACCCCACCCCCACCCCACCCCACCCCCTATATCTCCCCCCAGGGGCGGACCCACGCATAGTGCATCGGGGTCCGCAGACACCAATCTTTTTAAAAAATGTAGTAGAGTCGGTATACCAATTTTTGTAAGGACCCAATACAAATATTAAGATAGAACCCATAATATCAAGTTGGGATATGGTGTAGTGGTAACTCCCCTTCTATGTTAACAAGGAGTGACCTTGCAACTTTCATTTTTTGGTATGCTGCTCATCAGTTGGTGCTACTTGAGGGACACTGATACATGGTTTTTGTATCTAGCAAACAAATATTTATTTAAAAGTCAAAACACTATCGGTAGAAATTTCTCGCTTCTTATCTCACTTATTATGGCTTGTAGAAGATTAACCAACTACACAAGCTCTACTTTTTTACTGTGAAACACTGGAACCTAAACACATACATCCCAAATTCATAACGTGCAACGCGCGAGATATGTTGTTCAGAACGAATACTGCTTATATTTTTATTCATGTACCGCCTCAACGCACGAGGCATGTTTACTAGTTGTCGCCCCGCCCCGACCGAACGGCAACCGGGCCGAAAACTAACATTTCGTTGTAAAAAATCCGAACACCAAAATGTAAAAAAATAAAAAGTTTGGGTATGTAAATGAAAATAAATAAAATAATCAGTGGAGTGCTGCCTACAAAAACGTGTTTCAGTGAAGTAAATCAGTGAAGTGATGTGGCAAAACAGGATTGGTTAAAATCAGTGAAAGATAAATTAAATTCTACAAGGGCCCCTTGAGGCCTAAGCTAATCCAATCTCTTTTTAAAAAGTTATATGTTAATAAGGTATATTAACCTAAATTCGTTTTAGACTCCAATGTAGTGTTTGGTATGGTGGAATGGAAGAGAGAATGGAATGGACCATTACGAGGTAATGAAAAATAGTGTGTTTGGTTGGTTAAAGGAATGAAATCACCCATTCCACAAGGCATTTCATTCACTCAAAACCATTCCATCCACCCCTATGTTTTTTTTTTTCATTTCATCCCTCATTCACCCTTTACTAACAACACCGTAACCCACCACCACTTACCACCATCGTCACCACCCCACCACCGCTGTCGCCACCACCCACCACCGCCGTCACCACCCACCACCGCTGCCGCCACCGCCCACCATCGTCGTCGCCGCCACAAACTACCGCCACCCACTACCTTCACCCACTTACCCACCACCGTCGCAGCCACCCACCACCGTCAACTACCCACCGCCGCCCACCAACATCAACCACCCACCGCTGCCTCCAACACCCGCCATCGTCACTCACCACAATTTCCTTTACCCACAACCGCCACTACTCACCATCGTCACCCACCCACCATCACCGCCATCCACCTCCACCCATCGCCACCCACCACCGCGCTACCGCCACACACCACCACTTACCATCACCACCACCAACCACTACCCATTACCGCCACTACTCACCATCGCCGCCCACCCACCATCACGACCATCTTCCTCCACCTTCCACCGTCGCTGCCGCCACCCACCACCGCCGCTACAACCACATATTACCACCACCATCACCGCCACTGACCATCGCCGCCACTAACCACCAATTTATTCCTTCGTCTTTTCATGCCTATCCAACAACACAAAATAATGTATTGTTTCATTCGCACATGGCAACCAAACATGACATGAAATGGTAATGATTCATTCCATTACCTTGTCCATTCCATTACTTCATCCATTCCATTCACTCTTTCATTCCATTACCCATACCAAACCGTCCCAATAAATTTATCCAAAATGCTTCGTTAAAAAATTTCATAGATATGTTATTTTATGTCTATAAGATCCTGTACTATCTACAAAACACTGGGTCCCTTTTCTTTGCACTTTTGTCATTACTTAAATAAATTTCATCGGACTTTTTCCCCAAAAGGTTTTATTTTTAGCTAATTCCCATGTTATTATTCTCAACCAATTACAATCAATAATAATTACCCTTTCTCTCTACAATAAACAATTTCTGCTGTTTCTTGAAATTCAAACTCTTAATTTTGTATAAAAAAATATAAAGATTGGATTTTTCTATTTGGGTATTCTTGATCTTGCAAATTAGAAGTTGGGTCAGAGAAATCTTGCGTTGAATCTTTTATTATATGGAGAATTTTGGATGCAATTCGTTGGAGCTAAAGTTGGGCATTTTTTAGGGTTCTTGAGGAATTGATTCTTGTTCAAGTTAAATTCTGGATCTGTAAGTGTATGTATAAATTATAATAACTGTAACTGCTTTGTTTAACTGTTTTTTTGTGTCTTTTAGGTGATTTTTATATGCAATTGTTGCTCCATTATTGTTCTGTTTATCATGTTTTTTTTATGAATAATATGTTTAGTAAAAATCATATGGAAAAGATTAATTTGTTGTAATTTTGGAAATTAGGATTGGAAAGCATCTCTTTGACTTTGGAGGTCAAAGTGATAATAATATGATATGAGCTATGATTTTTTTTTTTTTTTTTTTTTTTTTTTTTTTTTAATTTTGTGATTGAATATTGAAGGGGGTAAGGATGAAAAGAGGGAAAGATGAGGATAAAACAATGGGGCCAATGTTTCCAAGGCTTCATGTGAATGATACAGAAAAAGGAGGTCCAAGGGCACCTCCTAGGAACAAAATGGCTCTTTATGAACAGCTTAGTATCCCTTCACAGCGGTTCAATGGTGGGGCGCCCTCAACTTCAAACCGGGTGAGTTAAATAATTAATTTATGATTATTTTGATCATATGCGTATTGCCTACGTGAATCTTGGTGCTATGTATGACTTCACATATAGGATACTCCGATACACTAACTGTGGTGCCAGAATCCAATAGGTTAATAGTACTGGTTATATATGGCTAATTTTTTAGTTTGGGTGCCAAGTAAATGAGTCTAAATTGGCACCTCTAAAAATTAAAAAGTTTGTTATAATACTACATATTGTGTTTGATAATCGTTGATTCGGCAATTAGCTTATATGAGTGAAACTTAACATTTTATATTTTTATGTGACAAGTGTCGTAATTTCATTATAATTTGAAAGGACAATATTTGAAATTATGAAGTGTGTACATAGACTACAAAGTTCTTTAAGGATTTTTGTAGTCATTGACTACATCTTACATTATTCACTAATTGGGATATAGAACGAGTCGATATAGTGTTCATTTATGTCAAGTTAACAATCACATTACGGCTACAAATGGTGGGAAACTATTAAATTATTTGGATGATGACCAATAATTTTATTGTTTTCATATGATTCTAGGCAACCATGAATGAAAGGGGTACATTTTCTTCACATCCACAAGCTTCTTCAAATCACCCAAACAGGAAGCCAGAAACTCGCCATTCTGAACTCAACAATCACCGTGTGCAGCAAGAACATAAAAGGAGACAAGAAGAAGATGACTTTACGGTCCCAATCTTCGACCAACAATCTGGAACAAGTCAAAATCGAAGTGTGATTCATCAAACCAGAGAAAATGAAGGTGGCACCACTTCTGGTGCAGCCTTTTCGGGTCGTTTGGTAAACAATCACAAAGCTAAACAAAACAATATTAAATCTCAAAAGGAGAACTCTCAAGATTTTGCTACTTCGGCCTCAAATCAATTGCCGCAACAAAACGTTAAATCTCCATTGAAGGCGACCAATGAATCTTCAAGTTTTAGTCACAGAAATGCTTTAAGTAACAGGAATTTAAGGGATCATGGAGCCGACTCTCAAGCAGATACCACTTTGTGGGGAGATAGTGTCGTAAATGAGGCATCTAAAGCTAGTGGTTATGAGAATAGTTCGGTTCCGGTAAGTGAAACTCAAAAAGAAGGTTTGCAAAACCCTAATGATCCAACCAATGGGGATGCTGTCTCAGAGAATTCGATGGTTGATTCGATTTGTGGAGTTGATATTTCTCCTGATGATGTTGTGGGGCTTATTGGTCAAAAACATTTTTGGAAGGCAAGACGAGCTATTGTCAAGTAAGTTCTTTTGTTCATGTAATGCTTTTTCTTAAGTTGTTGAACCGATTATCCGCTAATAGATTCTTGTTCTGAAAATTGTTATCTAGGGGTCAAGTAATCAATTTCATACTAGTTGCAATAAAACTAACTATCCAAGTGAACAGGGCCGGCCCTGAAAATTCGGGTGCCCGGGCCGAGCCGGGAAATATGTGCCCCTTAGTCTTATGTCTTTTAAGCAATGTTTTCATAACCGAAGCGCACGTTGAACCGGTGTCCTTACCGGTTCCCTAGTCGGACCGGTCGAACTGGATATAGAACTGAAAGTGTCGTAATAATTATAAAAATTAATATGTTTGGCTAATTGGCTCATAAAAAAAACCATCATTTCTTAAAATTCCATAATAACCTGGCCATTATTTATGTCTAGACTTCAAAAGTTTTTTAATGAAATGAATTTGACTTGAACCATGAGCATAAGCGTGAGACAATTACTTTTTGTAGTACTACTATATATTAAAATTTACTGCAAAGGCTGCACAATTACTGTACCACAATACAAATCTCAAGTAACACACTTCAACTTTTTTTTTTAATTTTGTCGTATCCTTCAAATATAGTTTTTCATGTATGACTCATCTTCTTCCTTATCTACTCTTCACCTTCTTGCGTTTATAACCAGTGATGTTTAAGATGAGATCTTTTTTTTGGGTTGAAAACAGAAAGAAAATACTTGCGGAAAAAATACACTCTACACTCGTCGCCGCTCAAAGTGCCCCTTTAGAAATTGGGCCCGGGCCGGGAGTCCTCCCCGCACCCCCTCAAGGCCGGCCTTGCAAGTGAAAACCAAAATTGCATATTTACCGCTTCTTTTTAACCTAGTTTTGGTCATTTAAATTTGATTATCATTTATGCAATTAGCCCAATAATTTCCTAAGTAATCAGAGTTTTTGCTGACTGTGTTTGAGCCTGTCCCGTTTACTTTCCATTTGTTTACAGCCAACAAAGAGTGTTTGCGGTTCAAGTGTTCGAGCTCCACAGATTGATAAAGGTAAGTTGAGTCCACTACCTATGTGGTCCAATATGGTTTTAACTAGTATCATTGAATTACCACTCTTTTATCTCATATGGTAGCGATTAAAATAACATGAATCTAACCATTCATAAGTAAATGGATTGAAATTGTCACCCTTAGTTCTTCTTGATAGGTTAGGGATCAATCAATCATACCCAGTAATCAAGTATAATCCCACTCATAGCCATAACATCTATCGGTAGGGTCTAGGGAGGGTGCGATGTAGGCACCCCTTACTTCTATCCCAAGAGATAGAGAGGCTGCTTCAAGTGATACCCCCGGCTCCAAAGACGTTTCCATATGTAAGAGTCATAGAAAAGATGCACATGCGCATAGCTTGGTAAAGGATTGTAGAGACACATATTGTACTAAAAAAATATACTCAGTAAGCGAACAGATAAATAACACATTAGACACAAAACACACTATACAAGTGGTTACACCCCCTAAAGTCCTTAACCTTAATCCTACGTCTCACGATATCCTATCCTCGACAATGTCCTTAGAAAGGTGTAATTCTAGCAAAGATAGGTTAGGGACTGGTTTAAAAATCTCAAAACGGGATAAGGGACGTTTAAGGTACCCTTTTGCAATTCTGTTTAACTACGCCCAACACAAATGATTCAAACTTGATTATGTAAAACAGGTTCAGAAATTAATTGCTGGATCGCCTGAGCTTCTGGTTGAAGAAAACGCGTATCTGGCACAACCACCAAAAGTTGCTCCAATCAAGAAAATTCCTATCAAGTATGTTCTGAAATCTACAATCGATACGCCTAAGAACATAAATGACCTTGAGAAAGCGAACGATGACATGGAGTTCTCGGCTGAGAATGCTGTGGGCAAAGCATCTCTATCTTCTGTGCAAAATGGTAGTCAGACAACATATTGCAGACCGTTTGGTGGGCATCCGTTGCCACCATCTGATCAAAATATGGGCTCCTGGAATTTTAATCCGCCACCTGGACCCCAATGGTTGATTCCCGTCATGTCTCCATCTGAAGGACTTGTTTACAAACCATACCCTGCTTCTGGGTTCATGAACCCAGTTTATGGTGGCTGTGGTCCTCCTGGATCCATACCTGGGACCGGTAAGTCCACTTTGACTTTTGGTCAATGTAGTATGATATTGGGTTAATATTAGAAATCAACTTACTTTCTTACTTTGCATGAAAAAGTCAATCAACCCAATTTGTTATATTAAACTCGTTACTTGTATGAAATACACATGTGAATTTTTTTTAAAAACGTCGATCACTAAAATAATCATTACGTATGTGGAGGCTATGTAGACAACTTCTTTGCCGACGGTGATGTTATGTAGATTCTTTTGTTGACCTGGGACAACACTTCATCGATTTTTACAGATTTGAATACAACTGCATATTATCTTATGTAATTAAAAAAAAAAAAAATCATCGACGTCAACACTTGGAACTTCACTTCAAATTTTGACCCGTTTAGGGGTAAAATGTCAACTTTTTTTAAAAAAGAATTTCACAAGTACGTTCATTTTAACTTTAAGGACTCTACTCTACAATACGGCGTTTTTTTTTTTTTTTTTTTTTTTTTTTTTTTTTTTTTATATCTTTAACCACGGTTTATTTTAATATCAAGCTGATTCTAATAATCTTGAATGCCAAACAGGACATCATTTGCCAAACTATGGTGCATTACCTTCTCAACATCATCACTATGAAGGGCCTACAGGGGTTAACCCTTTCGCTCCGCCGCTTCCGGCTAGTCATAGCTACTTCCCTCCCTACAGTATGCAAATTTCTAACTCATTGGTCTCAGGCTCCACCATGTTTGAGCCAACAAACCCTTTCAACCTGCAACGCCAAGGCTCAACCAACGTTCAAACTGAGAAAAATGGACACGCAGCTCCAGACGTGGTCAAGTTTAATAGTGCTTCTAAAGATGCCGAGGTCCAAGCCAGTACAGCAAGCATTCGAAGCGATACACCAAATGACCAAAATGCCCTTCCTCTTTTCCCAACAGCTCCCCCGGTTTCCACTCCTGCTCCTGAACCAGCTCGGGTTGAAGCAGTGGGCCCCTCTCGTGTTATTAGAGTTGTACCACACAATGCACGGTCAGCAACCGCATCTGTAGCACGTATTTTCCAGTCCATACAAGAAGAAAGAAAGCAGCATGATTCGGGTTAGATTTTGTTTGTGATGGGAAGATCCATTGGTGTTGTACTTTGTGCTGCGGTGATTGTAACTTCTGCCTGAGTGGCTAAATGTTTTGATTATGCAATAGGATGTATGTATATCTATGTATATATATATATATGTATGTATGTATGTATGCAAAGATTATGACATGAGGTGGTTTTGTAAAAATGCTTGCTTAGTTTGCTTTGTGGGCATTGTTTTGAAACTGTACACATGAGGTGGTTCTGTATGTTTTCATATGTTTTGTTACACATTTGGTTGTAATTTGTAAATGAACCTGAAGTTACATTTTCATTATTTTGGTTCAAATTATTGGTGTTACATGACCAGTTTTTCGGTCTCAGGTCTATCATTGCATAAACGTGTAAAAACGTTTTGAGTGTAACACCCCAACCGATGGCGGAAACATCGGGGTGCCACGTATTGATGATTGTTTTCAGTAGCACATGGTATAATATAAATTTTAAATAATTTATTCAAACATAATATCCAAAATATGAAATGATGTCTAAGAATTCAAATACATGATATCAAATAACAAACTTCAATAACTTCAAATAAAACTTCAAGTAAAATCCTCATGCTAACTCAAGCCTCAGCTTCATTGTTCCCTGAAACATGTTAATTTTGAAAGTATTTTGGGTCAACATAAGTTGGTGAGAATTACATAGGTTTTTGATAATAAAATGAATAAAATGTTGTGCAATTCATGTGTCATGTCAATCTAGCCCATATGTGAGAACATACTAGAAATAAATCGAGTGCATAATCAACCCTGATGACTGTTATAAAATGATACATACCATACACTCATGGTCCAATTGAATATGTTATGCGATAACAAACACCCACGTAACCTTTGTAGGAGGCACGTATCCGGGTGGGATTGTCAGTCCAATAGATCTATCAATGTATACCGTCGGCTTGTACGGAGTTAATGATTATGCTAGAATGGTGCTTACTCTAATCATGCTCAAGACATAATGCAACATAGAAAACACATAGACACATTGATGATTGAATTGCAATGATAATGTTATAACATGTTTCACCCCAAAAATGGTGATAATAAAAGGGGCTATGTAAAACTCACCTTAGCAAATGTTAAACTTGTTGAAAAGATGAAATAATAGTGTTGCCCAAAATGATTCCAAATATCACCCTATAATAAGGTAATATATAATAAGTCTAAGTCTAATTAACTTATAAGTGTATCCTAGGGTTTCGATTTGGGGATAACCAATTGTTGAATTTAAATTAAAATGTTAGTTAATAAAGGAAAATTTGATAATTAATAAAAGAAAGTCTTTTTATAAAATTTGAATTTTGAAAGTACACATTAAAGTGTTTGGAGTATAAAAATAATTTTTATAAAATTATTTTATTTAAAAATAGATTTTTAAATCTATTTATTATAAATAGCCAATATTTAACTTTAATATTCAAAAATACTAAAATTAAAGAATTTCTATTTTAAAAATCATATTTCTGTTCTAAATAATTAAAAATAATTTGTATAAAATTTTGGTGCAAAAATGATGAAAATTGGATTTATTATGATTTAATTATGATTAAATCTAACAAAATGGATTAAAAATATGAAATAAATGGTTTTACTGAATTAAAAATTATTTCAGTAAAGTTTAACTTTATAAAAAGTCAGGATAATTTTTGGAGAATTTAATAAAATTGTTTTGATATATAAATGGATTTTTATAAATATAATAGTATAAAAATGATTTAATTATTATAAATATTAAATAAATGAATTTTTGAAAAACAAAAATTGTAAATAAAACTTTTGACTCAGATTTAATAAATATAATTTTTTTTTAGAATTTATAAAATAGTTTTGATATTTAAAAATGAATTTATAAGTTTTAAATATAATATAATATATATACATTAGTTTTGTTGTTAAAAGAATAAAAAGAAGCAAAAATAAAGCAGTAGCCGGGACTCGAACCCGGGTATCTTCTGTAGCGAGCTATGGTCACAACCACTTGGCCTAGGCCAGTGGTTGTGATATTTTCTGATTAAAATTAAATAAATACATTACGTGATTCTGAGTTTATCCCCAATTATACACGAACGAACCCTAGAAATTGCAATCAGACAAATCAGACAATTTGAGCCCGATTAATGTTGGGGCTTTTGTTGTTTGATTGCCGACTAACAAAACCCACAAAAGAAATAGCACTCACAGTGATGATTCGAGTTCGTTTGCTCGGTCAAACCAGAAGTCAAACGTTTGATCAACAGAGGCTAATTATCTGTGTTTAGAAGCAATTGGAGGTTGAGAGAGAGATGTGAGCGAGTTTCCAAGGATCGTAGATGGTCTATTTATACTGAGGATTAGTGGGTTGGGTTAATTGGAAGGTTTGACCTAGGTTTAATATCATACGCGTATAATTCAAAATTAGTCAACGATTAGGGTTAATTGGCGTGTAATACAGCACATACAAGGCCGGTAATCGTATGAATTTGCCAATTTTAGATCAATCACAAGTTAATACACAAGATTGATCCACACGCTAACCCACAGTTGACTTTCCTTGTCAACTGTGAAGGTTTTAAATCGTGTATATAATTACAGTGTGACCGGGTTTATTCGAAGAAGATGGTTCAGCCCAGTTGGTTGTGTGTTGTGTTTGCTTGGGCTTTGGCGCGGGTTCGAACCCCGGCCAGAGCATATTTATTTTTTTTTGACATATTTTCAATACAACACACATATATAATATTATATATATATAGTATTAGGGTTCCACAAACGCGACAAAAATAATTAATGCATCCGAGATAAACGAAACTTGACGTTTTTATTAATGACGAACGTGTACGTACAAGTTTTAAATGCGTAATGTTACATTGAGTTTGATGCATCTAAGACCGGGTGTAGTGGGGCGCTTTCTGGGCGTGAAATCACAACATAGCGCCCCCCACACCGTTACAGGGGGCGCTATGCTTCCAAAAAATCCCCCGGCGTGATATTAATAATGCTACAACAAAATTGAAACAACCAATCCAAACTTGACACGTGGAGGGAAGGACCAAAAAAAAAAAAACGGTCATTTTTTTGACCGTTGAATTTCAAACGGTTAATTTTTTTTTTATACTTTATATATATACACACACACACCATATTAACAAATAAACACACAACACAAACAAACATATTATTCAAACAAAAAACCACAGCTTCAAAACACAAAAATGTTTCCACATCGTGCACCGTTTGGGGTTCAGTCTCGCGGAGAAACCCTACGCCTTGCACAACTTCATAGGCAAGAAATTCTTGCAAAATATAACCTCTAGTGTGTTTCGGTTTTTTTATGTTGCGTTTTTTTTTAAATTTGCTATTGTATTTTTTTTAGTTGTTTTAATTTAGTTAATATTAGTTGTGTGTTTTAATATTATTTATTATTTTTTTATATTATTTATGTTTTATTTTAATTATTTTGACTTAATTAATTAAAAAAATAATAAAATAAACAACCAATCAGAAACAAGGGTCTTATCTTTTTTCCACTACCACTACACTCTACACCCCATTTTCACTTCAAGCCCTATGCTGACTCAGCTGCCACGTAGATCAATCAGAATCAGAGGCCTTAAGTTTTTCTCCCCTCCACTACACATGGTCTAAGGCTAATGATTTTAGCACACCGAATTACGATACATGTTGGGTATTTTAAGTTCAGCACATAATGATTTTTATCAAAAAGGATGGGGATTCCGCACTAACACTTTTGCGTTGGCAGCGAAGCTTGGTTCAAACAACGATGCACATCAACACCAATACGTATGATATAACGCAAGTATGTCACGGGCCAGATGTTGAAGATACGGATCAACCCAAAAAGGAGTTGAATGTTTGGGTGCATGGTCACTTTTGTTTTTCGTATTGACACACTGCAACTGATTTCTAATACACATATGCTGCTGATATGCAGCTGCATATAACTGATTGTAGCATTACATATATGTGTATAAAATGAAGGTATATACAGTTGAAGAATAACAACAAATATATAATATAGTGAATTTAAGCATACAGGCCGAACAATCTTTGAAAAAATCAAGGACATTATGCTGTAAAACCACTGCTAAGTGAACTCCAAGGGTTTGAGGGGAAGATGGTGCAGGCTTGTGATGATGCATCAGCCATCTGCTCATTTGTGACTCCAGAGTTGCACAGATTAGCAATGGACCGCATGTGTTTCATGCCATATTGTGATAAAGATCCACAATGTGTCTCGAACGTCCTCACCTATACACACATGAGCATGATTTGTAAGGAAGTTCCAATCAATACCAAATGTGAAGGGCAGATTTACAGGCTTACAAATGTTTTAAGGCAGGTCCAGTCATCAACTAGCGGTTTTCCAGCAGATTGAACTTTGTTTAGAACCTCAGGACCCTTTCCTAATCCAAACAAAACCTTGCCAATGAGTTGTATACTGTTGTCTATGTGCATTCTATGAGACATGGCTTCCATAAACTTTTCCTGAGCTTCGGCTTTCGTATCAGAACCTTCTGGAGCCTTCAGGTACTGTCACAAAAATGTTGAACACAGAGGTGACAATACACAATCAAGTGGGTTGGGTAACGGGTCAAAACAACAATTTTGAAGTGTGGGTCAAACGGGTTGGGCCGATCTGCAAACTTATTATCATTTTTTCATTCATTTTTCTTGAATTTTATGATAAATAATGTTCTCAATATGATTACAAAAACTATAATTACTACATAATCTCTCTCTTTTTTTTGTTAAAATAATTTAAGAGATTCGTTTCCTTTTTTTAGGCTGGCCACTTAAAGGTAAAACATTGTTAGAAGATAAATAATCAAGATATCCTAAGTTAAGTTAGTAATTAATATTATGTTATTAAAGGTCAAAGATAAAAGGTCAACCGGTTTGTGTATTGTCGGTTATTTAGACATGTCGGTTAGTTATGTTAGGGTAGTTATTTAACCGTCATTGTTCAACCTATAAATAGGTTCATGTATCATCATTTGTATTGTATGGGAATAATATAATAGTGTGTTTCTTTGTTTTCCCATCCCCTGTTCTTCATATCCGAGTCCCTGCACTTCCATGTGCATACTCAAAGACATCTAATCCCATCCATAATAATAGTTCCCTCAAACGGTTAATACGCATGATTTGGAGTGATTACAAATCCGAACATGGCATCAGAGCCCAAGATCCTGGAAAGACCTGTGAAGAAGAAAACCGAGCAAGTCGGTAATATGTGAAGAAGAAGGCCGAGTGAGTCGGTCACAACTGTAACATCGCAAAATTTTCCCCAAAATTTTTAATACATAAAAAGCCCTTATATATATATATTTTTTTTTATTACACCTTTATCATTAATATTATACAAATGTGTCTAAGTCTTTATTTATCCTAACTCACAACTTATATACATACATAATATAAATAATAATAATAATAATATGATTCTAAATTCTTTTTTTTTTCACATACAAGATTTTTTTTTAAATAAAGCCTTGAGTCAAATAGTCAAAGTCCTAGTCAAAGTCTTAGTCAAACAGTCAAAGTCTTAGTCAAATAGTCAATTCATCATAAAACCTTACTTTATGGTGTTGACCAATTTTAATGGCTAATTGACTCCAAAACTAGTATAAAAACCCACCTATGACCCATTATACTTTGCACCTCTAAATCGATTGTTTCAATCCGATTAAACTTTCCCTCATACATTTCTTCTATAGTCTATTACTTCTACAATTGAAGCTTTGATTATAAGCTCTTGTAATTGGCGAATTGGAAGCTTGATATTCTTTCTTTTTCGTTTTCTTCAATTTGGACTAGCTACGTTGTTGAGTCTTTGGGATTCGCCTCGCATACATTCACAACACATTATTCTATTTTTTTTACGAGACATAACATTTTGCTAAGGTGAGTTTTACATAGCCCCTTTTCTATTTATCACCATTTTTGGGGTGAAACATGTTACAACATTATTTATGCAATTCAATCATCAATGTGTCTATGTGTATTTCTATGTTGCATTATGTCTTGAACATGACTAGGGTAACCACAATTCTAGCATAAACATTCATCAGCCAAACGGTATACATTGATAGATCTATTGGACTGACAATCCCACCCGGATACGTGCCTCCTACAAAGGTTACGTGGGTGTTTGTTACTGCAATATAAACGAGTGAACCATGAGCGTATGGGATGTACCACAATACAACAGTCACAAGGTTGATTATGCACTCGATTTACTTCTAGTATGTTTTCGCATATGGACTAGATTGCCATGACACATGAATTGCACAACAATTTTGTTCGATTATCAAAACCTATGTAATTCTCACCAACTTTTGTTGACCCAAAATATTTTCAACTTAACATGTTTCAGGTTCTACTTGCTTGAAGATTTGAATTAATGCTTGAAGATGTGTGCATAGTTTTATTCAATTTGATGTACGAATTCTTGTAGAACAATTGTATGTAATTTATTTAAATCATATAATGAAATTTATTATTTACCATGAGCTACTGAACAATCATCAATACGAGACATCCCGATGTTTCCGCCATCGGTTGGGGTGTTACAACAACGAAGAAGAAGATCGAGTGATTCGATCATAAGAAGAAAGAACACGTGAAGATAAAGTCGAGGGAATTGATCATAAAGGGACAGTTCGAACGTTCATCAAGAAAGAAATCGAAACCTATGAGAGGAGATAAAGATTGTGTGAAACAATCTAAACAAATCAAAACCGTGATGGAAGAAGTATTTGTTTTGGGTAGACGCAGATCGCACGACGGAATGATTCGGTCCGTACCCACTTTCGATTTCAGAAAAAACAGAGCATGGTTTCAATCAAAGAAACAAAGAAGAATTTGCAGTAATGAGATAGCGACTATAAATCACAAGGAAGATCCATTGAAAGGAATATTATTAGTGGGTCAGACAACATCACAATTGATCAACCGTTTGTTAAAACTGTCTGACCAAAGAACCATCTTTCACCGATGTGAAGAATTCCGGTAGAAGAAAAATGTCGATTATTATTAAAGGGTTAAAAGAAAGCGCAGTGTGGCGTACTAACCCAGAGAAACGATTTCAATAAGAGAATAGGTTGAAGAAGATCAACCACAAGGAAATCGAGTTTGGCGAGGAAGTAGTTCCGATATGAAGCCATCATTTTGATGTAGGGAAGAAGCCATAAAACATCAAAAACTAAACTGTTCGACATAAGTAATGTTCCAAGAATTGTTGTACAGTGAAGTACAAGACCAGAGGGTCAGAACTAAAGAATAAAAGGATCTTATAGTACTACAAAGAAGAAGACTGCAAAGAAAAAAGAAAGAATGGACTGCATAAAAGGATGGAATCGAAGAACAGAGATTATGAGGATTATCTTGATTAGGGGAGATATTGTTAGAAGATAAATAATCAAGATATCCTAAGTTAAGTTAGTAATTAATATTATGTTATTAAAGGTCAAAGATAAAAGGTCAACCGGTTTGTGTATTGTCGGTTATTTAGACATGTCGGTTAGTTATGTTAGGGTAGTTATTTAACCGTCATTGTTCAACCTATAAATAGGTTCATGTATCATCATTTGTATTGTATGGGAATAATATAATAGTGTGTTTCTTTGTTTTCCCATCCCCTGTTCTTCATATCCGAGTCCCTGCACTTCCATGTGCATACTCAAAGACATCTAATCCCATCCATAATAATAGTTCCCTCAAACGAAATACGCATGATTTGGAGTGATTACAAATCCGAACATGGCATCAGAGCCCAAGATCCTGGAAAGACCTGTGAAGAAGAAAACCGAGCAAGTCGGTAATATGTGAAGAAGAAGGCCGAGTGAGTCGGTCACAACGAAGAAGAAGATCGAGTGATTCGATCATAAGAAGAAAGAACACGTGAAGATAAAGTCGAGGGAATTGATCATAAAGGGACAGTCCGAACGTTCATCAAGAAAGAAATCGAAACCTATGAGAGGAGATAAAGATTGTGTGAAACAATCTAAACAAATCAAAACCGTGATGGAAGAAGTATTTGTTTTGGGTAGACGCAGATCGCACGACGGAATGATTCGGTCCGTACCCACTTTCGATTTCAGAAAAAACAGAGCATGGTTTCAATCAAAGAAACAAAGAAGAATTTGCAGTAATGAGATAGCGACTATAAATCACAAGGAAGATCCATTGAAAGGAATATTATTATTGGGTCAGACAACATCACAATTGATCAACCGTTTGTTAAAACTGTCTGACCAAAGAACCATCTTTCACCGATGTGAAGAATTCCAGTAGAAGAAAAATGTCGATTATTATTAAAGGGTTAAAAGAAAGCGCAGTGTGGCGTACTAACCCAGAGAAACGATTTCAATAAGAGAATAGGTTGAAGAAGATCAACCACAAGGAAATCGAGTTTGGCGAGGAAGTAGTTCCGATATGAAGCCATCATTTTGATGTAGGGAAGAAGCCATAAAACATCAAAAACTAAACTTTTCGACATAAGTAATGTTCCAAGAATTGTTGTACAGTGAAGTACAAGACCAGAGGGGTCAGAACTAAAGAATAAAAGGATCTTATAGTACTACAAAGAAGAAGACTGCAAAGAAAAAAGAAAGAATGGACTGCATAAAAGGATGGAATCGAAGAACAGAGATTATGAGGATTATCTTGATTAGGGGAGATATTGTTAGAAGATAAATAATCAAGATATCCTAAGTTAAGTTAGTAATTAATATTATGTTATTAAAGGTCAAAGATAAAAGGTCAACCGGTTTGTGTATTGTCGGTTATTTAGACATGTCGGTTAGTTATGTTAGGGTAGTTATTTAACCGTCATTGTTCAACCTATAAATAGGTTCATGTATCATCATTTGTATTGTATGGGAATAATATAATAGTGTGTTTCTTTGTTTTCCCATCCCATGTTCTTCATATCCGAGTCCCTGCACTTCCATGTGCATACTCAAAGACATCTAATCCCATCCATAATAATAGTTCCCTCAAACGGTTAATACGCATGATTTGGAGTGATTACAAATCCGAACAAACATGACCCAAATCAACCCAGTTATAAGTAAATGTGTCGGACAATTGTGAGACTAGTGATGATGAAGAGAGAAGGAAAGAACAAGGTTCGGGTTGGATAAACCTTATGCCAGAAATGTAACAGATCAGCATCACGCTGGTTAACACCTTTCGGTGATCGAAATAGGGAGTTTTCTTCGTTAAAAGTGAGATTATCGTTTGCAGGGTTTGTACCCATATACAGGTAATGACTATCTGTGCTGAGTGGCAATTCCCCATATTGCATCACATGGTAATTTTTTGTGTTTCCAACCGTGAACCCATCGTCTGGAAAACTCATGGGCACCACCGATACCCTGCTAACCAATGAGACAATGTAAAAACGCAATCATGTGATTTATAGTTCTTACCAGTTTATACTGCAGCTTGATAGTTTCTGTTTGCAGGTTATGTACATCACTGTAAGCAAGAATATAACCAATAAAAAAACAATATGGATAAAGTGTATGAACATGTGAATTATGTAACTTTCTTAACTTCCTTCCTAAACTAGTTAAAGAGTATTCTAGTAATTTAACATACTAATCTTCCATCCAAGCAACAGTATACAAGTCACCTAAACATGTGTCATACTCGAGGGGCGGTCTAGGATACTCTCCGGGGCAGTAGGTGCCCCAGCTGTTCTCGTTTGGGCCGGAGGCTGTGGTTGCATAAATTCCAAAATCAGCATCACTTCACTATGTGCATATAACAGTACATTGTATCGAATAAAAAGAAAAATACCAAGCTTTTGTATGTTCCAGAAGATGGTCGATTTCATAAGAATTTATTGTTATACCTCGTAAAAATAGACTTTTTCTTTTGTAGAATTAAACAAGGAAACAACATTCATGAAAGACTCCTACTTATATACCTTATATGTTCCATCTTTCTCTTATGTGGGACAACGTTTCTTTCATATCCTCATAGCCTTTTTATGTCTAACTTGAGCTCGGTGCTGCATTATCTTAGCTTCATTTTGGACACATCTTAGTTTGTTGCGAAGCTCTTAAAACCATTTCTACTATTATTTGGGGTATCCCCGCTTACGACTGTGCACATATAATGTATATATGTGTGGCCCTCGGGGAGGGGGGGGGGGGGAAGTAAAGTTGCACTAATTAGTAAAATAACGTTAAAACGACGGATGGCTAATCATGCATCATGTGGTGGCGTTGATAGCCAAAAGACAAGGGGTTACATGCACCAATTGGGCTTATCCGGATTGCTAAGTGTTATGTGCCTTATGTCCAAAGCTTGATACAAAACCACTATCGAGCCGAGGGTCTCACTGGAAGCAGCCACTCTATTCCCACGGGATAGAGGTAAGGCTGTCTACATCTTACCCTCCTCAGACCCCACCTTAGCTTTGCTATTGGTGGGATTAACTGAGTAGTATGATGATGACGGCGACTATTATTTAGGAAATATTAAAAAAGAAAACATACATTAACAATAAATAATAATGTTATTAGTGAAATGATACTTTTTTTTATATAAAATATAAATGTAGATTTAATTATATTTTGCAGCAAGTATCTTTTATGTTAATTCTTTCTTCATTAATCTCTACTAAATAGTTTGTGCTAAACGGTTAGTTTGTAACCAAAGGTACAAGACTGTCAAGACATTATGCATAAAATACAAGTAGGCTTGTAAATGACCTAAATGGACACACGCGTCATTTATTCTTTTGCCAAACGAACACGAACACTTAAACGAATGGATATTCTTGTTTGTGTTTGCAAATTAAAAAAATGAACATGTTTGTGTTCATTTATGCTTGTTCATTATTCATTAGTATCTAGACAAATAATCCACGACCACGAATATAAGTGGACACAAATGAACGAACGCACATGAAACTTTAGAATTCTCAACTCTAATTCTTTAATCCAAATAAACATAACAAAAACATATGAATTAAAGTTGATACATGTTCATTCATTTGATTTAATGAACTTAACTTTTTGGTCATGTTTGTTGATCAAAACTAGGTGATAACTGATAAGGTGGACTGTAATCTTGATTCTAGTAACTTGTTTGAGATTATACTTGCCACCTTAGCATCTTATCTTCTTGTTTCAAGGCTACTTGGCCGAAAATTATTATAAACAAGGGTTGGTTCTTAAAGGTTGATTCAACATAAACACTGCAGTTGTTTTCTAATATACATATGCAAGTACATATAACTTATTACAGCATTACATACAGACGATATATATGTAAATAAACGGAACTATATACTGATATAGACTAATAACACATATATATGAAATTTAGTGAATTTAAGCATAAGAATCAAGAACATTATGCTGTGAACCCGCTGCTAAGTGAACTCCAAGGGTTTGAGGGGAAGACGGTGCATGCTTGTGACGATGCAGCAGCCATCTGCTCATTTGTGACTCCAGAGTTGCACAGATTAGCAATGGATCGCATGTGTTTCATGCCATATTGTGATAATGATCCACAATGGGTCTCGAACGTCCTCACCTATATATAAACAAGCAAGAAATATAAGAAAATTGCTTCTAATACCAAACCGGGAGGGGGACTTTATAGGCTTACAAATGTTTTAAGGCAGGTCCAGTCATCAACTAGAGGTTTCCCAGCAGATCGAACGGTGTTTAGCACCTCGGGACCCTTTTCCAATCCAAACAAAACCTTGCCAATGAGTTGTATACTGCTGTCTATGTGCATTCTATGAGACATGGCTTCCATAAACTTTTTTTGAGCTTCGGTTTTCGTATCAGAACCTTCTGGCGCCTTTTGGTACTGTCACAATAATAATAATAATAATAATAATAATAATAATAATAATAATAATAATAATAATAATAATAATAATAATAATAATAATAATAATAATAATAATAATAATAATAATAATAATAATAATAATAATTTATTTAGGTTTCCAAATAGGGAATCCAAATGGGTTGGATAATGGGTCAGGAAAAAAAATAAATTTTAAAGCGTGTCTCAAGACGGGTTGGGCCGAATGCAACCACATTTTTATTATCAGTTTTCTTGAATTTTATAATAAAAATGTGCTCTATATGACTATGAAAAATCTATTAGTTTTAATAAAATAATTTAGAAGATTCATTTCCCTTTTGAAGCTGACCAGTTATAGGTAAAAACATGACCCAAATCGACCCGGCTATAAGTAAACAGGTGAAAATTTTGCACATTGAGATCAATGAAGTGAATGATGAAGAAATAAGGAAAGGACAAGGTTCGGGCTGGACAAACCTTATGCCAGAAATGTAAAAGATCAGCATCACGCTGGTTAACAGCTTTTGGTGATCGAAATATAGAGTTCTCTTCGTTAAAAGTGAAATTATCATTTGCAGGGTTTGTACCCATATACATGTATAGATTGTCTGTGCTGAGTGGCAAGTCTCCATATTGCATCACATGGGATCCATAAAAATAGTTGCCACTTGAGGTTCTTTCCTTAACCTGCAAAAAATAAATAACCAATGACACTAAATGAATAAGTTGATTTTTATGGAAAAAGATATTTCAAAAGCTAAATTTTCTTCAAAAATGTTTTGCATTTATCTTTCAAGAAACTAATGAGACCTCTGCTAGAGGGAATCATGCGGTCGGTATAGTTCTTACCAGTTTATACTGCTGCTTGATAGTTTCTGTTCGCAGGTTGTGAACGTCACTGTAGGCATCAATATAATCAATTACAAGAGTATTACACTAAATTGCATGTAATAAGTCAGTATTTTATTTTCTTCCAAAACTTTAGCAATTTAACATACCAATCTTCCATCCAAGCGACGCTATACAAGTCACCCAAACATGTGTCGTACTCGGGGGGTGGGCTAGGATAATCCCCAGGGCAATAGGTGCCCCAGCTGTTCTCGTCTGGGCCAGAGGCCGTGGTTGCGTAAATATTTAAACCTTGAGGAAGAAGACCCTCAAATATACTTCCAGACTCACAAGCTTCAAGGTAAAATACCTGGAGGTAACATATGTTAATTCAAAAATCAGCATTTCTAGATTAAGTACATATGATAGGACATTGAATCAAATAAAAGATAAATACATACCAAGCTTTTGTATGTTCCAGAAGCATGCTTTTGTTTCAAGACCTCATTAAGATCATTTGCATACATATATGGATATGTTGGCATCCCTAACAACATTAACAAAATTACCATAAATCTCACTTGCGTAAACTCAACAAGAAAATGCCAGATCAAAATAAGCCTGGTAAAACAGGCGGGCTGGGTCGGGCTGGACGGTTTGGTGACAGGTTAAAGCGGGCCATGAGCAAAATAATGTTGATTCAAAACGGCAGCTGAGAGTTAACATAGTTACTTTGGTTTTAAAGCAATTAGTCACTAACCAAGCACACCAGGACCACCATGGTCAGTATAGTAGATGAAAATACGATCATTTGGACCGCTATCCACAACCTTCCCGCTTCCTCCTTTGACTTTAGTTTTATCCCCAAGCAAAACAGCAAAAAAGTTGTCAACATTCACATCATTCCCTGTGTAATCCTGTTTCAAGCAATCGTCACGAATTAGATAACATAACTTATTGATTTTAAATAGTCAGAAATTTGATTCGGTTATTGTAAATGTTTAAGAATAAAACACAAACCTTTGGGACTCCATGATACACATCATCACCATCTGGGCTGTTAATAATCACTCCTTGCCTAGGATTCTCCGGATTATACGCGATGTCATCATACATGAAAACTACTATATTTTCCTCCTTGAGGCCACCACTTTTCAAGATTTGATATGCATGACATACATCTGCCTGTACCAAACAAAGAATAACATTCCAATAAACTTAGCCAAAGCAATTAACTAGTCTAGTAATTGGTATATGTAACTATCAACTCATCAATTACAAATATTACTTGATTAAAGATAATTTACAAAGACATGTAACCTTCTTATGCATTAGCATACACAGTAAAATCATTTACTTCCAAAATCCTAATTTTCACAAGTGTTCTCAAGTCTTAACTTCCATCCATTACATTGTTTTCAGAACCGGGCCAGTCACATTGGCGGATCTAGACCAAAATTTCAGGGGTAACATTCAAATGCCAAAAATATTTTGAGGGGTAATAACAATAGAAATCAAGGGCAGCGTAATATGAAAAACGTAAAAAATACGAAAATTTTCCACTACATCGGAAAAGTTGAGGGTTAGCGGGTGCTACCCCTGCCCCAATCGTAAGTCCGCCCCTTGGGCCAGACTAGCCTGTTGGACCGTAAACCAACTACATAACCAGTCCAGTCCAGTCGAGCTTATTTAAACTCGCCAATTCTAGTTAAACCGACAAACCAGACCCGATGGTTGGACCAAATTTCAACACTTCATCATGTTAACCAATCATTTAAAAACCGGTTTTTATACCGTATCAAGTTGGGCTTAGAAACAGTTCAACCAGGTGTATGAGCAGTTCAACCGTTTTTACCAGTTTTTAAAACATTGCTCTTTTTTTTTATAAATTAACTTTCATTCAAAAAAAACGCCCACAGTTTTTAAAACGAGCAGGGATCTCGGCAAAGAAAGAGGCCCCGGTTAACTTTCTTACAGACTCGGCAGAAGGGAGGTCCACTTTACGTCCGGCTGACCTGCTAGTGTTTGGTTGGGAAGGTGGGAAACACGCATGCGTGGACCTTACGGGTGTGTCACCTTTAGCGGGATTCAGGGAGAGTGGGTTTGTGGCGGGGCAAGCGGTACTTAGAGCAGAGTCGAACAAGGTGGCAAAGCACACTAAAGCGTGCGAGGATAACCAACATGCTTTTGTCTCTCTGGCTTTTGACACTTTTGGCTCATTAGCACCGGAAGCGATTAGGTTTTTGACGAGAGTCCAGCGGGTGGTCCACAGCAACTTCTCGACTCCCCAGGGGCAAGGATTTGTATTCTCTAGATTAGGATTCTCTATCCAGAAGGGGGTGGCGGTGCAACTTGTTGCCCGCCTACCTGCTATTCTTATGTAATTTGCCCCTTTTGTTGAAATGAATAAATTATTAGATTAAAAAAAATATATATATTATTTTATATAACTTACACATATTTCTAATTTTTTTTATTATTTATGACGTAAGCACTTAAACTACCTCCACCACAGGTTATACAGGTCAGGTTGTAATAAAGATTCATCAAGTAGCAACAAAATACTCAAAAACTGACAAAACATAAACTGACCAATAAAAATTCAGAACAAAAATAAATCATTAACAATTTGAAATATCTAATAAACCTGAATAATAAATCGATCGTAATTCGTAACCTATTTAATTTATATTCATATAGTTTATAGTTTTATTATGACCTGATGCCTGTAGTTCGAGTAACCGTTGGATCCAGCGATTAATATCGCCCATCGGGTGCCAACGGAGTCATCGTCGGAGAGAAGGTTTTCCGACGGCAGCCGGAGGAGATTCTCCGGCAGTTCACGGCCGTTGACCACCGTGAAGATGGAGAGAGCAAGTACAATAATTAGGTGATGATGATTCATGATGATGGTTGATGGAGAATTGAAGATAATCGTTGAATATTGATGCAGTAGTGTGTATATATAGATAAGATATAAGAGAATATAATAAGATGGTATATGTATTGCTCCAATCAGTAGTGTACTTGTGTGACGTCTAAACGTACAACCACACATTGCATAATGTATTCTTTTTTAGGATTTTTCTAATTAATTAAGATAGTCCGAATAATTCAGCATCTTTTGTTAGCTGAATGGTTAAGAGCTTAATTAAACTATTGAGTAACCCGCGCGTTGCGGCGGAAGTAAAAATTGCATCAAAATGTATCAATTCATTGTGATGTAAAATACATGCAAAACTTTTAGTTTAAATGCTATATTAAGTTAAAAAAAATACTTGTAACAACTTGACATAAGTATTCTCATCTCAAGTAAAGAATAATTGTATCAACCTATATATATTCATTAATTTTCTTTGCAGATTCTCATCTTTTGAAAATGATTAGTAAGATAGTAGGATGCATTGTGAGTCAGGCTTTACTAAAATCGTAACCTACAAAAAAAAATGTGTAAAATGTATAATGATTCTTATTATTTGGGTGCTATAAGGAGTTACAAGTACAATACATCAATATATAAATTCTAATATAGGGCTTAGGAAACTTAATCCCCTAACCCGCATAGAGATAATTAAAGATGGCTAAATTAAACAGAAGCTTTCTTCTTGGGTCGTTGAATCCGGTGATCATATAAACACAACTTCCAGTATTGATTTCTCGATTTCTATATAGTATGATCAAGTTTATAAAACTTTAACTTTTATAAAGTATCTATATATAAAATATTATAATAAAAGATATAGCATTATTAATTGTTTTTTATATGTTTTCTATTTAATATGTTTAATGTAATTATTAAATTGAATGTAATGAGGTTTCATAAAAATCTCTTGACTCTTGACTTTCTTTTGATTAAATATGGTGTTCTAAAGATATATTTGCCCCTCAAAAGTAGTTATTTTATACATTGTGTGTTGTATCATAAACATCTAAATTGATACCTTTTAAAATTTAAGAAGTCATTGAGAAATGCTTTATAATATAGTATAGATATAGATTATTCAAATTATTTTTTTAGTTGAAACAAAGACTCTTAATGCTGAATAATTAAGAGTTAATTGAATAAGAGTTTTATTAAGAGGCTAACAAACACCCCCTTAATATTCCGGAGAGGCGGTGAACTCAAACTATGCTTATGGCAAGAATAATAAAGGAACTTTCAACGACGGCGGTGTTCGGTCGTTGGTCTTGATGCCCCTTTGTCGAGTGTGCGGGCTGCCACTTTATCTAGCCGCAAAACAAAATAAAAATATAACAAACCCGACTACCCCGAGTATGTTCATAGGTAAAAGGTTGTCCATTCCCATGATAGCAGACATTTTATCACTAGCCTTTAAAAAAAGGATTAATTACATATATCCCTCTATTTTCAACTATAATTACATATATACCCAACCCAAAATTTAAATTACATATACCCCCATACAAAACTTCATAAATTACATATATATCCATTCTATGAAAAATGCATAGGAAAATAACTATTTTACCGCAATTCTTTTACTAAACTATATTCACGACAAGTCATACAACACATTCTTTGCATCCTAAAACTTATATCCCATACGATCTTTCCAACTTAGTAAGTTATGAACACTAAGAACATGTAACATGCAAAATGTTTCCATGTATCCTACAACTTGATTTCACCGAAACGAGTGTTCTAACATTCATACATAATCATTACTAAGCACTCGTATCATTACATTTATCATAACATGTAATGATATGATGTGCTTAATAACAGAATGAGTATAATTGATATTTTTAGTTTTTGAGAAGGGGAAATATGTAAATAAATTTTTTGACTTGGGTATATATGTAATTTATGAAGTTTAGGAAGGGGAGATATGTAAATAAAATTTTGACTTGGGTATATATGTAATTTATGAAGTTTGGAGGGGAATATATGCAATTGCCCTTAAAAAAAAAAAGACATTTTATCACTAAAAAACTTTGACCGAGAACCTTAGCTAAAGTTTAGCTAAGCCGTTTAGATGACTTAATGACTATAAGTGGGATTTTAAGTTTCAAAATTGTTGTAGAGGGCCTTACTTTTTGTTTATGACAGTCTTGTCCCTCGTAATAATAAACCGTGGGGACACATGATTATTCATCGACCAGCTTTTGATTCAAGGCAAAAAAGGTTTTTGGTATTATTCATGAAAAATGATTTTTTTTTTTGAACGGCAAATTTCTTTTCTTTGTGAGACTTAAACCCATGACCTCCTCTTTAGGTGTTCCTAGAAGCTTTGCTTCTACCATTGGGCCACCAACCCCAATGACATGAAAATGATTCTTAAAGCATGAAAATTATCATAAAGTATTTAGCAACCATACACCCTATAATTAGAATTCATACACCCTGGTCCACATCACAGACCAACAAGAAGCTGCCACATACTTAAAATGTGATGTCATACACCTCAAATGTGATGTCACATGATGTATGAATCCTAGAAGTTTTAAGATAAGCCACTTGTATTATGCTTATAATAGATGACCATTTAACAAACTTTTATACATATGATATCAATTTTAACATTTTTTTTAATAAATATGAGTAAATTAAATTATATTATATTATACTATATTAATAATACAATGTAATGAATAGTAATAGTACAGTATAGTTTTCATTTTTTCAATTTTGGCCACTTTTTTTTTATCATTTTGGCCACACAATGTTTTTTTACTTTTTGTTTAAGTTTTTTTTTTCTGTTTTGGCCACCAAATTTTTTATTAAGTTTTTTTTCCCATTTTGGCCCTGACATAAAGTGTTTTTTTACCCGATTTCACACGGGTTTGGTTTTTGTTCGTTTATTATCTATATATTTAACGACCACGAAATTAATAATACTATATTAATAATACAATGTAATGAATAGTAATAGTACAATATAGTTTTCATTTTTTCAATTTTGGCCACTTTTTTTTTTTATCATTTTGGCCACACAATGTTTTTTTTACTTTTTGTTTAAGTTTTTTTTTTCCGTTTTGGCCACCAAATTTTTTATTAAGTTTTTTTTTCCATTTTGGCTCTGACATAAAGCGTTTTTTTACCCGATTTCACACGGGTTTGGTTTTTGTTCGTTTATTATCTATATATTTAACGACCACGAAATTAATAGATGCTTCACTCTAACGTACGCAGCCGGCTACCGACCACATCTACCGTGCGCCATCTCCACCATGTGCCGCGGACCGCGGGAGATTCCTTGTATTCTCCGCGTAGCCACTGCCATTTTTGTATTTTCTCATTGTCCACGGTTAGTCTCTATGCCTTTGTCGGTTACCAAAATCCGCATTAACACATCATGTGAAAAACGCACAACGCGCGTATCACCGACCACATCTACCGTGCGCCATCTCCACCATGTGCCGCGTACCGCGGGAGATTCCTGGTAAAATGATGCTATTATTAGGGATGCTTACCATAGAAATTTCACGAGCATACGCAATAATTTAGGTGGAAAGTTTATGTATGATAAACTAATATCACCAACACAATGAAAATTGATTTAGGTTTGGTTTGGAATTTGAAATGTCGCAACGCTATGTCATCACTTAATTATTTTTAAATCATATTGACGCCGCCGCAACGCGCGGCTGGATAAAAACCTAGTTACATTAATTTCCTACTTTGTAGTACGGACTGAAGTATATGATCTCAAATCCCTATACGGATCGAGATAAGCCCATATCCCAAAAACTCTAAAAACAACCAACGAGCAGGACTGCGCCGTCGGAATGCTCGCTATGGATACGTTTCTGCACACAACAACAAATGCATACCTCTTACCAAAATCCTTGTTTTAGCAAAGTCCTTGCGGATGGTGACACACGTATACAAATCATGCGTAAGCCCCTAGGATACAAACAGTATAAAAAGGATGATCTTGTATGAGGCAATCATAGCCAATGGATGTGTGGCCAAGTGCCTCTCCAACGGATGAGGCAGGAGGCGCAAGTGACAACGGCGTTTAATCAATTAACGCCCTGCCAACAGTTGTACCAGGTGGTTCTCTTCATACTAAGGGGACAAGAGGTACACATGACAGTGGCGTCTTGCCAATCAGAGCCCGCTAGTGCCTGCACTAGATGACGCCCCACGATCTCGCTTAACGCAGAGGGGACAATAAGTATAGTGGCAAGGCAAATAGGCCAATCAGACATCACGTCATCCTCAATCTCCATCTAACGGTTAGCGACATATGAGACAACAGTACAATGGAAAGGGATGTCCAGCCAATCAGAGGCTTGTAGACATGCCTCCACGTCTGCGGACACCACGTGTCCGGAATAGAAGAACAACCAATGATGTTTCACAATGCGAAAACAGTCAAGGCAGTAATTCGTTCCTCTTTGTCATTGGTTTATTTGTTTTGTGATCTCATACTAACTTTAGGGTTGAGTAGTGGAGGTTCCTCTTTGTCTTAAACGTCTTCTTTGAGACGTTGGGGATGGACCATTAATATATAAATTTCAATTGTTTTTTCTCTTTAAAAACTTCTACCCCACTGTTGGTGGTGGTAGTTGCCGGAGAAGAAGGTGCTCGTGTGGTCGCCAAATTTTTCTTTTTGTTTTTTCTGATGGTGGTGGTTAATAATGGTGTTTTGGTGTGGAGAAGGTGGTAGCGGTGGTGGTGGTGTTTTGTTTTTGTGGAGAAGGTGGTGGTGGTTGAATTTTAGTAAAAAAAATAAAAAACATAAAAAAAGAGGACTAGCCGAGATGACTATTCTTCACACCATTGGCTTATCCCCTCTAGAGGACTACCCTCCTAGATAATATGACAGTTTAGGTCGCGGGTATTCTTCTTTTGGAGGCCCAACCCACACTCACGACTCACGAGCCTAAGTGTCATGCTGTCATTATGCATTATTATCCGCTAAGCTTATAAGATATTTTATAACATCATTATGGGACACACTTGTATTGTTTCACATCATTATGGGACCCACTTGTATTGTTTCTTGCACATCGTGATCACGTAAATAATTATGAAGGATATTTTCTGCAACAACAACAACCAACATTATTTTACACAAATAATTGTAAAATAAGAAAACTTTAATTCACTTTTCTATTAATTTTATTGAGCAAACTTTATTTTAGTCCTTCTAATTTAATACATCATAGGAATTAAATCGCGTGCGTTGTGACGTGTTAAACCGAATCGTTCTTGGTTTATTAATATGTATGTCTATGCTTCGATTATACCGAAACACATCATAATAACCGGAAGAGAATAACTAAATATGGTACCATTAACAATCGGAAGAGAAAACTAAAATATAAAGCGGCAGTACAATTAAAACGGGGGACTGTAATTTCAAGCGGCTTAAAAGGGGAAAATAACTTTATTAGAGTTCACGAATCTTTTGATAAATTATTAAAATTCAAGGGGTGAGAGACCTTGGTCATTGTCTTGTGATTCATTATACTAAAAAATGGTTTCATTCTTGATTCTTGATACTTAATTCTTAAGGTTGATTTTGAACGGATATTACTCATTATATAATTGCAAATGGTATCGCACATGAATTGCTAAACACTTTTATTACTGTATATTTATTCAAATCAGGGTATGCTTACCAATACATTATATGTGTTGACAAAATTATTTTGTACATGTTTCAGGTTATTTTGAGACGTTTCATTTTAAGCTTTTGGATTTATATTTAGGCTTGTCTTCATTGTATTTCAGTTTGACTTGACATTTTAGAATAATTGTATCTTTGTATTTCATTTCAATGTAATAAACTATTCAATACAATATATTCCAATTTACACTTTAGTACCATGAGCTATTGAGCAATCGTCACTACGTGACACCTCGATGTTTCCGCCATCGGTTGGGGTGTTACATTGTATCTCTTCCTCTTCCTCATATTCATCATCTTCCTCAGAATCTTCGACCGTATAGTTCTCCGGATTGCAAACCTCATAACGGTCGAACATAGGTAGATCAATCGGATCGGGAGGTGCTTGGAACACTCCGGATGCGATTTGGGTTGACATGTTGGGTTGAGTGTAGTTCACTGGATATTAGTTTGGAAGCGAGAATTGTTGGGTTTGAAACATAAGGTTTTGAAAACCTTGGTTTTGGTAAGGTTGGTGTGTAGGTTGTGGGGTCGGTGATGCGTCTTGACAAAATCGAGCCGGTTCGCCTAAGTTCGGCCGAACCTTTGGTCTAAATTTTTGTTTCGTAGCCGATTGTTTCTTGGTTGATCCTTCCATATTTTTTTTTGATTGTGTGTATTTTTTATTTTGTATGGATATGTATATATAGTAATTGGGATTTTTTTTTTAATTTTAACGGTCATCAGACCGTTGGTGGCCAGCCAACGGTCAATTTCCAACGGCTAGTCCCTTGTTGTCAACCGTGATATATATCACGGATTAATCAATCACGGCCGTGAAAGATTTTTTTTCTGGGGGGCGGTGTTTCGTGGGCTTCACGCCATCACAGGGTGGCCATCACGGATCACCCGACTGCCCTGCCCTAATAATATCAGTATACATGTATTGTTGATAATACACATGATGGGTTAAAAAGTTGATGGGTTGATATTTAAATTTAATAATTTAATATACATGAATATACCTTAATTAAACTTGTAAAAAAAGATCAAATTAATATGAAGGAAACTAGAAGGTGCAATATTGCCAAATTCCTAACATGAAACGAGCGCCTAGTATTCATTTTAACACAACCACATGCATCCACACGATGCATGTATTGTTATCATCAACACCACCTAAACAACCCCCATTCCTTGTAAATTGTTTCCAACTAATGGCTCTTGATCACTATTCCTTAACATGTGTAACATTATAAGTGTCAGTTGCATTCAACATTTATTAATCCTATTTGTAAAATACAACATAAATGACATTATTATAGGTCAAGAGTAGGTAAAAGAGGAATGGATAAAGCGTGGTAAGGTAAATATATCATTAGAAACCAACACTATTCCTAAATGCTTCCATATAAAGCTCACATCCTTAATGTAATTAGAGGTAGCACAACAATTGTTTACAAAGTGTCAACAATGGAATCATGCTATCATTACCCAAATAATGGTAGGCAAAAGTTAGCAACAAAAAGGTTAGTCTAATTATTTTAAACTTCATTCTTTAAGCTTAACATACTACTTACATTACTTTTAAAACAATTTCTACTAATTATTTTCCTTATGAACTGTTTGTGTTTGATTTTAGTTCATCCATAATTATAAATAGGGCCGTCTTCGAGAACCTTAAAAAAAATTTGGGTCTCAGGCGAAAAAAAATTTGGGTCCAAAATTTTGTAAAGAGAAATGAATAAAAAAAATGAATATGGTGCTAGAGGCAAGGATTGAACTTGTGAGTTCTACATTAAATTAACATGATTTTTCCAACTCCACTAACAAAATTTAATGTATAAAAAACAAATATATTCCTAAATATAGAATTTAATATATATATATATATATATATATATATATGTATATTTTTAAAAAAAGTTCAGGCCCATTTAAGGGTCGGGTCCTGAGCTGGTGACCACCCGGCCCATACTCAGGGCCGGCCCTGATTATAAACATATATCTACTTATAAAAGTTGGTCAAGTGAATTTACATGATCTAGTTTTATTTAAAGAATAGAATTACTAGTGTGGTAGCATATTTTTGTCATTAGAGGTAGCACAAAAATTGTTTAAAAAAAAAAAGAAAAGAAAAAAAGAAAAATAAGACGAATACAACTTAAAACCCATTTGTGGGTTTACACTTTATGTAACTTGTTGTAGCTTGTTGGTGTATCTGGAATGCTCGGAACAACAAAATTTTCAATAATGTCCCGGTTAACATCGCTCATATCCATGGAGAAGTCTTTAGTTATCATTGGCGGAACCAAAGGGGGGTCCGGGGGGTCCGTTGACCCTCCGGCCAACCCTCCGGCGAGCTAAAATCTCCACTAATTCTGGGTATTTACCATAGCTTTCGGTTAGTTTGACCCCTAAAGTTCCACGATTTGCTTTTCGTTGATTAGCATTAACTATAGGATAAGCAATGGAGATCAAACCAATAAGAGTAGAGAAACTGGAAGTTTATGCCTTGGAAGATAAATCTTGAAGGGGGAGAAGACAACACAGGCAAAAGGGAATTGATAATGACAAATAAAATACTAATTTGCAATTTAACCCTTAATGCATTTATATACTTTTTGAACACCCCTCAATGTTTTAACATGTTACACCTTGATGTTTTACCTTTTTACATACAAACTTATAATATACCTTATGGATAGACGTTTAATTATTGTTTAATCAAGCAAGTTTAATACTGATGACCTATATAACATTATAGTGTAAGATTGTAACATCTACAGATAATAATAATTATTGTTAGTAATAATAAAAGTAACACATTCCAGTAATATATAAAATTTTATCTCTCAATAGCTATACTATTTTTTATTTACTATTTAACTTTATTATTTTTTTATTGTTTTATTTAGTTATTGTGTATATGTATTACAAATCATTTTACTTAATTCAAGATTTATAACTCTTATCCGTTTTTATGTGCGCTCTGTTTAAAAATGTGGTTATTAATTTCAAAAGAAGAAAATCAGTTTTCAATGATTTTAAATTATGTAACCTTAAAAATTGTACTCACTAGGGAATGTAAACCCCAGCCACAAAGGAGGGGCACAAATCAACATATCAAGATATCATTGAGCTAAAATGTGCTTTGGTTAAAAGAAATACTTTGTGTTGTGTTTTACATTAGAAAACTTAAAAGTTACAAAAACTATTTCTGACCCCCTAACTAAATTGTTCTGGTTCCGCCACTGTTAGTTATAGTTTCATTTAGATAAAGAATCCTTACAACTTAAGAAGTTTTGGATTGGTCTAGATAGAAGTTGTTTGATGTGTAATTGTTTGTGTTGTTGCATGTTGCTAGTTCCTTGCTTGTGGGACGTTTTTAATAAAATCTCTCCATTCAAATAAAAAAAAACTACATATATGTAGGTCAAATATTACTTATATGAATTCATATTCAAATGCTCTCTTATATATCTTCATTAAAATCAAATCCATTATCGTTGCAATAATATAATTTTACTCGTGAGAATTCAAAATAGTAAGGTTTAGGCATTAAGGTTCTACACCAGTCCCCACACAGATAATTAACTCAGTAGGGGCAATGCAAATCCGTAAAAATCTACATCTACACTATATAATAAAATAAAACACATGAGGGACACATGACACTCCCTCATGAATTCTCTCATTTTCCTATTTAATTTAATACAATAAATTCAAATTTAATTATAATAATTGATTTGCAAAAGCCTATTATAAATTTATTAAAATGAATTTTATTAATTATATTAATAATCATAGTTGTAACTGAAATCGTTAATAAAATAAAACACATGATTCTTTTTAAAATATTTGATCTTATCTACATCTACATCTACACTATATAATAAAAGAAAACACATGAGGGACACATGACACTCCCTCATGAATTCTCTCATTTTCTTATTTAATTTAATACAATAAATTCAAATTTAATTATAATAATTGATTTGCAAAAGCATATTATAAATTTATTAAAATGAATTTTATTAATTATATTAATAATTATAGTTGTAACCGAAATCATTAATAAAAGAAAACACATGATTCTTTTTACAATATTTGATCTTATCTACATCTACATCTACATATACATCTACATCTACATCTACATCTACACTATATAATAAAATAAAACACATGAGGGACACATGGCACTCCCTCATGAATTCTCTCATTTTCCTAATTAATTTAATACAATGGATTCAAATTTAATTATAATAATTGATTTGCAAAAGCATATTATAAATTTATTAAAATGAATTTTATTAATTATATTAATAATCATAGTTGTAATCTACATCTACATACATCTACACTTCTACATCTACATCTACACTATATAATAAAATAAAACACATGAGGGACACATGACACTCCCTCATGAATTCTCTCATTTTCTTATTTAATTTAATACAATAAATTCAAATTGCAAAAGCATATTATAAATTTATTAAAATGAATTTTATTAATTATATTAATAATCATAGTTGTAACTGAAATCATTAATAAAATAAAACACATGATTCTTTTTAAAATATTTGATCTTATCTACATCTACATCTTCTACACTATATAATAAAAGAAAACACATGAGGGACACATGACACTACCTCATGAATTCTCTCATTTTCTTATTTAATTTAATACAATAAATTCAAATTTAATTATAATAATTGATTTGCAAAAGCATATTATAAATCTATTAAATTGAATTTTATTAATTATATTAATAATCATAGTTGTAACTGAAATCATTAAAACTATATTTCTTACAATATTTTGAAAAAACAAAATAAAACAAATCAATTCACATTAATTAAATATTTGATTTAATACAAAACTAAATACGTTTGGTTATTTTCGTATTATAATACCTTCAGATATAAAATACATTTTATTTATGAAAAATCATTATTTGAAATCTTCATTGACTTTATTTTTTCAAGTTACTTCAATAGAGAAATGCAATATCTAAACAGTATTTTCTTCACTAATTCGTTTCAATCTTTATTTCCATGCTATTAATTCACACATTTTTTTATAATATGGTAAAATTGAACCAATAAATGTCATGTTTAAGGACCTTGATGTTAGAAAAAAAAATGATTATACACTAAAGGTTAGAAATACTTTGGCTTTGGAATAAACTTAATGTCAAATTCCAAAATGAATAATACTCGATTATGATGGTATAACGGATGAGGAGATACTTTTAAATTAATTTCATTTTTTTATATCCTAGCCTAAACAAAATTTACCTTTATTACTTTTTGATTTTTTTTTGTTTTGTTGTACCTGCAGTCTTATAAAGTAATAGCCACGATATGGAAGATATATTTTGGAATGTTTGAAAAAAGTTTTATGTGAATAAAAATATTTTTTACAATAAATCATTTAGGGGCTGATGAATATTTAATATTTTTTCGGTTGTAAAGGCAATTTTTTTTATTTTAAATAAAATATGTAATCTAATTTTTCTTAATTATATTTTAAATTTATATATAATATATATAATTTAAATTGTTCAACCCGTATATCACACGGGTAGATAACCTAGTAAAGTACACAAAGAAATGCAACAAACTTCATTAAATATAATAAACGAATAATACATATTTCAATTGCTCTCTACATGATTTAATCTTTTGTAAATGGTTAGTTACAACTTCATTTGTAACAGTTTCAAGTACTTTTTCGACATGTCAAATTACACAAAACGAATGGTCCATTAACCAAATACTTTCTTCAAACTTTTGTTCCTATCGACACGATCCCAAGGAAAATGATGTTTTCGTTTCTAAAACCTTTCCATAGCACTTATATGCATGTAAATGTTGTCTATGAATATAAAGAAGTCAATAATTAATCGTTTTGACACAATAAAACGCATTGTCAAAAGAGAACCATCAAGCCAAAAATTGTCAAAGATAAAGCGTAAACGGAAAGCATTAAGCATGAGCCAGAGCCAGAGCCAAAGCCAAAGCTTGTAAGCATCAAACAAGATTTCATAAGCCAAAGCCAAAGCTTGGGACTTTGAAGACGACTTTTTTTTATTTTTGATAAATGGTGCTTTAGAAATTGAGCTCGGAATATGGATATGGGGCCTTTGACCCTAATGGGCTAACCTTAATTACAATATCGGCCCAACTAAACGATTCACACCCTTTAGACACCTCCACTTTAATGTGTTTGCAAGTACAAACAAAAAGTTGCATTTTTTCCCTTTTTGTCATACTTTTATGTTGTTAACTATGATAAATTGAAAACAAACCTTTTACACATATTAACAATTGACATTTCTACCGGTATGTGTTTTTCTGTTTTAAGGTTGATAGGAAAAGTTGCAATTGTAACGGGTGGCGCAAGAGGAATCGGAGGTGCAACCGCAAGATTAATGTCTGAAAATGGGGCGCATGTTATAATAGCTGACGTGTTAGATGAAGTTGGTGTAAATCTTGCTAAGTCTATTAGAGGCCTTTATGTACACTGTGATGTCTCTAAAGAATCTGATGTTGAATCTGCAGTTCAACTTGCTCTATCTTGGAAAGGCAAACTTGATATCATCTTTAGCAATGCTGGAATTATTGGTAAAAAAACACATGATTCTTTTTAAATTTCATTGTGTACCTGAAAAGACCATCACTATATATGGTGCTTACTATGTAAAAAAAAAAAAAAGCCTCAAATAAATTTTATACAATTAATTTAAAACAAAATACCAAAATATATTTTATTTTTTGTGTTTATTTGAAAAGTTAGTAAAATTTTAAGTCTTAAATAAAGAAAATGTAAAATATGTAGCTGTTAATAAATAAGTAAATGAGATTTTGCAAAGAGAAGAACCAAAAGTTCAAAGAACATAGAAAATCCAGTCCCATTCACTTGTCTGGCCGGTTCAAACACACAGAAGTGACAGTTGTGTGTCTGATTCCGGCCTGACTCTGAAAACACGAAGTGTGCTTCTACTTATACAAAAACATGCATCTAGTGATCACACACATAGATGTAATACTTTTCTTCCTACTACTAGTAAAATGGACAATGTGTAAAGAATTAAATGTTTCGGGTCAAAAACATATAATTTTTTTAAGTACTTGTTATAACTGGTTGGCGTTTTTTATGAATTTTGCCATCATTTAATATTTTTTTAAACGGTCAACAAATCAATCCCCATTGAACAAAGGAGTACTCCGAGAGTGACCCGAGTCCACCAGTAATTTAACACCAGTTCCCGGGGAAAACCCAACGCCCGAAGACCCACTACGGTAAAACCCGGGCAACAAGCAACATTTTGGTGCCTGTAGGACTCGAACTCACCACCTCCCATAAGGAAAACAACGAGGGTGTCACTCCACCATAAGGGGATTGCCCATCATTTAATATCTTATAAAAATATGATTAAAGTGTGTCAAGTAAAATGAGTTATTATAGGTTAATTTAAATGTTGTTTATGTGCAATTCTATCCGATTGACATATTGAGCCCATTTTCTTAATTTTACTTGTTTAACCAGCTAGACAAAGTGTTGAATGTCACGACTCATGGTGTCACCCATGCTTGTAGGAATGATTTGAGATTCTCATTTATAGCTTTTGTTTATGAATTATTTGGTTCACCTTATAACTCTTTACTTCTCATTCTCTTACAATTTTATTCTAGATAACGGAAGGAGCATTACAAAACTTGAAACGAACAAGTTGGCTACTTTAATTAACGTTAACGTGAACGGTGCAATACACGCAATCAAACACGCAGCAAGAGCAATGATTTCATTAGGCAACGGCGGCTCAATTGTATCCTCATCAAGTTCTGCGGCAATCATGGGAGGCCTTGCATCACACGGGTACACATTAACCAAAGGCGCGATTCTTGGAATAACAAGAAGTGCAGCGTGTGAGTTAGGAGTTCATGGGATTCGTGTAAATTGTGTTTCACCGCATGGAGTCCCTTCCGAAATGCTAGTGAAATCATATCAAGAGTATTTAGGGAAACCGAATATGACAATAGAGGAGGTGAGCAACATTATAGGTAGCGAAGGAAGCTTACTACATGGGAGATGTGGAAGCTTTGAAGATGTTGCACAAGCTGTGTTATTTCTAGCTAGCGATGAAGCTGGATATATAACCGGACATAATTTGGTTGTTGATGGGGGCTTTACTTCGGTTCGGTCGAGATGAGTTCTTTTTATCTTGACAAGTGACATGAGTGTGTTGTGACACTAAGATATTGTTTTTAATGTAAGTTTATCATCTACTATGAACCTCAAAAGTTCTATATGCTCTTAATGTTGGAAATTTGGGTGAAAATAGTATTTCTCAAATACAGGAAAACGAGTTTTTCCTAACATTGAACTAAAATATAGTTGGGGAAAGTGAATATGGTGCTGTTACGCATCTAACCTTAGATGCCAAACCCACCAAAACGACGTAGTTTTGATTAAACCTTAAATTAAAAACAAATTAAATCCTTAATTCAGTATTTCAACCCACAAATTTTGTATACCTGATTAAATCCATTGTATTTGATTATATACTGAACCTTTCTTTTTCAATCATTATCACCAACGATCAACCATAAAGATTCTAATACTTTCTCTGTTGCAAATTAAAAATCACAAAGAATTATTCTTCTAAAAAAACTAATGGCTCTGATTGGGTCTCATCTATTAATTAGGTTTTGAGTTTAGTTAAGCCTAAGAATCGATTATGAGTCTTTAATCAATCCCAAATTGGACCATGGCTCTGAAGTGGAAATTAATGTAGCGAAAGCGGTTCTAGGAGACTGCTGCAAAAAAAAATTAGATGATGGCTCGGATATCAATGGTCTTGTTATTAGAATGTTGTACTAAAATGGAGTAACTATTAATTAGGTTTGTTGTATGCCTGTACATGAACTGAGAATCAATATATATCAACTCTGAAACTGCACTTTTTTTTTAGAACTAATTGACTATGAGCAGGTTGAAGGATGTGCAGATAGCTGCGGTAAAATCATGAGAGGAGAAAGTTGCGAAATTGTTTGAGGGAAACAAGGGCTAAAAGAAGTGATTATTTAATTAAGATTTAACCAAAACTACGTCGTTTTGATGGGTTTCGCATCTAAGGTTAGATGCGTAACAACACCATATTCACTTTATGTTCTATGTTGTGAGAGCTTCGCAACAAACCAAACCACATCCAAATCGGAGCTAGAATGAATGAGATATCGATGCTTAAAGTTTGGTGAATGAAACATTCAAAGCTGGAAATTGAAAGTTGAAGTGGGGAAGTAAACTTGTCCCACGTTGGTCTAGTAATAATACCTTGAGTGGTATATAAGTGGGAACATTCCTTCCTTATTGTACCAAGGGAGCACACACTAGTGAAGTCGCGAAGGGCACCCTTACTCGCACACGGGCGTGGCATGGGCGATGGGCGAACTAATGGGGCACATATGCATCACCGCGAGCCACTTAAGAGCCGCCTAAGTATTCCTGAACATGAGCGCCTTAGTATTTTTGAACATGAGCGCGTGGTCCAGTACTTAGGTTGTGAGGACCAAGTGGCGGGTGACGTGGCATGCTATGTGGTGCGCAAGTACACGCAGAAGACCAGGTGGCATATATTATCCTAAGTTTAGTCAAGGGTTATGTTAGTTAAAACTCAACCGACACGTCGGTTATATAACAAGGGGACACACCCCTTCATCATGTATAAATAGGGACACATTGTATCATTTGTATTATGTATTGATTTTTTAGTTTCACATATTCTCTCTCAAGATCCTTCCCTCAATCGATCTTGCGAACCTTTCAACCTATACCTTAAATGGAATCCGTTCACAATCAGGTTAGGCAATTGTGAGGCAGTTAGACAGCCAGAGATGAGACCCACATGGAGCTGACATCAAATAACAGGAATGCACCACCAAAAAAGTCATATGAAGCTGTACAGATTAACATGAGCGAAACTTGAGCTGCTGCATTGTCCGTCTGTAATAAAGATAAAAGATGTTCCCACACGGGTCAACCCATGGGTTCGTATCATTGTATCTTCCAAGATTTATCCTGAATATTCTTTTCTATGACACTAAATTAAGGAGATTGCTTTTAAAGAATATTGGTGAATGGCAAAAGCTGAGGAGGTGAACGTTGACATCCAGATCGATCGAGCGTACAACCGAACATCATTAATTTACATGTGTAACACTACAACACCACTAAAGCAGTATTGTACATATGTATATATACTTCTTTTAATAAATGACAGACAAGCTTTAACTACCTTGATAAACATGTCTCTTTTTCTTGATTTTTTTTTTATAAATAAACTCATGCTTGAGTTGCATTACATCTTCAATCAATAAGAATATTTTTTTTTGGAAGGTGATTTTCTATGTTGTGGCAGAGTTCATCAAAACCCCCCAGAAGGGATCCCCTAGCCACTCTACAATGGTCAGACTATGTTGTCTTAACGGGTCCACGCTGACGCGAGAGTGGCCGGCCCACAAGCGAGTCGAGGCTGCGCATAAGGGGCACTAAGGCTTCCACCCGGAAAATTTCCCGCCACCTGCCACTTGACAGATGTTGCACCCTCCACAAGAGACAAGCCTCTCTGGAGTAAATGCACGGTAATAGAAAACCAGAAGTATAATAATGTCTTTCTACTCAACATAATGTTGTTTGGTTGGGATTATAACCGAGTTTTTAAATTGCATATTTCTGATTTTTCTAGAATATTATACATAACAAATCCTTCAACAACATAATAAAATAATTTAAAACAGAACAATTACGGTTTAGCAAACCTTGTTTATAAACACAAGATCCAAAGAAGTTAATACCTTAACAGCAGAAATTTCCATAATAACATTACATCAAAGAGACACCAACAAAGCACAAAACTGAATTCGCAAAGTAAGATACAGGAACCAACATTTACCCAAGGAAGAACTTGCATCGGATCATCAACTCTTGTATTGTTTCTCTATAAACACACTGTGCTTTCAACATAACACCTTATCTGATTGAACTGCAATGTTCCATATGATGGAAATTGATGACCAGGAGTGAACTCTAGTAATTTAAAACATCCGGTCTTCTTGTTATACACAAGTACACTCATCACATAGCTTGAATACTTGCTCGATGATACGATATGTTGCATATCAGAAACGATAATCTCGTCCATATAGGAAAAGATAATCTCATCCGTATTAACGGAATCTACAGGGAAAGGATTGTATAGTTTGATCCAAGACGGAGAAAATGTAATAACTTTTCGTACCCAAACACGAGTTTCATAGTCTTGTAATATCCAAATATGCATTTCGTTGTTTTCCACCACACGATCATGACACACAACTCCTACACATCCATTGATTTTTATTATGAGAGGATTGTTACCTTTGAGCAAAGTATTACCGTTCTTAGTGTACCTTGTATCGGATTCATATGGCGTAAAACATTGACGAGTGTTAATTACTGAAAACTTCTCCGTTCTCAAGTCAAATGACAAAATGTCAAACGATCCTAGAAGTAGTAAATGTACTACACTATGGACACAAACACTACGTTCGGTGTCAAATTGCAAACGATCCCAAGTAAACCCAATAGGTGGCTCTATATCGATCTTTCGCCACGAATAACTTGACATAGAGAAAATAATAATCTCTAATATTCCTATAGGTTCCTTTTTCCTTAAGTTCAAAATCTTATGCTCGTTACTAGACTCATCGAATCCGAATAAGAAACATAAATTCCGATATCTATAAGTGCAACAGGCCGGGTCAGGGAGTTTAAAAACCTTATGTGTGCTAGGGTTAACAACGTAATGGTATTTGCTCTTGAAGTGCATGTCCATGCACGTAAAGAATACTAACCCGTTTAGATGTTGGGCTTCCGTTAAATCAGTAGAACATGCATCGTCGAGTGTGATGAGATGAGTGAGGGGTCCACCGTCATGGGCGGCTGAGAGAAGGTGTCGTTTGTGGGTGGAATCATCGTAAGCGGAGATAAATAAGGCGGTGCGTTGGGTAGCGGTGGCGCGAGTGAAGTGGAGTTTGGTGAATGATGGATGGGAGATGAGAGAGAGCCATGGTTTAGAGACGGATCTGAATCGGAGTATGGATTTGATGGGGAGTCTGGAGATGATCTCATCCAAGATTTCGGTTGGTAATGGAATAGGTTCGCTATTGACTAGTCGATCAACCATCGTTATCTTAGGTTGTTCTTCTTCTAGGGTTTCTATACTACGGAGAAGTCGAAGATAGGGAGAGTCGTGGATGTATGTAAATACTTATTTTTTTATTGTCGGTTTAGGTGTTCTATTGGATTTCGTAAAGGATACACAAATAAATTTCAAATTGTATAATTTACCAACCTTTAATAATATAAAAAGGTTTTTTCGTTTTGTAAAAAGAAGTCACATCAATTTGAAGGTGCCTAAACCACACATAATACTATCAATGTTTTTTTTTTTTTTTTTTTTTTTTTTTTTCACAAGATAGCACGACATATATTTTTAAGTTAATTCGGAGGAATAGGATCAAATGAGAACCATTTGAGATTTAAGAACCATAAGAACCAATTCTAATCTCTCGTTTAATTATATTTTTTTTTCTTTTTCTTTTTAATTTGTAAAGGGCTTATATGTAAATTTTCACCCAATATTTTAGGAATGTTATCAATCTCTCTCCATAACTAAAATCTAAAACCTAACTATCTTCTTCAAAATTGATTAACACCCAAAAAAAAAAAAAACTGAATCCTCGTTCATTGAAGAAACGAAGAATACATGAATGAAGCGATGAAGAAACACTGGGTTTGATCTGAAGCGATTGAAACGACTTTGTAATTGGTGGTGTACAACAGCGCAGGTGGTGGCAGTTTGCGTTGCGATCGGTGGTTTGACTAAAGGACAATCACAAATGTAGTTTTTTGATGAAATAGTGTATTTTTCCAAACTTTTTGTGACTTTGGTAGTTGTCAGACTTCAAATTGTGTTTTTGGGACTTCCGCAATCTTAGATTGCGGAAGTCCAAAAAAAAACAATTCGAAGTGGAAAGTCTTTGTTCAAACGTGGCAAGTGTAGTCAGCTACGTCAAATCGATAATATGCATTAACTAAGCCATGTCATCTATATTCAAACCTGGTTGTCGAGTCACCTAAGCCATGTCATTACTTCCGCAATCTTAGATTGCGAAAGTCTCAAAAACACAATCGAAGTCTGACAACTACCAAAGTCACAAAAAGTATGGAAAAATACACTATATCATACAAAAAAACTCTTTTTTTCCAACAGACATGCAATTTCTAATAATCAACATATATTTGGACTCTTGTAGACTAGATTCAGATCTGTTTGTGATATGCCTCAAATCATTATCCAACATAAAATTCTAGCCAAATATCTTTGGCCGTTGTTTCCAGTTCATCAGATTTTAACTGATTTTGCACAAGATAATTAACTAATTATCACCCGCTAACTTTTGTATATAGCTTTGTGAACTTTGACTTTACCATCACACTGGTTAGATCTTTGACTAATCCGCACCCAGTTCACCATTGCTATTTTTTTTTACACCAAATTAGTCCTAATCTACTTCTAGCTTCGGATTGTTTGTGTAAAATCCAACTGGCGGCTCCACATCGATCTTTCTCCATGAATAATTTGACATAGAGAAAACCATAAATTCCGTTTTGTCAAGATATATCCTGATCGTGAGAATTTTACCAGTTCTTCCATGCCTAGCATTTACCATTTCAAATAATTCCCCTGCCATTTCATTGACTTGACTATGTTTACATCAGATTCACAAATTGTATAATTCGAATAGTCTGCTGCATATTCAACAATTACTTGTGATCAAGAAGCGTTAATTGAACAAAAGTCCTTGACAACTTCTAATCCTCCTAGATTTTCACTACCATTTTTAAGGAAATCAACACAATTTCATTCCACAACCATAACAAATTACAAGAGAATGATAGGTAGACGGGCAACAAGTTGCGCCGCTACATCCTCTTGTATTCACTACATGTTTATGAATTTGAAATATTCTCATCTTGTTTTGCTGATATTATTACCTAGCTATTTAAACTGTATATTGCATAACCTTTTTGCATAAAACAATACTTTCAAAACATAGGAAAATTTATAACAGTTGATAAAACACTATTCAACAGCCCAAGCCTAAATCACTAAATACCAATAACATGAAATGTGTCTTAATCAAACCAATCATCGATAAAGGCATCCAAACAAAACAAAACTAAAGTACGAAACTAAGTTTCACCACATTGTCAATATCATATTCAAATGCACTGATCATGTATGGCCCTTCCCTTTGCTAGTCAAGGGATCACACCTTCCTTACATACACTTTTAATTGAATGTGGTGACTTCATAAAAACATACATAAAAAAGACACCAACAAAGTACAAACCTGAACTTCTAAGTAACATGTAGAAACCAACTACTTAATCATTCGCTAATGGAAGAATTTCTGCAGAATCATTAAGCCGTGTCCTGCCCATCTATAAAGGCAACATGCTTTCAACATAACCCCCAATTTGATTGACCTCCATGGTTGTTGACAATGGAAATTGATGACCCGAAGCGAATTGTAAATCTTTAAAACATCTACTTTTTCTGTTATAGATAGATACACTATTCGCAACATTCCTGAACATCTTGCTCTTGAGGAAGATAACCTCGTCCATGCTAACAGAACCCACTGGGAAAGGCAAATCTAGTTTGATCCAAGACTTGGGAAACGTAATGATTTCTTTGATCCAAACACGGTTTTCATAGTCTTGTAATATCCAAATATGCATTTCATTTTTTTCCAACACACGATCATGACAAACAACTCCTATACAGCCATTGATGTTTATGAAGCAAGGTTCGTTATCTTTAAAGTGGTATTCGCCATTCTTAAAGTACCGTTCATCAGATACATGTAGAGCAACCCCTTGAGGAGTGTTAATTATTGAGAACTTCTCTGTTCTCAAGTCAAACCCCAAAATGTCATACGGTTTACAAAGCATTAGATGCACTACACTATTCACACAAACCAATCTATCCCAATTAAAACCAATAGGAGGCTCCACATAGATCTTTCTCCACGAATAATCCGACATAGAGAAAATCATAATCTCCAATTTAGCAGATTTATAAGACTTCCTGATAAACAAAATCTTATGTTCGTTTTTAGACTCGTCGAACCCGAATAAGTAACAGCCCTTAGTACTAGGGTGATCTGGAAGAGGGAGTTTAAAAATGCTGTGTGTGCTAGGGTTAACAAGGAAAACCTGAGGGTAACGGGAAGCAGAACACTTTTTGGCGCAAGCAAAACATACTAAGCCGTTCAAATGCTGGGCTACTGTGATATCATTACGACGGACGTCGTCAAGTGTCATGAGATGAGTTACGGGGCCACCCTCATGACTGACGGAGAGAAAGTGTTTTCTGTATGTCAAATTATTCATGGAGAAAGATCGATGTGGAGCCCCCTGTTGGGTTTTATTCATGCATCGATAGTTGTGTTTGTGTCAATAGCGTTATACATATGATGCCTCTATTCTCCCATGACATTATTGGGTTTGACTTGAGGACAGAGAAGTTCTTAATAATTAACACTCCTCAAGTTGTGTCCGACATACGGACTAGTGAATATAATTTACCTTACCTCATAAATATTGATGGGTCGCTACCGGGCCCGGTCGGGTCGAAACGGTCCGGGTCACTACCGGGTCCGGCCGGGTAGAAAGGGTTATGGTCGCTAACGTGCCCGGCCGGGTAGAAACGGTTCTGGTCGCTAACGGTCCTGGTCGCTACCGGGCCTGGCCGGGTAGAAACGGTTCCGGTCGCTAACGGGCCCGGCCAGGTCGAAACGGTCAGGGTCGCTACCGGGCTCGGCCGGGTAGAAACGGTTCCGGTCGCTAACGGTCCTGGTCGCTACCGGGCCCGGCCGGGTAGAAACGGTTCCGGTCGCTAACGGGCCCGGCCAGGTCGAAACGGTCAGGGTCGCTACCGGGCTCGGCCGAGTAGAAACGGTTCCGGTGGCTAACGGTCTCGATCGGGTCGAAACGGTCTTGGTCGCTACCGGGCCGACCGGGTAAAAACGGTTCCGGTCGCTAACGGGCCCGGTCAGGTCGAAACGGTCCAGGTTGCTACCGGGCACGGCCGGGTAGAAACGGTTCCGGTCGCTAACGGGCCCGACCGGGTCGAAACGGTCCTGGTCGCTATTTTAGTTTTTTAACTTTTTTATTTTTTATTGTTATTTTAATTTTAATCTATTTTAATTTTAGTTTTTTAAGTTTTTTATTTTTTATTTTTAGCCCATCATAACCCAAACCCATCCTGACCCAAACCCATCCTGACCCAAACCCATCCTGACCTTTTTTCTTTATATACCCATCCTAACCCATACCCATCCTAACCTAAACCCATCTTGACCTATGACCCAAACCTACCCAACCCACCCACTTTGCCAGGTCTAAGCACGACTTTAGAAAACAAATTTTCATACGAACATCATCTGGTTCAGTTTCACAAACAACCCCTAATATGCTAATTATTCAAAACCACATAATCACTTAAAAAATGCACATTCAAACAACCCCTAATATGCTACAACTTCACAAACACATGTAATAGAAACAATTATCAAACATAAAATAATGTTTCTTGAAAGCCTTATACAAAGGTAAAACACAACTAACAGTTAGATAATATGTGATGAAATTGCAAATACATCATACATGTAACAGCAGAATCAGTTTCAAAGTGGGAGAGCTGGATAGGCATGTGTTGTGTTGGGTTGACTTGAAACATTCTGTCCGGAATAGGTATGTCATTTCCATATAATATTTTTGGATGAAGAGGACTTAGAAGGCGTTATGCATTAAAATGCAGTTTTAAAAGACCTACCCACTAAAGATAAAAACACAACTGGGTCAAAACCGTTACCTCTAATGTCTAGAAAAAAAGTAGGCACATGTAATTCCAAAAAAGAACATGTATGTACATAGGCAGAGAAGACAGAAAACAAGTAAAAACGAGCATTGAAACAAAACTAATTCAAGAGTAATTCAACATCATAAATTGATGTACAACGTCAAACAAAAAACTGTGCAAAAATACCTTCTGAAGTAACAGGAAGTGAAGAAGAGATAGTGGGCTGGAGGTCACCTTCTCATGCCTTGAAAGAAGGAAGGCATTGCAGTTTGACATTCACGGGTCAAACAAAGTCATTTTGAACTTGGCATTTAATGTGAATTCATTAGCTTTAAAGAAAATACTAACAATCATCAAAACTATTATACAAACAAAACAGCCAGAAAAACAATGATCGTATACGTGCATATAACACGCATTAATTTGATTTGATAAAGTAGTTTTGATGACTTATAAGAATGATGCAAGCATCCACCACAACATTAACATAAGGCACCAATGAAAAACGGCCTCCTAGCTCAATGCAGATTAAGAAAAAAAGCATATCAACACCACTATGGATTCTCAGTGCAACATCTGCAGCTTGTGGCTTATATGAAACATACCAACCCAATATTCCGCCCGTTCTCCATTTTCATGGAGTTTTCCCAACTAACTTACCCTTTGGAAACCTCAAGTTGATATGTTTTGGCTCACTCGTCTCTTGTGTTAACACTTGTGAATTGGCTTATAATGGTTACTAAGCTTTTCATATATATATATATATATATGGATCTACCGGTTTAGCAACATCCTTATGTTCCAGCTCGCTATCCTATAACGAACATCCCCGAATGATTCAGCAGCCTTTTCAGCCTAATAGATCAAGCGGATATACTATTTTTGAGGCTTGTTGTCCAAGTCCCAGAAAACAGCCACAATGATAACGTCTAATTATCCTAACAGCTGCTGTTATGTCTGTAGTTGTTGAAGAATCCTAGCACCTATCAATAACACAGTATCAAGCAAATTGACCATTGTCAACCTGCAAAACACAGTCCTTGAAGTTGAAATGGATAACTGAATCATGTAACAGTAGTAGGGATGAGCTCGGGACGGTATCGGTACCGAACCGATACCGATACCGAAAAGTCCAAAAAGCCAATACCGATACCGATTATACCGGTACGGTACCGGTGTGGTATCGGTATTTTACCTTAAAATACCGATACCATACCGATCCCGTAACGATACCGATAATACCGAAACCGAAAACCTCTAAATGTGGGTACCGATACCGATACCGAACACCCTCGATTCGGTACGGGATCGGTATTTTTTCGGTTCGGGATCGGTTTTCGGGACCGTATGCTCATCCCTAAACAGTAGTACCAGCTGCATTTGCAAGTTCTTCCATGCCTAGCATTTACCATTTTAAATAATTCCCCTGCTATTTCATTGACTTGACTATGTTTACATCAGATTCACAATTTCTAGTCCTCCTAAATTTTTTTCCACATTTGAATAATCAATTATTCTTCTGGTTATGAAGAGTTAATTGAATCAAAAGTCCATCACATATTCATGTGATAGTGTTTTCTTTGCCAATTCAACACCTCAAAAAGAGGTGGTCAACTAGGTGGAGTTGAGAGCTTTTAATCAGCAACCTGAACAAAAATCGGGTTACTTGTGTATTATTACCTAGCTATTTAAACTGTAGACGGCAGAATCTTTTTTGCATAAAACAGTACTTTCAAAGCATAGGAAAATTTATAACGGTTGGTAAAACACTATTTAACAGCCCAAGTCTAATCACTAAATACCAATAACATGAAATGTGTCTTAATCAAACCAATCATCGATAAAGGCATCCCAAACAAAACAAAACTAAAGTACGAAACTAAGTTTCAACACATTGTCAATATCATATCAAATGCACGGGTCATGTATGGCCCTTCCCTTCGCGACTCAAGGGATCACACCTTCCTTAAATACACATTTAATTATATGTGGTGGTGAGTTCTAATTAAATCATTTAAGTTAAAACATTCACTAGTTCCGAACTCATGCCATTATATGCCCCTAATAAATACATGTTTATCCCCATTATATGTCCCTAGCAAATATATGTTTATCCCAGGCACCTCAACAACCCCATTCATCATTGGACACTTTCATATATAGGCAAGTCACATGTATTACGACTATGACAGATTGACAGTCTTGTTTGTTTGACAAGTGCGTATGTTGAAAGTTTTTGCTTAGTTTCACATGGTTAGCATTTCAAACCCATCTGTGGTTTACCCTAAAATTAGGACTAGGACCACTGACCTAGAGTGATTCGGGACCTGAAGTAAATGGAGCGGACATGCGGACTACTACGAAAGATGGCAAAATTAATTAATATATGGTTTTAAATCTCTATATTAGTACATTGATAATCTATTTTTTCAAAGAAAACCATTATAGTGTGATTTTGTTTGAATCTATTTTGGGTGGTTTTTAGTCCGTTTGGTCCACCCAAGTCTTAACCTTGAAGTCAAAATTGACCATACATCAATAATTCACACACATGTAATCCATTCTGTTTGGTTGGAATCATAACCAGCCAGGTTAGCATAAAACTGCATTGATTTTGTGTAAAAAAATGCACACAAACAAGCCTTATAGAAGATAGTGTAATTAAAAACGATTCGGTTTATGATTTAGCAAAACATGTCTAGGAACACAAGATCCAAAGGGGTTGATAACTTCATAAAAACATACATAAAAAAGACACCAAGAAAGTACAAACCTGAACTGCTAAGTAACATGTAGAAACCAACTACTTAATCATTCGCTAATGGAAGAATTTCTGCAGAATCATTAAGCCGTGTCCTGCCCATCTATAAAGGCAACATGCTTTCAACATAACCCCCAATTTGATTGACCTTCATGGTTGTTGACAATGGAAATTGATGACCCGAAGCGAATTGTAAATCTTTAAAACATCTACTTTTTCTGTTATAGATAAATACACTATTCGCAACATTCCTGAAAAACTTGCTCTTGAGGAAGATAACCTCGTCCATGCTAACAGAACCCACTGGGAAAGGCAAATCTAGTTTAATCCAAGACATGGGAAACGTAATGATTTCTTTGATCCAAACACGGTTTTCATAGTCTTGTAATATCCAAATATGCATTTCATTTTTTTCCAACACACGATCATGACAAACAACTCCTATACAGCCATTGATGTTTATGAAGCAAGGTTTGTTAACTTTAAAGTGGGATTTGCCATTCTTAAAGTACCGTGCATAAGATACATGTGGAGCAACCCCTTGAGGAGTGTTAATTATTGAGAACTTCTCCGTTCTCAAGTCAAACCCCAAAATGTCATACAAAATGTCATACGGTTCAGAAAGCATTAGATGCACTACACTATTCACACAAACACTATAGTAGTAGCGGTACCCATAGTGGCGGACCAATCTATCCCAATTAAAACCAACAGGAGGCTCCACATAGATCTTTCTCCACGAATAATCCGACATAGAGAAAATCATAATCTCCAATTTAGCAGATTTATAAGACTTCCTGAGAAACAAAATCTTATGTTCGTTTTTAGACTCGTCGAACCCGAATAAGTAACAGCCCTTAGTACTAGGGTGATCTGGAAGAGGGAGTTTAAAAATGCTGTGTGTGCTAGGGTTAACAAGGAAAACCTGAGGGTAACGGGAAGCAGAACACTTTTTGGCGCAAGCAAAACATACTAAGCCGTTCAAATGCTGGGCTACTGTGATATCATTAGGACGGACGTCGTCAAGTGTCATGAGATGAGTTACGGGGCCACCCTCATGACTGACGGAGAGAAAGTGTTTTTTGCGAGTGGACTGATCGTAAGCGGAAAAGAATAAGGCGGTGCGGTGGGGGCGAGTGGAGTGGAGTTTGGTGAATGAAGGATCGGAGATGCGAGAGAGCCATGGTTTAGAGACCGATCTGAATCGAAGAATGGATTTAACTGGGAGTCTCAGGATTATATCTTCAATGATTTCAGCTGGGAACGAAACTTTTTTCTTCTTGGCAGATCGATCAACCGTTTTCTTCGTTGATTGTTCTTCTTCGTCTGTTAGGGTTTTCATTTTGTTGATACAGGGGAACTAGTGGGAGTAGAAAGGTTGCAGGAGAAGGTTTATTTAACACTAACTTTTTAGGCCTTTCTAAACTACTAGGGTGCAAAGTGCAAACGAGTCAAGCCCCCAGCTCGACGCTCGGTTAACTTATAAGAGCTTGAGCTTGGCTTGTTGGTAATTTTTGAAGATCGGGCTCGGCTCGTTTATTATTTATTAATTAATATGTTAAATAAAAATAATATAAATATTAGTTCGTTTAGGCGCGTGAGCTCGATAAGTGGAGCTCGAGCTCGGTCTCGTTTACTATAAAACTTTAAATTAGTGGTAAATATTATTAAATGATTAAAAAAATAATATTACACTAAGCTTGATAAGGCTCGACGAGCCTAACGAGCTTCACATGCCAGGCTCGAGCTCGGGCTCGATAAATTAACGAGCTTTGTTTTAGGCTAAAGCTCGGCTCGAGCTCAGCTCGAGCTCGATAAGGCTCGGCTTGTTTCGAGCTTTTTACTGAGCCGATGTGGAGTAGATCGCGAGTGGCTCGGCTCGTTTGCACCCCTAGTTACACCCGTGCTACGCACAGCGATATACGAAAGACATACGAATATTTAAGAGAATTTTAATGTAAACGTAATTGTACCGTAGCCCGACCGTCTAACCTCAACCATAACAGCATTGCCATCTATCTGTGACCTCCGCAACACGTAATTTAACTATTTGCAGCAAAAGCTATTGGTTTAAACCCTTAAAAGTACAGTCACACCTCTAAAACATGTAACCGATTAGTAACCTATGGTTACCAAATAACCGAAACCAATTATTTTGATGCTGGTTTATTAAAAACTGGTTCGGTTTTCTAATCGGTTTTTAAAAACCTAACCTCTACATCCCAAAGAAAAAAGAAAAATCAAATAAGCAAAGTTTACCCAAATGGACTTTTCCTTTCCATATCAATTAAGGGCCTGTTTGGTAGCATCTTTAAACTGCTGACTTGCATTGACACTTGTATTGGAATTAACTATTTGACACTCTCTGACTTTACTACCACACTGGTTCACCATTGCTATTGACTTCAACTATTTGATGTCAAGTTTTGATTATTATCTTCAAAATTAGCATTTTGACCTACTATGGTATGTAAAGAGAAAATAACTTTACCAAACATGGTAATCAATTTCAAAAAAAAAGGGATAGTTGCACAAATAAACATTTGACCAAAGTCATTTGCAAAAATAAACATAATATGCGTCTAAACAGCAGGGACGAGACACTCTTTGCGTCTAAACAACAGGGACGAGACACGTGTAAAGCTTTCAGACGCCTTAATTTTTAAGGTCCCTGCGTTTAATCTTTAGACGCGAAAAAGGATTGCGTCTAAAGAACAGACTCTTAAATTAATGAGTCTAAAACTCTTTAATTTAAGAGTCTGTTCTTTAGACCCAATCCTTTTTCGCGTCTAAAGATTAGACGCAGGGACCTTAAAAATTAAGGCGTCTGAAGGCTTTACACGTGACTTTCTAGAAAAAAGAGCCTGACTTGCTAGAAGTCTTTTTTCATTGCTTCGCTTACAGTTTAAAAGCACAAGATTCAAAAAGTTGGTAAAACCATGTTTAACAGTAGAAACTCCATAACATACATCAAACAAAGCTCAAACCTGATTCCCAAAATAAGATGCAGGAACAAATATACGAATTCTTGTAGTGGAGTTCATCATACCCAAAATATTATTCACAAGATAACTCTTGCCCATGAAGAACTTGTATTGGATCATCAAGTCTTGTTCCGTTCCTCTATAAGGGCAGCACGCTTTCAACATAGCACTTAATGTGATCAAACTTCAAGGTTTCTGAGCCCAAAATTTGAAGACCAAACGTGAATTGTAATGATTTAAAGCATCTACTCTTCTTGTTATAAATAAGTACACTGATCGCATTATTCCTACACGACTTGCTCGAGTAAAAGATGAACTCATCCATATTAAGAGAATCTACATGCAAAGGCTTGCCTAATTCCATCCAAGACTCAGGGAACGTAATGACTTCTCTGACCCAAATATGATTTTCATAGTCTTGTAATACCCAAATATGCGTTTCGTTGTTTCACACCCCAAGATGATGAAAAACAACTCCTAGACACCCATTGATGTTTATGAGATAAGGTCTATAATCTTTGGACATAAATACACTTGTACGTATGCGGGACACAACAGCTTGAGGAGTGTTTATTATTGAGAACTTCTCAGTCCTCAAGTCAAACCCAATAATGTCATGGGAGCTTAGACGCATCATATGTATAACGCTATTGACACAAACACTACTATGGATGTTTGTGTAAAACCCAACGGGAGGCTCCACATCGATCTTTCTCCATGAATAATTTGACATAGAGAAAACCATAAATTCCAGTTTGTTAAGATATATCCTGATCATGAGAATTTTATGTTCGTTTCGGGACTCATCGAACCCAAACAAGGAACAGACAGAAGTCTTTCCATCAGCTGGATGATGGAGTTTATATTTCTTATGCGTGCAAGGGTTAACAAGGAAAGCCTGAGCGTAATTATTTTTGATGAAGTAATCGGCGAAAGTAAAACATACTAACCCGTTTTCCATCTGAATAGTATTAGAAGAATAAAGATTGTCGAATGTCATGAGATGAGTGAGGGGTCCACCGACATGAGATGCGGAGAAAAGGTGTCGTTTGCGAGTGGATTTATCGTAAGCGGAAAATAATAAGGAGGTGCGGTGGGTAGTGATGGAGCGAGTGACGTGTAGTTTGGTGAATGAAGGATGGGAGATGAGTGAGAGCCATGGTTTAGAGACGGACCTGAATCGGAGTAAGGATTTGAAGGGGAGTCTGGATAAGATGTCTTCGATGATCTCAACTGGAAACGAAATTGTTGTTGCCGTCGATTGCTTTTCTTCTAGGGTTTCCATCTTCCGGAGAACAACGATGCTGATCTTCTTCTAGGGGGTTTTATACTGATTTTTTTATTGTATTTTATTAATTTAATCTTTTCATTTTTTCACTAATTACATAAATTTGAATATCTTTAAAATTAGTTGACTACCCCGGGAAGGTCCCGGGGTTGAAAAAATTAATATAAGTTAATAAAAAATGATAAAAAATGATAAAAGAAGAAAACTCAAATCACGAAAAGAATAAATAACTTAAACATAATCAATCTTAGTTAAAAAAACATTTATTTAAAAAGTTAAAAAATAAAAAACATAAACCATATTAAACATAATACAATATTAAAAAGATAACTTTCAACATATAATTATCTTCACGTAATTTAAAATATGTTACAATTTGACTTTGACTTATATAAATGTAGAATTCATGATGGGTGTTGAAAAATAAAACCATTCTAATAATACTAATACTAATAGTAATAATTATTAGGGTTGGGTTATTATACAAAGGCTACAAAAAATGAGAAGGGTGAGAAGGATACAAAAAAAAACACAATAGATCATCAAATATGACACAATGAGCCACAAAATATAACACAGTGCCAAAAAATATAACACAATGCTGAATAAAAAAGACACAATGAATTGAAAAAAATGACACAACGATGAAAATAAGAAAAAGACACAATGGTACATAAAAGACATAATGATATAACGCATATTCTAAAAACTACAAGCTAAAACCCCAAAAAAACGAAGACCTAAAAACTAACGACGTAGGGTTCGATAAGACGATTCCAATGCCGCTTGAATGAGTTCAATCGGAGTCCGTTTGATACCCTTCCTACGACTTCCTTTTTTTCTTTCACTGTGTATTTGATCCTAACCCATAATTATTACTCTTGTAATTAAATAAATAAAAAAAATAACCTTGTTATAAGGTGACACCATGTGTTGCAATGTTGCGCGATTCTTTCTCCTAGCTTCTCTTGATGAAGTATACCTATCCATCTTTAGAAGAGTAAAATTCCAATGATAGCATGGCGATTGGGCTGAATTTCAACATCGTAGATAAGAACCTGGTTTAAAAGAAAAAAAACATGATTAATAAATAACCTGAACACTTTGTGTTTTTTTTTATGAACATAAGCCCACAAAAAAATAGTCGTTTTTTTCTCCATTTTTATATAGCACTATGGTACTCGTTGGAAAGATAATAAAACGCTCGTTAATTTGGTGTAATTTTTTTTATTTAAAAAATCTCGAATATAAAAGATATTAACGTTTAAAAATTATGGGAGAAACATAAGAGAGAAAAATTTAAATTTGTTTTTAAATTCTTTTTTTTTTCTAAAATAACTCAATTTAATTTAAGTAATTGAGAATTGAGAGATAGAGAGATAAATTTAGGGTTTTATGTTTATCTTTTTTTTTAATTAAAAAAGAAAATAATTCAAAAACACTAAAATCTTTCAATTATGATGCCACGTGGCAGTTCCATGAAGAGGTTGAAGGCACTATTGCACGCCACGTCAGCAATGTTCAATTCTTTTATATATATTAATTAATAGATTTACTAACTTCACCCTTGGGTTTGTGTTTGTTTGTTAGTTTTAGGTACTGATCAAAAGTGAGCATAAACAAACACAAATGAACGTTCACGAATATAGACACATAGATGATTGAAATAATACTAATATGCAATACATGACTAATATCGATTAAATAATATGTTACTAGGAATTTTGAAGTACTTAAATTAAAATAAAAGTTAAAGAACCTAAAGAACTGTCAAACATAAACAAATACGTAAATGAACGTTCACAAACATACGCACCTTGGTCGAGTAAAAGATGATGTTGTCCATATTAAAAGAATCTACAGGTAAAGGCTTGCCTAAGTTGATCCAAGACTGGGGCAATGTGATGATTTCTCTTACCCAAACATTATTTCCACAGTCTTGTAATATCCAGATACGCATTATGTCGTTTACCGCTAGATGATGATGACAAACAACTCCTAGACACCCATCAATATTTATGAGGTAAGGTAAATTATATTCACTAGTCCGTATGTCGGACACAACTTGAGGAGTGTTAATTATTAAGAACTTCTCTGTCCTCAAGTCAAACCCAATAATGTCATGGGAGAATAGAGGCATCATATGTATAACGCTATTGACACAAACACAACTATCGATGCATGAATAAAACCCAACAGGGGGCTCCACATCGATCTTTCTCCATGAATAATTTGACATACAGAAAACCATAAATTCCGGTTTGTCAAGATATATCCTGATCGTGAGAATTTTACCAATTCTTCCATGCCTAGCATTTACCATTTCAAATAATTCCCCTGCCATTTCATTGACTTGACTATGTTTACATCAGATTCACAAATTGTATAATTCGAATAGTCTGCTGCATATTCAACAATCACTTGTGATCAAGAAGCGTTAATTGAACAAAAGTCCTTGACAACTTCTAATCCTCCTAGATTTTCACTACCATTTTTAAGGAAATCAACACAATTTCATTCCACAACCATAACAAATTACAAGAGAATGATAGGTAGACGGGCAACAAGTTGCGCCGCTACATCCTCTTGTATTCACTACATGTTTATGAATTTGAAATATTCTCATCTTGTTTTGCTGATATTATTACCTAGCTATTTAAACTGTATATTGCAGAACCTTTTTGCATAAAACAATACTTTCAAAACATAGGAAAATTTATAACAGTTGATAAAACACTATTCAACAGCCCAAGCCTAAATCACTAAATACCAATAACATGAAATGTGTCTTAATCAAACCAATCATCGATAAAGGCATCCAAACAAAACAAAACTAAAGTACGAAACTAAGTTTCACCACATTGTCAATATCATATTCAAATGCACTGATCATGTATGGCCCTTCCCTTTGCTAGTCAAGGGATCACACCTTCCTTACATACACTTTTAATTGAATGTGGTGACTTCATAAAAACATACATAAAAAAGACACCAACAAAGTACAAACCTGAACTTCTAAGTAACATGTAGAAACCAACTACTTAATCATTCGCTAATGGAAGAATTTCTGCAGAATCATTAAGCCGTGTCCTGCCCATCTATAAAGGCAACATGCTTTCAACATAACCCCCAATTTGATTGACCTCCATGGTTGTTGACAATGGAAATTGATGACCCGAAGCGAATTGTAAATCTTTAAAACATCTACTTTTTCTGTTATAGATAGATACACTATTCGCAACATTCCTGAACATCTTGCTCTTGAGGAAGATAACCTCGTCCATGCTAACAGAACCCACTGGGAAAGGCAAATCTAGTTTGATCCAAGACTTGGGAAACGTAATGATTTCTTTGATCCAAACACGGTTTTCATAGTCTTGTAATATCCAAATATGCATTTCATTTTTTTCCAACACACGATCATGACAAACAACTCCTATACAGCCATTGATGTTTATGAAGCAAGGTTCGTTATCTTTAAAGTGGTATTCGCCATTCTTAAAGTACCGTTCATCAGATACATGTGGAGCAACCCCTTGAGGAGTGTTAATTATTGAGAACTTCTCTGTTCTCAAGTCAAACCCCAAAATGTCATACGGTTTACAAAGCATTAGATGCACTACACTATTCACACAAACACTATAGTAGTAGCGGTACGCATAGTGGCGGACCAATCTATCCCAATTAAAACCAATAGGAGGCTCCACATAGATCTTTCTCCACGAATAATCCGACATAGAGAAAATCATAATCTCCAATTTAGCAGATTTATAAGACTTCCTGATAAACAAAATCTTATGTTCGTTTTTAGACTCGTCGAACCCGAATAAGTAACACCCCTTAGTACTAGGGTGATCTGGAAGAGGGAGTTTAAAAATGCTGTGTGTGCTAGGGTTAACAAGGAAAACCTGAGGGTAACGGGAAGCAGAACACTTTTTGGCGCAAGCAAAACATACTAAGCCGTTCAAATGCTGGGCTACTGTGATATCATTACGACGGACGTCGTCAAGTGTCATGAGATGAGTTACGGGGCCACCCTCATGACTGACGGAGAGAAAGTGTTTTTTGCGAGTGGACTGATCGTAAGCGGAAAAGAATAAGGCGGTGTGGTGGGGACGAGTGAGGTGGAGTTTGGTGAATGAAGGATCGGAGATGCGAGAGAGCCATGGTTTGGAGACGGATCTGAATCGAAGAATGGATTTAACTGGAAGTCTGAGGATTATATCTTCAATGATTTCAACTGGGAACGAAACCTTTTTCTTCTTGGCAGATCGATCAACCGTTTTCTTCGTTGATTGTTCTTCTTCGTCTGTTAGGGTTTTCATTTTGTTGATACAGGGGAACTAGTGGGAGTAGAAAGGTTGCAGGAGAAGGTTTATTTAACACTAACTTTTTAGGCCTTTCTAAACTACTAGATTACACCTAGGGTGCAAAGTGCAAACGAGTCAAGCCCCCAGCTCGACTAGGCTTGAGCTCAAGCTCGGTTAACTTATAAGAGCTTGAGCTTGGCTTGTTGGTAATTTTTGAAGATCGGGCTCGGCTCGTTTATTATTTATTAATTAATATGTTAAATAAAAATAATATAAATATTAGTTCGTTTAGGCGCGTGAGCTCGATAAGTGGAGCTCGAGCTCGGTCTCGTTTACTATAAAACTTTAAATTAGTGGTAAATATTATTAAATGATTAAAAAAATAATATTACACTAAGCTTGATAAGGCTCGACGAGCCTAACGAGCTTCACATGCCAGGCTCGAGCTCGGGCTCGATAAATTAACGAGCTTTGTTTTAGGCTAAAGCTCGGCTCGAGCTCAGCTCGAGCTCGATAAGGCTCGGCTTGTTTCGAGCTTTTTACCGAGCCGATGTGGAGTAGATCGCGAGTGGCTCGGCTCGTTTGCACCCCTAGTTACACCCGTGCTACGCACAGCGATATACGAAAGACATACGAATATTTAAGAGAATTTTAATGTAAACGTAATTGTACCGTAGCCCGACCGTCTAACCTCAACCATAACAGCATTGCCATGTATCTGTGACCTCCGCAACACGTAATTTAACTATTTGCAGCAAAAGCTATTGGTTTAAACCCTTAAAAGTACAGTCACACCTCTAAAACATGTAACCGATTAGTAACCTATGGTTACCAAATAACCGAAACCAATTATTTTGATGCTGGTTTATTAAAAACTGGTTCGGTTTTCTAATCGGTTTTTAAAAACCTAACCTCTACATCCCAAAGAAAAAAGAAAAATCAAATAAGCAAAGTTTACCCAAATGGACTTTTCCTTTCCATATCAATTAAGGGCCTGTTTGGTAGCATCTTTAAACTGCTGACTTGCATTGACACTTGTATTGGAATTAACTATTTGACACTCTCTGACTTTACTACCACACTGGTTCACCATTGCTATTGACTTCAACTATTTGATGTCAAGATTTGATTATTATCTTCAAAATTAGCATTTTGACCTACTATGGTATGTAAAGAGAAAATAACTTTGCACAAGCAACTGCAAATTACTTTCTTCTTGTATCTTTGACATTGATTTTTTTTTGCCATAGACCAAACATGGTAATCAATTTCAAAAAAAAGGGATAGTTGCACAAATAAACATTTGACCAAAGTCATTTGCAAAAATAAACATAATATGCGTCTAAACAGCAGGGACGAGACACTCTTTGCGTCTAAACAACAGGGACGAGACACGTGTAAAGCTTTCAGACGCCTTAATTTTTAAGGTCCCTGCGTTTAATCTTTAGACGCGAAAAAGGATTGCGTCTAAAGAACAGACTCTTAAATTAATGAGTCTAAAACTCTTTAATTTAAGAGTCTGTTCTTTAGACCCAATCCTTTTTCGCGTCTAAAGATTAGACGCAGGGACCTTAAAAATTAAGGCGTCTGAAGGCTTTACACGTGACTTTCTAGAAAAAAGAGCCTGACTTGCTAGAAGTCTTTTTTCATTGCTTCGCTTACAGTTTAAAAGCACAAGATTCAAAAAGTTGGTAAAACCATGTTTAACAGCAGAAACTCCATAACATACATCAAACAAAGCTCAAACCTGATTCCCAAAATAAGATGCAGGAACAAATATACGAATTCTTGTAGTGGAGTTCATCATACCCAAAATATTATTCACAAGATAACTCTTGCCCATGAAGAACTTGTATTGGATCATCAAGTCTTGTTCCGTTCCTCTATAAGGGCAGCACGCTTTCAACATAGCACTTAATGTGATCAAACTTCAAGGTTTCTGAGCCCAAAATTTGAAGACCAAACGTGAATTGTAATGATTTAAAGCATCTACTCTTCTTGTTATAAATAAGTACACTGATCGCATTATTCCTACACGACTTGCTCGAGTAAAAGATGAACTCATCCATATTAAGAGAATCTACATGCAAAGGCTTGCCTAATTCCATCCAAGACTCAGGGAACGTAATGACTTCTCTGACCCAAATATGATTTTCATAGTCTTGTAATACCCAAATATGCGTTTCGTTGTTTCACACCCCAAGATGATGAAAAACAACTCCTAGACACCCATTGATGTTTATGAGATAAGGTCTATAATCTTTGGACATAAATACACTTGTACGTATGCGGGACACAACAGCTTGAGGAGTGTTTATTATTGAGAACTTCTCAGTCCTCAAGTCAAACCCAATAATGTCATGGGAGCTTAGACGCATCATATGTATAACGCTATTGACACAAACACTACTATGGATGTTTGTGTAAAACCCAACGGGAGGCTCCACATCGATCTTTCTCCATGAATAATTTGACATAGAGAAAACCATAAATTCCAGTTTGTTAAGATATATCCTGATCATGAGAATTTTATGTTCGTTTCGGGACTCATCGAACCCAAACAAGGAACAGACAGAAGTCTTTCCATCAGCTGGATGATGGAGTTTATATTTCTTATGCGTGCAAGGGTTAACAAGGAAAGCCTGAGCGTAATTATTTTTGATGAAGTAATCGGCGAAAGTAAAACATACTAACCCGTTTTCCATCTGAATAGTATTAGAAGAATAAAGATTGTCGAATGTCATGAGATGAGTGAGGGGTCCACCGACATGAGATGCGGAGAAAAGGTGTCGTTTGCGAGTGGATTTATCGTAAGCGGAAAATAATAAGGAGGTGCGGTGGGTAGTGATGGAGCGAGTGACGTGTAGTTTGGTGAATGAAGGATGGGAGATGAGTGAGAGCCATGGTTTAGAGACGGACCTGAATCGGAGTAAGGATTTGAAGGGGAGTCTGGATAAGATGTCTTCGATGATCTCAACTGGAAACGAAATTGTTGTTGCCGTCGATTGCTTTTCTTCTAGGGTTTCCATCTTCCGGAGAACAACGATGCTGATCTTCTTCTAGGGGGTTTTATACTGATTTTTTTATTGTATTTTATTAATTTAATCTTTTCGTTTTTTTCACTAATTACATAAATTTGAATATCTTTAAAATTAGTTGACTACCCCGGGAAGGTCCCGGGGTTGAAAAAATTAATATAAGTTAATAAAAAATGATAAAAAATGATAAAAGAAGAAAACTCAAATCACGAAAAGAATAAATAACTTAAACATAATCAATCTTAGTTAAAAAAAACATTTATTTAAAAAGTTAAAAAATAAAAAACATAAACCATATTAAACATAAGGGTTAGGATCAAATACACAGTGAAAGAAAAATAGGAAGTCGTAGGAAGGGTATCAAACTGACTCCGATTGAACTCATTCAAGCGGCATTGGATTCGTTTTATCGAACCCTACAACGTGAGTTTTTAGGTCTTCGTTTTTTTGAGGTTTTAGCTTGTGGTTTTTAAAATATGCGTTATATCATTGTGTCTTTCATGTACCATTGTGTCTTTTTCTTATTTTCATCATTGTGTCATTTTTTCAATTGATTGTGTCTTTTTTCTTCAGCATTGTGTTATATTTTTTGGCACTGTGTTATATTTTGTGGCTCATTGTGTCATATTTCATGATTCATTGTGTTTTTTGTATCCTTCTCATCCTTCTCATTTTTATTACCTTGTGTAGAATAACTTGACCCTTAAACATAATACAATATTAAAAAGATAACTTTCAACATATAATTATCTTCACGTAATTTAAAATATGTTACAATTTGACTTTGACTTATATAAATGTAGAATTCATGATGGGTGTTGAAAAATAAAACCATTCTAATAATACTAATACTAATAGTAATAATTATTAGGGTTGGGTTATTATACAAAGGCTACAAAAAATGAGAAGGGTGGGAAGGATACAAAAAAAACACAATAGATCATCAAATATGACACAATGAGCCACAAAATATAACACAGTGCCAAAAAATATAACACAATGCTGAATAAAAAAGACACAATGAATTGAAAAAAATGACACAACGATGAAAATAAGAAAAAGACACAATGGTACATCTATCTATATAATAATTGAGGTCATCTAGGGTTGAATGAAGCCTTAGAGAGTGTTTGAGCTATCCATATTGTATATGGAGCTCCAACTAACTCACTATAAATACTCTTTTCTAAACATAAATCTACACTACATTCTTCCATCATACTCTCTAACAAATCTTCCAACCAACATTCATCCTTCTTCTTCTTTTGCATTCTTGATTCTAGGTCATGTATTCTATTGAAACATACCATCGCACATCCATATTTTTTTGCATTATTGATTATGTTCGAAATATAAATGGTTAGTGTGTACTGGCCGAATCAATTGAGTGATTTTATGCATTCTTGATTCTGTTCACACGTGATAATTTTTTTATTCATTCTTTAATCTGGATTTATAAACGGTTGTTTGTCTTCGATTTGACAAGTTTTCCTCCCTGACCTTAAATTAAGGTTTGAAGAACCTTTAATATGTGTTTATTTTGTTTTATTCTTTTAGTCGATTTGTTAATCTAATGTTGAGAATGATTTGTAGGTACTCAGGGTACTGTGCTTGGAGAGGGGTGTTGGATCTTTCTGGTGATGTAAACTCGGAGATTTATGCAGGATTGCGAAAGGTTTATCAAGATCTCGGCAAGTGCCTGAACTTCGATTTAGGTAGTGGAACGCATGCCGTTTTTATGACCTTTTGAACAAGAAGATCAACTGGATATGGTATGTCAATCAACCCGAGCCACAACTCAAGGTGATTGATCATCTTTTTAACTTAGAATCCTAACGTTTTTTAATGTTTATGAAATTATAAGTATTAACCTCCCCGCCTACTTATTGAATTTTTTAGGGGAGTTTGGTAACTATGAAAGTAAGCAATGATATGATCAAGAAGATGCTAGAGGAAGCAGAGAAAACATGGGTTCCTGAACTTGTAAGAGTAATAAAAGAGACCAAAGAACCATTTTTGAATGTCATATATGATTGTGATCCTCTGCACCGGATTGTTTGGGACCGTGTGGTGCTTATTGGAGACGCGGCTCACCCAACAACGCCACATGGTTTGAGGAGTACAAACATGTCCATTTTGGATGCAGCGGTTCTTGCAAAGATCTTCAACAAAAGTCAATTACGAAAATTTTGTTGACATTTACTCATGCCTTCAATTACCATTGATTATGCCATTATAATTATTATTATTAATTATTAATATTGACTAATTATAGTTGACATTGACTCATGCCTTCAATTACCATTGATTATGCCATTATAATTATTATTATTATTAATTATTAATATTGACTAATTATAGTTGACATTGACGCATGCCTTCAATTACCATTGATTATGCCATTATAATTATTATTATTAATTATTAAAATTGACTAATTATAGTTGACATTGACTCATGCCTTCAATTACCATTGATTATGCCATTATAATTATTATTATTAATTATTAATATTGACTAATTATAGTTGACATTGACTCATGCCTTCAATTACCATTGATTATGCCATTATAATTATTATTATTAATTATTAATATTGACTAATTATAGTTGACATTTACTTAACCATTGATTAAATGTCATTATAATTATTATTATTAATTATTAATATTGACTAATAACATTAATAATTAATAATAGTTGACATTTACTCATGCCTTCAATTACTCATGCCTTCAATTACCATTGATTATGCCATTATATTAATAATAATAATTATAATGGCATAATCAATGGTAATTGAAGGCATGAGTCAATGTCAACCATTGATTATGCCATTATAATTATTATTAAGACATTTTGAATAAATGGAATTAATCATTTTGCTGAAGGTATGCAAGGTTATGGACTTAAGTGGTGTAAATCTTTTAATATGTCTTTATACGATCTCTATCAATGAAGGTTAGATCTAAGCAATTAAATGTGATTAATATTACATAATTCTTCAAAGTTATATTTCAAACAATTTACCGCTGACAAAACCGACGCCCATTAACCTTTTAAGGAGGCGCCGGACAATTATAAAGAGTATTTTAATGGTGTTGATTCTAAAAGCAAATTCTTTTTAAAGAACATAAGACGGTTCAACTCTATGTTTGCATTTACTTTCATGGGTGGAAAAATTGATAAGTCTATAAATCATGGTAATGCTCCTTTCATCTATCGTATAAGTGGTGAGAACTACCATGCTTTGGGAAATCTTTTACCATCACATGGACAAAATCCAGTATTCTCTCAGCTATACATCTATGATACTGAAAATGAAGTTTCGAATAGAATAAATGTCGTTGGGTATGTTTTTTTTTTCTTAATGTCTTTTGTTTCGAACGGTATACATACCCAAATGCTTTTCAATCTAATACATTCATCTTATTTATAGTGATGCAGACGAGGATCACTCATCAGAAAAGGCGCTTGAGTTTCAAATTGTAAAAGAATTGAAAAAAATGTTGGATGACAAAAACTCCTTGGTGAAATCTTATAGAATGGCGAGAGATTGCTTTCAGAAGAATCCTGATGCACAAGTCAAGCTTCGATTAAACGGAATGAGGAAAGAAGATGGTAGAACATACAACCTGCCCACAGTTTCTGAAGTTGCTGCATTGATAATTGGTGACCTCAATGAAGAAACAGATAAACGTGATATTATCGTGCAGACCATTGACGGAAAGCTAAAAAGAGTTAGTGAGTTACATCCGTCGTATCTTGCTCTTCAGTATCCATTGTTGCTTCCTTATGGTGACGATGGATATAGAATTGACATCCTTCACAACAATGTTCCCTTACCAAATGAAAGCTCATCTTCAAATTCAAAAAACAAAAAAAATGACCGTCAAAAAAATGTTATCTTACCAGATGGGAGCTCATCTTCAAATACAAAAAACAAAAAACATGAAAGTACAACAATGAGGGAGTTTTTTGCTTATAGGATTCAAGATAGGAGTAATGAATTCTCCCTAATTCTTAATGCAAGGAGACTTTTACAGCAATTTTTAGTTGATTCATATACAATGATTGAAATGGAAAGATTAAATTTCATCAAGGGTAAGCAAACCCTTATTAGGAGTGAGAAGTATAATGTCCTAAGCAAACAAAGAGAAGAAGGACAAACAGAGACATCAAGCATGGGTCAACGAGTTATTATTCCATCTTCTTTTACAGGTGGCGCTAGATATATGATGCAAAATTATCTAGACGCAATGGCAATATGCAAGTGGTACGGATACCCTGACTATTTTATTACAATTACTTGTAATCCTGAATGGCCAGAGATGAGAATATATCTTCAAGATACCACTCTTAGACCAGAAGATAGGCCAGACATTTTACGCAGGTTGTTTAAAATAAAACTTGATTCGATAATTAGAGACCTGAAAGGTAAACACTTATTTGGAACTGTTGAAGCTGGTACGAATACATGAAGTTTATTTTATTAGAACATTATTTATTTATTTTTTTAACCTTTATAACTTATTTTATTTTGTTTGCTACCAATACTTTGCAGTTGTATACACGGTTGAGTTTCAAAAACGTGGATTACCGCATGCACACATCTGTTTGTTCATGGCCGCTGGTTATAAGCTTCCAACAGTTGACCATATTGACAACTTCATTTCAGCTGAGTTACCAAATAAAGATGAGGAGCCAGAATTGTATGAACTTGTACGTGAGTTTATGATTCACGGTCCTTGTGGACCTTTGAACATGCGTTGTCCGTGTATGTTCAAAAAACTTCCCAAAGAATTTTCAGCATGAAACCTCTATCGATAATGATGGTTATGCATTGTATAGACGAAGAGATAATGGTTCGTTTGTAGAAAAGTCTGGTGAGCAGTTAGATAACAGATATGTCGTTCCGTATAACAACTCTTCTTAAAAGATACCAGGCACATATCAACGTTGAATGGTGTAACCAAGCTGGATCCATTAAGTATTTATTTAAATACATTAACAAGGGTCCAGATGGAGTTACTGTTAATTTTGTGGAAAGCAAGAAAGTACCGGGTGAAGACATAGTGGTTGATGAAGTCAAAGGATTTTATGATTGTCGTTATATTTCTGCGTGTGAGGCTTCATGGAGAATATTCTCATATGATATTCATTACAGGACACCTACTGTAATGAGATTACCTTTTCATCTACCCGGTGAACAAAGAATTGTTTTCGATGCTACGCAGGACATTGACGACGTTCTCAATAAACCCTCTTGTGCTACATCTATGTTTTTGGGTTGGATGGAACGCAACAAAAATGATGCCAATGCAAGGCAACTAACTTACATCCAATTCCCTTCACAATATGTTTGGAAAGCACAAGAAAGAAAATGGGAGCCTAGGCAAAGAATAAAGTCAATTGGTCGGATTCATTCAGTTCCTGCTTCTGTTGGTGAAGCTTATTTTTTGAGAATTCTTTTGAATAAGGTTAAAGGACCAACATCATTTCAAGATATTATTAAAGTTGATGGGAAAGTCCAATCCTCTTTTAGGGATGCATGCTACGCTATGGGACTCTTGGATGATGATACAGAATATGTTGAAGCAATAAAGGAAGTGGCTTTTGCAGGTTCTGGCCCTTATCTAAGGAACTTATTTGCAACTCTTTTAGCGTCCAACAGTTTGTCAAGACCTGACATTGTGTGGGAGGAAACATGGAATTATTTGTCTGATGACATTTTACGCAAGAGAAGAATAGATTCAAACTGTCCAGGTTTTTAACTTTTTTTAATATATTATTACTTTAACATAGATTTTCTACAATTTGGTGGACATATACTAAATAAAATTATACTATTTTTAATGGTTCCACATATTCACTTATTCATTTTATATGTTAATTTTATTCTATATATTTCATTCTAACACATTTTTTTCCCAGATTTGATCCTTTCAGACGACGAAATTAAGAATTTAGCTTTACTTGATATCGAGAAGTTCTTATTGCGTAATAGTTCCAGTCTACGACATTTCGTAGGCATGCCATATCCCGAGAATGAGTTTCTATCGTCATTAGACAATCGTCTTATTTGTGAGGAGTTGGGATATGACACAAACAGTTTGGTTGAAGAATTTGATACTCAGTTCGCTTCTTTAACAGATGAACAGAAAAATATTTATAACTGTGTAATGAAAGCTGTCGATGAGAAGAAAGGAGGAGTTTTTTTTGTTTATGGTTACGGTGGTACTGGTAAAACGTTCCTGTGGAAGACACTAGCTTCATCCATAAGATGTAAACGAAAGATTGTTTTGAATGTTGCTTCGAGTGGTATTGCATCTTTGCTATTGGCAGGTGGTAGGACAGCACATTCCAGGTTTCGTATTCCTATAAACCTAACTTAAGATTCTATGTGTTACATACCACCTAACGGTGATGTTGCACAACTGCTTAAAAAACCGATTTAATTATCTGGGATGAAGCACCCATGACTCATAAACATGCCTTTGAAGCACTAGATCGAAGCTTAAAAGATGTATTTGTTGTTCATCCTGATGACTCGTCTGATTTGTTATTTGGTGGAAAGGTTGTTGGGTTTGGGGGTGACTTTAGACAAATTCTACCAGTTGTACCAAATGGAACTAGGCATGACATTGTTAATGCCTCTTTAAGTTCATCATACATTTGGCACAGATGCGTTGTTTTAGAGTTGACGAAAAATATGAGGTTGCTTTCAGGAACCTCCAAGTCTGATATCGAGGAAACTAAAAGCTTTGCATCTTGGCTTCTGGATATAGGAGAAGGAAAGGTGGATACAATAAGTGATGATCAGGATGTTATTGAGATACCTGATGACTTACTTATTTCTCAATCTTCGGATCCTGTCTCTGATTTGATATCCTTTGTGTATTCGTCACTTGTGGATAACATCAACATCCCGGATTATTTTCAAGATCGAGCTATATTGGCACCGTTGAATGAAGTTGTCCAAGAAATTAATGATAGATTACTTTCTATGTTTCCAGGTGACGAAGTTGAGTATCTTAGTTCAGACAGTGTTTGTCAGTCCGAAGATGTAAATGAACATGTTGATGAAAGATTAGTTTCTCCCGATGTGCTGAATGGTCTTAAGTTTTCTGGAATACCAAACCATCGTCTGGTTTTGAAAGTTGGTGTTCCTGTAATGTTACTAAGAAACATTGATCAGAAAAGCGGTCTGTGTAATGGGACAAGGTTACAAGTTGTGAAAATGAGAAAACGTGTAATTGAAGCCAAAATCATTTCAGGAAGCAACATTGGAATGCGAACGTTTATTCCAAGAATTACTTTATCCCCTTCGGATAAGAAAATTCCTTTTAAATTTAACAGAAGACAGTTTCCACTTGCTGTTTCTTTCGCAATGACAATAAACAAAAGTCAAGGACAATCGTTATCGAGAGTTGGGTTGTATTTGAAGGATCCAGTTTTTTCGCACGGCCAGTTGTATGTTGCACTATCAAGGGTCAGAAGTCGAGATGGACTGAAGATAGTTATACTGGATGAAGATGGTGAACTGACGAACAAAACATCCAACGTCGTGTACAAAGAAGTATTTCAAGCTTTATGAATAAGGTAAAAAATTTTGATGCATTTTTTTACTTATCATCTTTGAACTTATGTACATACAACTTCAATAATACAAGTTTTATTTGAATACTTTTGTTTTAATATTTAATTTACTACATTAACATTATTTTGATTTTTTTTTCATGGTAGTTGATTGTTTGTTTTGGAATTGCATGTTAATATTAGGTTGGATATATTGATTGGTTTTACGGGCACTCAACTTGAATAATACAACTCTTAGTTTAATATTATTTTTAATTTACTTTGGTTTGCACCGTGGGTCCCCACGGGGCTCTAACCTAGTAAAAGACATAATGATATAACGCATATTCTAAAAACTACAAGCTAAAACCCCAAAAAAACGAAGACCTAAAAACTAACGACGTAGGGTTCGATAAGACGATTCCAATGCCGCTTGAATGAGTTCAATCGGAGTCCGTTTGATACCCTTCCTACGACTTCCTTTTTTTCTTTCACTGTGTATTTGATCCTAACCCATAATTATTACTCTTGTAATTAAATAAATAAAAAAAATAACCTTGTTATAAGGTGACACCATGTGTTGCAATGTTGCGCGATTCTTTCTCCTAGCTTCTCTTGATGAAGTATACCTATCCATCTTTAGAAGAGTAAAATTCCAATGATAGCATGGCGATTGGGCTGAATTTCAACATCGTAGATAAGAACCTGGTTTAAAAGAAAAAAAAACATGATTAATAAATAACCTGAACACTTTGTGTTTTTTTTTTTATGAACATAAGCCCACAAAAAAATAGTCGTTTTTTTCTCCATTTTTATATAGCACTATGGTACTCGTTGGAAAGATAATAAAACGCTCGTTAATTTGGTGTAATTTTTTTTTATTTAAAAAATCTCGAATATAAAAGATATTAACGTTTAAAAATTATGGGAGAAACATAAGAGAGAAAAATTTAAATTTGTTTTTAAATTCTTTTTTTTTCTAAAATAACTCAATTTAATTTAAGTAATTGAGAATTGAGAGATAGAGAGATAAATTTAGGGTTTTATGTTTATCTTTTTTTTTTAATTAAAAAAGAAAATAATTCAAAAACACTAAAATCTTTCAATTATGATGCCACGTGGCAGTTCCATGAAGAGGTTGAAGGCACTATTGCACGCCACGTCAGCAATGTTCAATTCTTTTATATATATTAATTAATAGATTTACTAACTTCACCCTTGGGTTTGTGTTTGTTTGTTAGTTTTAGGTACTGATCAAAAGTGAGCATAAACAAACACAAATGAACGTTCACGAATATAGACACATAGATGATTGAAATAATACTAATATGCAATACATGACTAATATCGATTAAATAATATGTTACTAGGAATTTTGAAGTACTTAAATTAAAATAAAAGTTAAAGAACCTAAAGAACTGTCAAACATAAACAAATACGTAAATGAACGTTCACAAACATACGCACCTTGGTCGAGTAAAAGATGATGTTGTCCATATTAAAAGAATCTACAGGTAAAGGCTTGCCTAAGTTGATCCAAGACTGGGGCAATGTGATGATTTCTCTTACCCAAACATTATTTCCACAGTCTTGTAATATCCAGATACGCATTATGTCGTTTACCGCTAGATGATGATGACAAACAACTCCTAGACACCCATCAATATTTATGAGGTAAGGTAAATTATATTCACTAGTCCGTATGTCGGACACAACTTGAGGAGTGTTAATTATTAAGAACTTCTCTGTCCTCAAGTCAAACCCAATAATGTCATGGGAGAATAGAGGCATCATATGTATAACGCTATTGACACAAACACAACTATCGATGCATGAATAAAACCCAACAGGGGGCTCCACATCGATCTTTCTCCATGAATAATTTGACATACAGAAAACCATAAATTCCGGTTTGTCAAGATATATCCTGATCGTGAGAATTTTACCAATTCTTCCATGCCTAGCATTTACCATTTCAAATAATTCCCCTGCCATTTCATTGACTTGACTATGTTTACATCAGATTCACAAATTGTATAATTCGAATAGTCTGCTGCATATTCAACAATTACTTGTGATCAAGAAGCGTTAATTGAACAAAAGTCCTTGACAACTTCTAATCCTCCTAGATTTTCACTACCATTTTTAAGGAAATCAACACAATTTCATTCCACAACCATAACAAATTACAAGAGAATGATAGGTAGACGGGCAACAAGTTGCGCCGCTACATCCTCTTGTATTCACTACATGTTTATGAATTTGAAATATTCTCATCTTGTTTTGCTGATATTATTACCTAGCTATTTAAACTGTATATTGCAGAACCTTTTTGCATAAAACAATACTTTCAAAACATAGGAAAATTTATAACAGTTGATAAAACACTATTCAACAGCCCAAGCCTAAATCACTAAATACCAATAACATGAAATGTGTCTTATTCAAACCAATCATCGATAAAGGCATCCAAACAAAACAAAACTAAAGTACGAAACTAAGTTTCACCACATTGTCAATATCATATTCAAATGCACTGATCATGTATGGCCCTTCCCTTTGCTAGTCAAGGGATCACACCTTCCTTACATACACTTTTAATTGAATGTGGTGACTTCATAAAAACATACATAAAAAAGACACCAACAAAGTACAAACCTGAACTTCTAAGTAACATGTAGAAACCAACTACTTAATCATTCGCTAATGGAAGAATTTCTGCAGAATCATTAAGCCGTGTCCTGCCCATCTATAAAGGCAACATGCTTTCAACATAACCCCAATTTGATTGACCTCCATGGTTGTTGACAATGGAAATTGATGACCCGAAGCGAATTGTAAATCTTTAAAACATCTACTTTTTCTGTAATAGATAGATACACTATTCGCAACATTCCTGAACATCTTGCTCTTGAGGAAGATAACCTCGTCCATGCTAACAGAACCCACTGGGAAAGGCAAATCTAGTTTGATCCAAGACTTGGGAAACGTAATGATTTCTTTGATCCAAACACGGTTTTCATAGTCTTGTAATATCCAAATATGCATTTCATTTTTTTCCAACACACGATCATGACAAACAACTCCTATACAGCCATTGATGTTTATGAAGCAAGGTTCGTTATCTTTAAAGTGGTATTCGCCATTCTTAAAGTATCGTTCATCAGATACATGTGGAGCAACCCCTTGAGGAGTGTTAATTATTGAGAACTTCACTGTTCTCAAGTCAAACCCCAAAATGTCATACGGTTTACAAAGCATTAGATGCACTACACTATTCACACAAACACTATAGTAGTAGCGGTACGCATAGTGGCGGACCAATCTATCCCAATTAAAACCAATAGGAGGCTCCACATAGATCTTTCTCCACGAATAATCCGACATAGAGAAAATCATAATCTCCAATTTAGCAGATTTATAAGACTTCCTGATAAACAAAATCTTATGTTCGTTTTTAGACTCGTCGAACCCGAATAAGTAACACCCCTTAGTACTAGGGTGATCTGGAAGAGGGAGTTTAAAAATGCTGTGTGTGCTAGGGTTAACAAGGAAAACCTGAGGGTAACGGGAAGCAGAACACTTTTTGGCGCAAGCAAAACATACTAAGCCATTCAAATGCTGGGCTACTGTGATATCATTATAATGGACGTCGTCGAGTGTCATGAGATGAGTTACGGGGCCACCCTCATGACTGACGGAGAGAAAGTGTTTTTTGCGAGTGGACTTATCGTAAGCGGAAAAGAATAAGGCGGTGCGGTGGGGGCGAGTGAGGTGGAGTTTGGTGAATGAAGGATTGGAGATGAGAGAGAGCCATGGTTTGGAGACGGATCTGAATCGGAGAATGGATTTGACAGGGAGAGGATGTCTTCGATGATCTCACATGGCAACGAAATCATTGCTTTCCTGGCTGGTTGATTACCTGCTTCCATCAGTTGCTCATCATCATGTTCTAGGGTTTTCATTTTCTGTAACATAAAAGAGAAAATCATAAGTTAACCTCTACAGTAAGAGGTCCTAAAATTTTACTCGATCATCAAAATCTTACATACACTTTCCATAATAAAAAAAAAAAAAAACCCTGCTAGGGTTAACAATGAAAACGTGAATGTAAGACGATTTCAGGTGGGTAAAACATACTAACCCCTTCATATGCTTCGCTTCTCTGATTATATGTTGTCGTCAATTGTTCATCTTCTAGGGTTTTCATTTTCCGGAGAACAGAGGAGAAAAATGTTGCAGGGCAAGGGACTTATCACTTTCTCACCTATTTTTATTCGGTGAACTTTTTCTTTTTCAATACTCAACCCAAATGAGGTGTCCGGCCTCCACACGAGCTCAGTTTAACTACCGCTTGCTGAAGTAACGGCCTGATGAAAACCGGGTTACCGCTTGCTTTGGTCCGGCGGTTGGGTCAGGTGGTGGTGGTTGTGGTGGTGGTGGTGGTTAATGAACGATGTGACGGAACATTACCTTTTAGGCTTTTATCCCCTTTTAAATCAACCATGATTGGGTTAGTTATCCTATACTTTCTCTATGTGTGTAAGTTGGAAAATGTTTGCAATAGAGAAAAATAAATGAAAAGGCTTCTTAATTATAAAAGATAGGGTACATCATATTCATTGAACAAATGGCTTTTAAATAGCCTACAAGAACCAACGTAAATAAACAGGAACCATCTAAAAACTAGCCACTAAATCGTGTTACTCTGTCAACTCGGTCAACACGTACACTGACCTGAAATCCAAGTGACCCGCAAACTAACCCATGAACAACCGATTAACCTAACATAAGTCTAGTCTTGTTCCTCTATAAAGACACCATGCTTTCAACATAACACCTAATATTATCGAACCGCAATCTTCTTGACAACGAAAATTGATGACCTGAAGTGAAACGTAACGATTTAAAACATCTACTTTTCTTATTATAGACGGGTGCACTTATCATTTTACTAGAATACTTGCTGGAGGAAAAGATAATCTCGTCCATATTAATAGAATCGACAGGATAAGGGAAACCTAACTCAATCCACGGCTTGGGGGAGTGTAATGATTTCTCTAACCCAAACACGGTTTTCATAGTCTTGTAATATCCAAATATGTATTTCATTGTTTTCCTCTGTAAAATCAAGGCAAACAATTCCTAGACAACCATTGATTTTTATGATGTAGGGTTCATGAGATGAGTTACGGGTCCACCATGAGCGGCAGAGAGAAAGAAATGTTTGCGAGTTGAATTATCGTAAGCGGAAATGAATAAAGCTGTGCGATGGGCAGCGATGGCGCGAGTGAAGTGGAGTTTGGTGAATGATGGATCGGAAATGCGCGAGAGCCATGGCTTCGAGAGGGTTCTGAATTGCAGTATGGATTTGACGGGTAGTCTAGAGAAAATCTCTTCGATGATGATTTCAGTTGGTAATAAATTCTTTGCTTTCTTAGCTGCTGCTTCTTCTAAGTTTTTCATTTTCCTGAAGTTGTAAGGTAGGACTTTGGGATCTTTTCGATGATTTCACCTGAAAGGGAAACAATGTTTACTTAATTCGTTAATGCCTATACAAATTAGTTAAATATAACAATACGTGCATCACTAGGGGAAATGCATTTTTAGCGGAATTAACATGAAGGGTTAATTTGTATTTGGGTGATACTATTTACACAACCAACAAAAAACCCTAAACAACCTTAGGACGGGTCGTCGAGGCCTAGATGGGCCGTTAAGAAAAATTAGGGTTTCAGGACGGGGCGTCCAGGCCTTGATGGGCCGTTTGTTTACAGAAAAGACAAAACCGACGGGCCGTCGAGGCCCAGACGGCCCGTAGAAGTACGAGGTACGAGGTGATCAGTCTGAACTCCTGCAAAAGCAGACAGTTCAGACTGAAAAGTCTGAAAAAGGTGCTTAAGGACGGGCCGTCGGGGCCTGGACGGCCCGTTGAAACGTGTTAGGTTAGGGCATTTAATCCCTAGACGGCCCATCTAGGCCTCGACGGCCCGTCGACATTTCCTGATATAACCATTACACGATCAGCTTCCTCCCCATTTGAACCAAGCGTACATATTTTCTGTATTGACATCACTATTCTGTTTTTTACAGAGGTTTATGACTACATGGAGTCAGTTTGGCTCCGAGATTATAAAGAAATGTTTGTGGAAGCATGGGCAAATGAAAACCTTACGTTCGGTCAGACTACGACCAACAGGGTCGAGAGTCAGCATGCTCTGATTAAGAGGTACATAAAAGGCCCGAACAGCTCGCTCCACGCGCTTGTGATGCAAATAGACAAAGTTATGGAATCACGGCGCGTAGCGATAAAGCACTCCTTCGAACAAAGCCGATCAACAAGAATGTGGAAACATGATCTACCGTTGTTTCAAGACGTAATCGGTAGGGTTTCCCATCTAGCGCTTAATTTGATGCTCGGAGGGGTCAACAAGATAAATTATTATATGGAACAAAAGAGGTCTTGTGAACACCGACTCAATAAGACTTATGGATTGCCTTGTTCCTGTCAATTGCAATTGTATGATACGAAAGGTAACATCATTTTTTAGACTTATTATAAATGTTTGAAGCGTTTTGTAGACGACTTGTGTTGTCTGGTTCGTACAAAAACAGAGGAAACTCTGCCAAATTTTTATAAAATTATTGATTTGTTGTTGTTGTGATTGAATATATATATCAGATACACGAGTGTCACTGGCTGATATCGACGTCTTCTGGACACGACTTGACTTTATGCCAGAAGTAGCTGAGAATCCCGAGTTTGACTTTCAGCACCAAATGAATGCATTCGCTGAGCAGCTAAGGTCGCAACCGGTGCAAGTGAAAAAAAGCATGTTGCAGAAGATGAAGGAGGTGTTGAATCCGATTATGACTAAACATAAACCTCCTGAGGTACAAACCGATACTCGGGGTCGGCCAACAACAAGTGAAAAGGAAAAAAAGGAAGATAAGGCTGCGGTTCGTATTATTATTATTATTATTATTGTTGTTGTTGTTGTTGTTGTTGTTGTTATATAATTTTTTGCACGTAGGGCAAAAAGCCTTCTAGAAGAGGTAAACAATCAAGGGACAAACCGATTGTTTACGATGAAGATTTTCCACTATTGGAAAGGGAGAGGTACAAACTACTAATATATAAATTCACACATGCATACATATTTATACACATATTAAATCTCACTTTTTTGATGGGTACAGGTACAAACTGGAGATCGAAAGGTTTAAGAAATGGCTTCCACCTGCATATCATAGATACATTACAGACATTCGGGATGTCCATGGAGACGGTCACTGTGGCTTTCGATCCGTAGCTGTGTGCTTAGGGTGGCAACAGGATATGTGGTACTTCATCCGCAAACAGCTTAAGGAGGAGATCGTCGAGAATGAAGACCGGTGGAGGCTAATTTTAAACGAAGTGGATTACGATACTTACGACAGAGTCTCCAACTCATTCGATCACATTGGAGTGGGACCAGCAACGCACGACCAATGGATGGAGATGCCCGCCTCAGGATTACTGATTGCTCAGATATTTAAGGTGGTTGTTCAATTTCTCTCTCCGTATGATCAAAGTGAGACGCACTTCCCTATGTTCGATAGTCCACACAGCGTTGAAGAACATGCGTTCGTATCGTTTGCTTTTGTTAACAAAAATCATTTCATCAAGATTGAGTTGGCAGAAGGCGCCCCAATGCCAAAACTGAATCCGTCATGGCATAAGTGGCGATATGAAGAGGCAAGTGAGTGGGAGACGGTATATGACGACCGTATACAAAGGGTTGATGTTCGATCACCTCAATACTTCGACTTAACTTAGCTTATCGTATGTTACCGGACCGGACGAACGGAAAAATTTGTTGTATGTGTTCATTTATACTTATTATAAAAATATACTCCCTTTTTTTTTATAAAAACTACAAATACCAAGCTTAAAATATACAAAATACACTAAAAATTTAAAAAAAAAAAAAAAAAAACATTATAGTCGTCCAGGCCTTAATGGGCCGTCCAAGGCAAAAAATTGGCCAGAGACGGCCCGTCCAGGCCTAGATGGGCCGTCACTAGTGGACCACAACGGACCGTCTAGGCCTAGACGGCCCGTCCCAAACACAAAGTTATTGTCTCGTTGAGGCTGGACGACTCGTCCTCTATCTATCAGGACGGTCCGTCCAGGCCTAGACGGCCCGTCTCAAACACAAAGCTTCCAAGGGAAGCTTCCTCAATTATTTAATTAAAAAAAAAATTAAAAAACAACGGACCGTCGAGGCCTGGACGGCCCGTTGTGAAACACAAAAAAACCCCAAAACCACCAGACAGTTTCAATTTTTCATCACTTTTCATTTCCCTCTCTCTCACTCGTCCCTCCTCCTCCACGAACCACCACTCTCCTCCACGAACCACCACCCTCCACCTCTTCTCCCTCTCTCTCTAACACCCACCACAACCATCGTCTGCAACCCCCCACCACCGTCTGCAACCCCCCACCTCTTCTCCCTCTCTCTCTGCCTCTCTCGTCTCTCTGCCCTCTCTCTCTGCCTCTCTCGTAAGGTAAGCCTCTCTCGTATTATTATTATTATTATTATTATTATTATTATTGTGGTTGGGGTAGGTTGGTTGTGGTGGTGGGCAATGGTGAGGGTGGGTTGTGGTGGTGGGCAGTGGTGAGGGTGGGAGGTGGTGGTGTTGGGGCAGTGGTGGGTGAGGGAGGTGGTGGGCTGTGGTGGGTGGTGGGTTGGTTGTGGTGGTGATGTGGCAGTGGTGGTGGTTGGGAGGTGGTGGTGTTGGGGCAGTGGTGGTAGTTGGGTGGGGTGGTGGGCTGTGGTGGGTGATGGGTTGGTTGTGGTGGTGATGTGGCAGTGGTGGTGGTTGGGAGGTGGTGGTGTTGGGGCAGTGGTGGTAGTTGGGTGGGGTGAGGGAGGTGGGGCAGTGGTGGTGGTCTGTGGTGGTGTGGTCTGTGGTGGTGGTGGCCTGTGGTGGTGGGGCTGTGGTGGTGGTGGTTAGGTTGTGGTGGTGGGTAGTGGTGGTAGTTGTTTAGGCGTTTTATTGTTTAGGCGTTTTTTTTGTTTAGATGCTTTATTGTTTAGGCGTTTTAGTTGTTTAGGCGTTTTATTTGTTTAGATGCTTTATTGTTTAGGCGTTTTTTTTGTTTAGATGCTTTATTGTTTAGGCGTTTTAGTTGTTTAGGCGTTTTTTTTGTTTAGATGCTTTATTGTTTAGGCGTTTTACTGTTTAAGCGATTTAGGCGTTTTAATGTTTTGTTTTTGTAATCTGCGTTGACTATTACTCTCTTTTATCTATTTAGGCGTTTTACTGTTTAAGCGATTTATTATTTAGGCGTTTTAATGTTTTGTTTTTGTTTTGCAGATATGGCAAACAGAAACAACCGAAGACGCCGTAACCAGCCTGCGGACGGGAATCCTCTTGCAGGTGGCGACTTGAGAGATTGGCCCTACAGGCACGATAACGACGACTACGAGATCGCGCGCTGGGGTCAGATGGAGCTGCGTCCGATACACGGATCGCACAATGTTAACTGGTCCGCATTACGCGCGATCGGTGGAGCGGAGAGGTTTGAGGAGTGGATCCTAGACGACAGCCCTTGGGGGCGGATGTTAGCTGACCTCGACCATGAGTCGTATCGGCCACTGACGATCGAGTTCATCTCGACATTCCGCTACACGCCGCATCCAGCAGGTGTTGAGCCTCCAGTAGGTCCTGACGGCGAGCCTGAGCCTGAGGTACAGTTCCGATTATTCGGACAGCTCTACGCATATACGATGGACCAGTGGGCTACTACTTGCTGCTGGTACAGAGAGGAGGAGCTTGTCCAGGATATGTACACCACGGCCTTGACGACCTTGCCAGACGACATGCTGATGGCCTGGTGGCCCACTATCGGTGGTCGAAAGTATGGGGAGGACGGCGGCGAGAGGTATTATTATTGTTATTCTTTTCATTTAGTTCAGTTCGTTATTATTATTGTTATTTAGTTCGCTTAGTTAATTAATATTGTTATTTAGTTAGTTTAGGTTGTTTGTTTTTGGATTTTTGTAGACGACTTGTGTTGTCTGGTTCGTACAAAAACAGAGGAAACTCTGCCGAAATTTTTATAATGTTATTATTATTCTGTGCAGGATGGATAGGTCCAGCAACATCCGGGACCCTCTGATCCGTTACATACACCGTTTGGTTAGCTGGTCGATTGCCGGACGGTGTAACTGTAACGAGAGGGTCCAGCAGATTGACCTTTTCTACCTCTACTGCATCTTGAGGGGTAGGCCGGTTGCGCTACACAGGTGCTTTGCCGAGTACATCGCGACCTACCCTCATAGGCACCCGGCGGGGGAGATTCCGATTGGTGGGATAGTCACCGCCATCGCGTTGCGTCTTTGCCCGGGCGAATTGTGGACGCATGCTGAGGAGAACAACTTACCTCGTCCGATGATGGCCAGGTAATATTATTATTATTATATATTATAATTTAATATTATTATTATTATTATTATTATTATTATTATTATTATTTATTATTATTATTTAATTTTATATATTATTATTTAATATTATTATTGTTGTTTTGCATTTCAGGCCGTTAAATATTAGGACTATGACGCAGATGAAGGTGGCAGCACGGGTCCCTCGCAGCAACCCACACGCTTATTACCAGCGTGCCTTCGGACCTCCTGGCGACCGTGGCGAGCATTTTGTGCCAGAGCCGCTCAGACATCTCGATGGGCCGATTGCCCCTGAGGTCCAGATGCCACACGTTGCCGACGGCGACCCACCGGTGGATGTAGAGATGCCAGACCCCCCGTTGATGAGCTACAGCGTCCTGCCCGCGTTTATCATGCTGTCAGGTTGCATGATAGCACGACCCAGGTACTTCAGCAGATCCTGGATCAGTTGGGGTCGATGCGGGGTGACATGGCGTCGATGCGGGGTGACATGCGGTGGCTGTTAGAGAGCGAGAATGAGAGACGACGAGCAGCTGGTTTGGAGCCGCGTCCACTTCCAGATTGGGCGTCTAGCAGTCAGCATGGTGGGGCGTCCACCAGTCAGCCGGGTGGGTCGGATCAGCCGGGTGGGTCGGATCAGCCGGGTGGGTCGGGTTAGACGGGTGGGTTATATTTCTTTGGTTGTACATTTTGAACTCATAGTTTATGTAAATTTTTGGAATATTTATGCTTATTTATGCTTTATTGTTCGTTTTGAATGTTTGGTTTTTATAGATGTTTATTGAACTCATAGTTTATGTAAATTTTTGGAATATTTATGCTTATTTATGGTTTATTGTTCGTATTTTGGTTTCGTTTAGTTCGGCAACATAAACGACATTCGTTCATATTCATATACACAATTATATAAAAAAGATCATATTATACAAATAAAAAAAACATTTATAAAAAACCAAACATTTATAAAAACCAAACATCTATAAAAACCAAACATTCAAACCCATTTTAAACATCCACACTACACTTTTAAAAAAACCAAATAATCATCACCTAATCATTGCCAATGATTACCAATGATTGGATTGGATTTAAACCATTAGACGGGCCGTCTGGGCCTGGACAGCCCGTCCTTTTGCCTTTAGACGGGCCGTCTGGGCCTGGACGCCCCGTCCTTTTACCTTTTTGGCCCTCCACGGGCTGTCCAGGCCTCGACGACCCGTGGAGGGGTTGTGCAAATAAAAACCCTAGTTATGCAAATAACCGGACCCTTTGTATTTTAAGGGACGTAGATAACAACCTTTTGTATAAGATGTTTGTACAACTCTCTTAAACGTGGGCCACCACCATGGCCATGCTACGTCTCGAGCTATAAAACCAGCCAAGTAGGTTGACTCCAGAAGGAAAATTGGGTAGATTGCTTAAAGTGTATGTAAAGGGGACGGGGCGCCATTGGAATTGTTCACGGGTACCCACTATCAGTATGGTAACACCGCCGCCACCAACGCTGGTAGTGGTCCCGTGGACTGTTTTGCTGGTTCTATCTAACGGGCTGGTACCGGTTGTTTATTTTATTTTTGAATTTTATAAAATGCAATTTTTTTTTGTTTTATCCGTGTGTTTTAGTGTTTTTTATTTTTATCGTTTGTTTTATTTTTACCGTTTAATTATTTTCTTTGTTTTAAAATCTAAAATTAAATAAAAAAACATAAATAAAAACATTTCATTAAAACATAAAATTAAAACATAAATATTAAACATAATAATATTAAACATAAAAAATACATTAAACGAAGAAAAAACTTAAAGTTGGCGCAACAATCGTCATGCTTCGACATGTTCAAAATCGTTGCCGTATCGAGCCTCATACTCATAGTGAGTGAAGTCGATAGCCAACTCCTCATCAAGCTCCGGATCGTCCCTCACCGTTTGCTCGTATAGGGTGATCCACCTCTCACAGTTGATATTGAGATCGGCCCACTTGAATTGGAGGTCTCAGAGGGATTTGGTGGTGTTGGTACCAACGTGTTTAATGAAGTCGCTAAACACCCGAGCCCAAAACCCCTCGGGGGAAGACCGACCCTTCGTCCCTCGAGAGTTATTGAATCTCCGAGTCATTTGAGGCATCCTTGTGGCAAACCACGAGTGTCATCTCTTCTTCGTTGGTCCACGGGTTCATTTTTTGGTGTGTTTGTTTTTTTTTTAAACCGTGGTAAAGTGTGGCTTTTAACCCCACGGTTTGATCAATAAATTCACTGACCGTTTAGGTGAGATTAATTCAATTCAATCGACGGTTTCCAAGATTTACAATTTAATTTCGCTGACCGTTTGGTGGGACGGTTGTAATAGTAAGAATTAAATGTTAAAAACCGTGTATTTATTTTAAAACCGTGTGTTAAAATGTAAAAAAAAAAGTTTGGGTTTTAATGAAAATAAATAAAAGAATCAGTGAAGTGTTGCCTCCAAAACTGTGTTTTAATGAAGTAAATTAGTGAAATAATATGGCAGTGCATAATTGGCTAAACTCAATAAAAGAAAAAAAGTACTAGGAACACCCCTCCCCCCAATGCATAAAACCTCCAAAACTAGTATCATTTGAGTTTAGCAATGAAAAAACATACTTGCTACATTTTTATTTGTCGTACTAATTATACGAATATAATATTTTTGGCAAGAAAGTGTTGGAGGTCAACACAATATCACATGGACAAGATGTTACCGGAGGGCTGGTGACTGATAATTTTTTAAACAAATTTGCTACATAATAAAGATAAATACTTAGGAAATTTGCGTAGGAAAGGCTAAGAAATGCATTGCAAATTTCCTACATCATATTTTCGTAAGAAATACGTTAAAAATTTCGTAGGAAATGTGTAGTAATTGGTTTCCGACTAGGATTTTTCCAACCTCAAGGGTTCGTTGCAAATGCGTCACAAATTCAAATTTGCTACGCATTTGTAACGAAACCTTGATGTTAGAAAAAACCTCACTGTAACCAATTACTATACATTTACTGCGTAATTTTCAACGTATTTCTTACGAAAATATGGTGTAGGAAATTTGGCATGCATTTCCTACGTCATTTCCTACGTAGTTTCCTAACTACTTACCCCTATTGTGTAGCAAATTTGTTTAAAAAATTAAAGTTTTCTTGTCGTCATAAATAAGTAGCAACTTTGTAAAAATTTGTAACATATTTTTTGAAAGTTATCAAAGGGATGATCTTTCTCATTGAAAACATAGGTATAAATAGTACAAGATTACATTGTATGAAAGGAAACCGAATATCCTGCATAACTAGCCAATAATTACAATATATGCTAATTACACGGTTTATAAATATACAATATTGACTTTCGCTAACAGACCCCCGCAGTTTGAGCTGTAGACGGTCGAAGGCACAAATTGGATTTGAAGCGAGTGAATAACTGCTTCGATAACCCATTAGTGAAGATGTCAGCATACTGGTAATCAGCTGGAACATGTAGGACACGAACATCACCAATGCGCACGTACTTTATCCCGAACAAAGTGTATATCAAGCTCAACATGTTTTGTCCGCTGATGTTGTACCGGATTCAAAGTAAGATATACTGCCGACACATTGTCACAGTAAACAACGGTGGCTTGCTTAGCTGATACACCAAGCTCCAGAAGTAGATTACGAATCCAACTAGCCTCAGCAATAGCATTAGCGACGCCATGATACTCAGCTTCAGCACTGGAGCGAGAAATAGTTGGCTGACGCTTGGAGCTCCATGAGACCAAGTTATCGCCCAAGTAGATACAGTAACCCGATGTAGAGCGGGGAGAATCAGGACACCAACCCCAATCAGCGTCCGAATAAGCAGTCAAGGAGGCTGAACGGGAAGGGTTGAGCTGTAAGCCATAATCAAGAGTCCCCCAATATAGCGCAGAATGCGCTTGAGGAACTGCAAATGAGGTTCCCGAGGGTCATGCATAAATAAACAAACCTGCTGAACTGCATATGCAATATCGGGATGGGTGATGGTGAGGTACTGAAGGGCGCCAGCAAGACTGTGATACAAGGTACCATCGACAACAGGAGAACCGGATTCGACACTCAATTTCGAACCAACGTCAACCAGAGTATTGCAAGGTTTGCAATTAGACATATTTGCCTTGTGAAGGATCTCATTAGCATATGTGGACTGAGACAAAAATAGGCATGTCCACTTTAATCCCCAAGAAATGATGTAGTACCCTAATGTCAGTCATAGCAAACTTGGCTTTTAACATAGCAATTAACTTCTGTAATAAAGTGGAATTAGATGCAGTTAAGATAATGTCGTCTACGTATAAAAGAAGATAGGCAATTTGGTTCCCATGCTTGTAGACAAATAAGGAGGTGTCACAAACGCTGCTCTTGAACCCACTTTGAAGAATAAAATTTGAAAACCGTTAACTGGGTCTTTAGTAATTGTGAGTGCGACCTCATTATCGACATATATAGGGGTAGTTAGAAATTTCAAGCCATATTCTCGTATCTGCTGTTGAATCCAGATAACCTATGAGCAGCATGAAAAAGCGGCAACATACTCATCTTCACAAGTCAAAACAACAATCGATGTTTATTTCTTGCATTGCCAGGACACAAGTCTACTATTTAGAAATTGACATCAAGTTGTTATTTACTTTGCGTCGAGCTTGCAACCAACATTATCAACATCACTATAGGCTGTGAAATCAAACATATTATCATGAGGGTACCAAAGACCTTTGGTCTAGCATCCCTTCAGATATCGAAAGACTCTTTTAACCGCGGTAAGATGAGAAACCTTCGGTTTCGACTGGTATCTTGTACACAGGCATGTTAGATATCAGGTTGGGTAGCATTTAAATACATGAGGGAGCCGATCATTAAGCCATAGAAGGAAGGATCCACATTGATACCCTTCTCATCCGGTCGAATTCTGTTATTGACTTGTTTGATATCAGCGTCATCCATCGAGAACTGAGTCAAGATGTCAACTATATACTTGGTTTGATGGATAAATATCCAAGTTGGCTTCTGTTGAACCTGAAGAACTAAAAAGAATTGCATCTCACCCATCGCACTCATCTTGAACTTGTTCTGCATCATTTCTCAAAATCCCTGCACAAGATAGTCTTGTTTAATCAGAAAACACGATATCTGTGCATAGGATGTTAAAAGCCTGGTGGTTGCCCCATATACACCTCTTCCTTCACTTTTCCATACAGAAACACGCTCTTGACGTCATTTGGTAATCCTGAAACATTTGTTAGAAGCAAAAGCAAGAAACATGTGAACTGCTTCCACATGGGCCACAAGAGCATAAATTTCATTGTAATCTACTCCTTCTGTCTATCGGAATCCTTGAACAACTAAGCAAGCTTTGTTGAGAACGATCACTACTCGGTCATCTTTCTTGCACTTGTAAACCCACTTCGTTCCAATATTCTTCGCACTATTCGAAAGACCACCAAGATTTCAAAGACCTAGTTTCTAGAACTGAAGGAGTATTTCCTGCATTGCTTCAATCCATGGTTCTTCCCTTAATGGCTCATTGATACTTTGTGGTTTAGTTTCTAAAACATATAAGGCAAAAGACCAATCGTTCTGTTCACTGGAATTAGTTATCTTGGAATATAGAGCCATAGAACTCGACCTAAGTTGCCCATGTGTAGTTACCCCACCTTTTGGATTACCGATTACATTTTGCAATGGGTGTATGTCATGCATGGATCCTAAATTCAGGATGAGTTGGGACATGGACACTTTTTTGCATATTGTACTTTGAGCGATAGATTTGGAAGTTTAAAATAGGAGCACCAGAAAAGGACGGACCAGTTTTAGTATTAACCAAAATACCACTTGTAGGAATGACAAACCATGAAGGATTGGAGGCATTAGACGTATCAGCTGGCGGTTCTGAAAGCACTTCTAGGTAATCAACAAAATCATCATCATTTGATGAAGATGCATCATGTTCCTCGGATGCTTCCATAAACACCTCTTCTTATTCTTTAGTATTACTGCTACTGTAGAAGGACCTGGTTCAGAATTAGCTGTAACTGGCAAGACAATGACCGGGTGCACCAGCGGTGAACTAGCAGCACTTTCACACTCATAATACATTTGGGCTACAACTTCTTCTACCACACTATCGAGACCAAATTCCTCAAATAAGCTTGAATAATTGAATATCCAATTGGGTCCTGTACCTTGGGGATTAGCTGTGTATTTCTGAACATAAACATTCATCCATTTTTGACACACCTTGTTCGAGTATTCCAAACCCTCTTTTCGGGAGTGGCATACCGTACAACAAAACCTTCTTCAACTTTCTCTCAAATACATCAAGTTTGAAGGAGATTTAAGAAAAAACGTCAATTTTCATCAAAAACAATGTTGCAGATCAGTTTTACACGAAGGGCTCCCTTTACACGAATGGGTCCATAACGAAGAGGTCCAATTCATACAAATAGGTGACCCCTTCGCTTGGTTACCACCCCTTGGACCTGAAATTCCTTTCCCTCGTGTGATTTTTAACCCCTTTGCCTAGTTTAATATCTCTTCGTGTGGAATCTAAACCCCTTCACCTAGAAACATAACCCATTCACCTTGTTTAAATACTTTTTCTCATATTTGCACCTTATTGAACCCCTTCGCCCTAATTTGAACCTATTCGTTAAGAATATGAATTTTTGGACATTTTGACTAAGTATTGGACTATTTTGGACTGTAATTTAACCATTAAAAATGGCTAATCCTTGGGGTCACTTAAATCAACCGAGACAATCATATGAATAACCAATGGACATGCCGACAAATCCAATGGACATATCTACATTCGCCCCTTAGAAATTCCATGTTCGCCCTCCCGATATCAACAAAACATATTTAATGTGCACAATCCAAAGCATTAGTCGCAAATCGTGCACTAACATACCTCACATTTACTCTACCTGACATCTCTTATGTTGTGCATCAGGTGTGATTATTTATGCACGAGCCTCGTGAACCACACTACGCTTTCCTTAAGCGTATACTTCGGTATTTAGAGGGTACCATTGACTATGGAGTTCGGATAATTAAATCCGCATCTCATTCATTGGTTGGAAATTCATATGCGGATTGCGGTGGGTGCCTCGATTCACGTCGCTAACGAGCGGATACAATGTTTTTCTTGGAGATAACTTGATTTCTTGGATTCGAAATTTATTACTTGAGCTCAGATCCCTCTCAGGCAAGCTTCTGTGATTTATTGTGATAATGTCTTAGCGGTCTATTTATCGGATAACCCAATTCAACATCAACGAACTAACCACATTGAGATTGACATTCACTTCGTGAGAGAAAAGGTTAAAGTTGGGGACATACATGTGCTTGATGTTCCATCTTCGCTGCAGTACGCTGATATTTTCACTAAAGGACTCTAAAAGCAGTTATTTCAGTCCTTTCGATCCAGTTTAAGCATCTGTCCGCAAACCGCTCAAACTGCGGAGGAGTCTTAGCCGACATTGTTATTAGGAAATAATTGTAGTTTATATAGTTGATAATTTTTCTTGTTATTATGTATATCCGTTCCTAAAATAGTGCTAGGGTTATCATTGTATTCATCCCTCTATAATGGGATCTTACATTGAATAATATTCATTTAGAAAACATTAACCATAGAAACTTTCACTTTAACCTTATGGATGCTCTTAAGAACAATTCACTATCCTTTTCCAAAATTGTTGTAGAGAACCAGAACATTCCAACCTCCAAAAGTTTTGCCTAAAAAGATTTATTAAGGGGGTATTAATTTTATAATTCACACGACATCATCTTTGAGGATTTAAGTAAGATAATTCAATTTTAATTATCAATTCAATAAGAAAAAAATGGGCCCATCTGATATAGAAGTTACCAATTAATGACTACTGGAACACAAATCAAAATATAAATGAATTATTGATATCTGGAACCATCAAGCAAAGCAATTTGATGCTGATATTGAGCTAGATGTACCTGTGCAGAAGGAGAATTCAGATTCAAAACAAAAACGGAACAAATTGAATGACAATAGAAAATGCAAAAGAAAGCGAGAGGTCAGAATTGTTACAACAATAACAATTTGCGAATAGAAAAAGTTAAAACTGAATAACAATTTGGGTACGCCCAACACATTCAATTACGAATTATAAATCGTAACTAAGTTGACAAATAAAAACCTCACACAGTGGATTAAGTTGAATTTGGAGATAACAATAATGTATCTGGAAGCCCTCTCAATGGAGTATCAAAAAGATGTAGTGTGTCTATTCTCATCAATATACCATAAAACATGTGCTTAGAGCCGCAAAATGTAACAACAAGTTATGAAACTAAGAACTATTAGCAGCAAATAAGTACCTTTATGTCACATGGTGATGGCAAGTTCTTTAAAGAGAGAACTACACAATTAGTCCATGTGGTTTACAATAAGTTTCACCTTTGAGTATTAAAGTTTATATGTTTCATGTTAAGGTGTTAAGTTTAGTTTTTGTAACATAATATGGTATTAGCACTAACGGGGGTTAATATTTAACCAAGTTTACCCTCACGTGACAAATGGTAAATCACAAGGACCAAAGGTGAAACTTAAGTGTGGCCCACCACCAACTTCAAAGGTGAAACTAATGGTAAACCACAAGGACCAAGGGTGAAACTTAACAAAATAGAACCAAACATCTTCAAATCGAACCCAATCTCAAATCCGGACCTACCTAAATCGTTCATGAACCTGCTTTCGATTTTAATATTTTAACGAACCCACCTGTCGAATTCATTATATATACCATGAATTGAGAACTGAAACACCTGGATATATGATAGACAATCCATTCTATATAAAAACATTCCATTAAAACATTCAAATCGAGCTCCATTCGACGAATTAAAGGTTGACATGTCGCGTCTTAATCGGCCAATTTACCATCGATTCGAATAGGTTAATTCGATTATTTTACATGGTTTTGATCAGAATTCAATTTAGATTAATAGCCCTATGATTTTATTCATGGTCGTGATCTAATTTGATGTCAATCGAAGTGGGTTTGAGGATTAAAATTCGTGGGTTATTATAAGGAACCAGGTTCGATCTGATAACTGCTTTTATAAATAAGACATTTCAATAATAAACCAAATGAACAAGTGGCTCAGTTGGATAATCCATTGGATGTTAGGATCGACCCGGCCATCAACCCGAGTTCGACCCCCACTACAAACATCATTATTTTTTATATTTAGATTATTATGTTTTAGTCATATAAATTCACTTAGGGACCCACTAAAGTTTTTAAATATTAGAGACAACTACACAATTAATCCTTGTGGTTTACCATTAGTTTCACCTCTGAGGTTGGTGGTGGGCCCCAATTAATTGTGTAGTTCTCTCTTCTTTAAGGCTCCACTAACATTCGTGCCCATAAAATAGCAATCCAAATTCTACAAATAGGTTGAAAAGCAAATTTCATTTACTAAATTTGTCTCTTTTTTTACTTTTGTTTTTTTTTTTTTTTTTGAAAATTGAACTTTATTAACACACCAACCGGGAACACTCCGTTCTAAGGAAGAAACGAAGACCCAACAAAACCAATTACATTATGGAGAACATTCTCCATGAATTCCAATCAATAAATAACTTGTTTTGTCTATTCTTAAACCACAAAAATCCCATAGATTTTATATCCGCGACCACTTCGGCAATATTGAGCTTCTTTTCCTCAAAAATCCTCTCATTTCTCGCCTTCCACACACGCCAACAAGCCACAAAGATAATACCTCTGAAAATATCCTTCTTGGTCGGATCGATGTTTACATACCTGTGCAGCTCCAATACATCTCTAAACGAAAATAGATAAAATTGAGGTACTCCACACCAACTCACGATCGCTTGCCAAACACCCGTCACAAACATACATTCTGTGAAAATGTGATCCACAGATTCTTCATAATCACCACAAAACAAACATTTATCACACTGAATCGCTATGTTCTGTTTCTTCAAAGCATCCTTCGTCGGAATTCGACCCATCTCGGTACGCCAAATAAAGATATTACACTTCAACAGGATCCACTTAACCCAATCGAACGTATAAAACGGCACCCAATGATGCACCAACAACAACATCCTTTTTATACATCCCACTGAAAACTGACCGTCTTTTTCGCCTCGCCAAACCCATTTGTCCGAAACTTCCTACAGCTCCACCTGTTGCAGCAGCGCCTGTAACAAGGCTAACTGCTGCTGCTCGGTAGCTGACAACAAATTCTGCGTCCAGTCCCAAACCCATGTCCGAATACCGTGCCCCACTATGCATCATTCTGTGATCACATAATCCTTAACCCTCTCCATTCTGAACAAAAGAGGAAACTCCTCCTTTAATCTACCCGTTTTAAGCCAAGCATCTAACCAGAACCTGAGATGTTGACCATCCCCAACCCTTCCAACTATCATTTCATCCACATCAAAACCAACCTCTTTTAACTTACTTACCCCTTTCACAATTTTTTACCATACCCTTGGAATGTTTCATTGACTGGAAAGGCTTCCCATCGTCTTCTTTTGCATTTTTTTTTGGAAAAATACCACAACTAGCAAGAGATTAGTTTTTAATAATTGTGAGAAAGTAAAGGGAGAGTGCTTCCGTAGGATTTGAATAGTTGAACAAGAAGAGCCCAAGTTTTCCATGGTTCAAATCTGCATTTAGCAATGAAAAAATATGCAAGAAACAAATTAACTGATATGGTTTATGTGTCATATGAAATCGTAGCAAGATGTTACGCTTGGTGGCATTAATGAATCCAATTCTTGAAGAGTACATGGTATCATCCAAATCTGCGAGTGATAATCGTCAATGTCCATATACAAAGACACCTTGAAGATCTTCACATAATAGAGAAAAATAAGAATGCGTACCAAAGAAGAGACAATCGAAAGGCGAGCATAAATCCATGGATTCTTTGATGGAATGATGCAAATTTGTAACGCAGTAGAAGATAGTAGAGGAGGATTGGGAGGAAGAAGGATGTATTTATAAATCATTAAGTATCTCTTCAACCTTTGATTTTAAAACCCTAGGCGCTGCTCTGGCTTCAGCTTCCTACACACGAACATCGCTGGTGATTCGTCTTCTCAACCCCGTCCGTGTGCACGCCACTGATAAAAATAGGGTAATTCGAAAGTGAATGTGCTAAGCAGGTTGTGGGGATGGGAGGATAGTTTTTTGGTTGAGCAGCAATTCGAAAGTAAATCACGATGAAAGTGGGGTACTAAATAGGCGCCATGATTACCCGCTGGAAGTGGGCGAGAAACGGCAACAATTTCAGGATTGTAGGTAACTGCTCCTCCTAAAAAAAATAACCGTCAAATCTGGAGAATAACCAAACAGGTTATTACGGTTCAGATTGCTTCTCACAAATAACTGCATGATTTAGACAGCTATGATCATCCGGAAAACGTTAAAATGTGAAAAATGGACGTGTACATAAATGGTGAATAATATTATAATAATGGCTACAACATTCCTGTAGATATCTGGATACTAGTCCTCTATAAATTGGTTAAGACTTCGAAAAAAAATGAGATGTACGTAAGAAAATTTGACCCAATTTTGGCTTAATGAACCATATCCAACAGTTACTCAGTACTCACACAACAAACTCAGTTGACCATTTGAATTCCACAAGATTTCACATTTGTATAGATTTATACTCTTGTAGGAGTTTTTTTTTCATAAATAGGCAAAACTAAAGTTGGAAGTGTGTTTCTAGGTGGTGCATGGATTTTTTTTTTTTTTTTTTGTGAAAATAGGTAGGTCGCTAGTTGAACTAGCGATCTTGAATCTTTGATTTTGAAGGTCGCTGGTTAATTTAGCAAACTTATTTGAAGTTTGCTGGTTGATAAACAGTTACTTGAAAATAGATATTTAAATGATACTTGATCGATATTGTTTTCACTTTTCTGTACTTTCTCCAACTTAATCAACAAGAGATTCCTAACATTAAGAAATAAGTAAAGTTGGATTCCTAATTTGTAAAAACAAATCATTTCGAATTTCGAAAGTTTGTAATAGACCTCTTTCTTCAAGCAAGCGTATATATAATTATTATACATGTAATATTAAAAAATCTAGTTGGTTGGTGTTATAGCTAAGCATTTAAACTGCATATTTCTGATTTGTTTTTTGTAGACAAACAGTCCTTCTAAAACATAAACACGATTGTAAACGTTTATCAAAACTTGTTTAGGAACAAAAGATTCCAAACACAATTTAACAGCAGAAATCAGACAAAGTGCAAACCAATGCAAACAAGTACAAGTGTCTTCTTGTGCTGGATCATGAAATCTTCTTTGGTTCCTCTATAGTCTACATAGGTAGCATTCTTTCACTATAACACTTGACTTGATTGAACGTCACCCCATCTAAGAACTGAATTTGAGGACAGTGAGTGAATTGTAATGGTTTAAAACATCGAGTCTTCATGTTATAGATAGAAACAACATTCATTAGATTAGCAGTCATCATGCTCGAGCAGAAGATAATCTCGTCCATACCAACACCATCTCGTGGGAAAGGCTTGCCTAGTCCAATCCAAGACTCGGGGAATGTAATGATTTCATTAACCCACACACGGTTTTCATAGTCTCGTAATATCCAGATATGCATTTCATTGCTTTCCAACACATGATCAGGACAAACAATTCCTAAACAACCATCGATTTTTATGAAGCGTGGTCCGTTTATTTTCATCCCTGATCTACCATGGGGTATAACACATTGAGGAGCACTAATTATTGAAAACTTTTCTGTTCTCAAGTCAAACCCTAATATGTCACATGAGTCTCGAAGCTTTATATGTATTACACTATTGACACAAACGCTAGTTTCGAAGGCGGGGTACAAACGATTCCAACTAAAACCAACAGGAATCTCAGGATCGATCTTTCTCCATGAATAACTTGACATAGAGAAAATCATAACCTCTATTGTGATAGGTGCATAAATTATACTGATCATCAAAATCTTATGTTCGTTTCTAGACTCATCGAACCCAAACAAGTAACGTATATGACTCTTTATTTTAGAGTGGTTCTTCAAAGGATCAGGATCAGGGAGTTTAAAAATATTATGTGTGCTAGGGTTAACAACAAAGCTAGCTTTAGGGTTATTGTAACCCGAAGACATTGTCAGCCAAGTAAAGAGTACTAACCCGTTTAAATGTTCGACGTCTGTGATACCCTGCGAAACATGAAAATAGGCGTCGTCCTTAAGTGTCATGATATGAGTGAGGGGTCCACCGTCATGACTGGCGGAGAGAAGGTATCGTCTGCGAGAGAAACGATCGTAAGCAGAGATAAATAAGGCGGTGCAGGGGGCAGCGGTGGAGCGAGTGAAGTGGAGTTTGGTGAATGATGGATTGGAGATGAGGGAGAGCCATAGTTTAGAGACGGATCTGAAACGGAGTATGGATTTGACGGGGAGTCTGTAAAGTATGTCTTCGATGAGTTCAGATGATAATGAAATATTTGTCTTCCTGGACAGTTGATCAACCGCCGTCGTTGTCGATGGCTTTTCCTCTAGGGTTTTCATGGTGAAAGAACAGAGCCACAAGTATCTCTTCGATGAGTAATTGTTGCAGCACAAGGGTTTTTTTTATTCGATGTACGTAAGCTTTTCTTTTATAATTGAAGTAAACTTAATTAACATTAAAAGGGTGATGTTATTTCACCTAGTTAGATTTTAGGGTTACATAGGGCCGTACACGAGCCGAGTCGAGTCAAGCCAGACTAAGCTTGAGCTTGAGCTCGAACTTAAACGAGCTAGCTCGGTTTGGCTTGTTTTTTTGGTCGAGCTGAAAAGCCGAGCTCGAGCTCGGCTCGTAAATGTTCGAGCCGAGCTCGAGCTGGCTCGAGCCAGCTCGTTATTTTTTATTATTTTTTTTTATAAATATTTATAAAACAAAAAACAAAAAAAAAAATTACACATATACATCTATATTTTTTATTTTTCTAAGTTAGAGTTTATTGGATTATGAAGAGGTGAGGTAGATAGGTAGTATGAGCGGGACTTTCAAAATTTGAATTTTAGAATTGCGTTTGGAGGCAAAATATATTAGTTTCATCTATCTATTAATTACACATACACAAGCCTGAGTCGAGCCATATGTCGAGCCATCGAGCCGAGCTACGAGTCGAGCCATCGAGCCGAGTCACGAGCCGAGCCACGAGCTGAACACCCCTGGCTCGAGCTCGGCTCGGTTACAAAACGAGCCGGCTCGGCTCGAAAACAAAACGAGCCTTTTCGAGCAAGCTTTTTTTGAGTTTTTTTCGAGCGAGCCTCAAGTCGCGAGCTTTTTGTACACCCCTAGCCCTTTAGGACCCGTAGAGGCCTCTACGGGTCGTATACAAGTAAGAGGTACAGGATATTCATTGATCAGACTGCACTCAGTCTGTCAGTCTGAAAATCCAGACCTCTACGACTCGTAGAGACCCTTACGGGTGGTAGAGGTCGGGTAGTTGGGTGCATTTAAAACCCTACATGACCCGTAAAGACCTATGTGGGTCGTAGAGGGTTAGGAGGTACGAGGTGATCAAATGACAGACAGAAAATTCAGTATGTATTAGACCTCTGCGGCACGTAGAGACCCATACGGGTCACAGAGATCTAGTAGTTGGGAGCGTTTATAACCCTATACGGGCCGTATAGATGCAATTTTAACCATCAACCATGCACCATTTCTCAGTCGACGATTCCAAATTTTAAAAAAATTCTCTCTGAAGATTCCCTATTCTCTATGGCGAAAATACCATCCGACCAACCAATTTGTAACACAATGTCTTCGGGTGAATAGTTTGACGTATCTTACGTCTTGGAAAGCGATTTTAGAGCCGATACTAAGCGTGGTGAGCCGGATGTTATATCTGGGGAAGCGACGCTGCCCGATTTGAATGAACAGCCATAGCTGCCCAATTTAAACGAGGATTACGTAGAAGAACCGGAGTCATTTTACGTGCCTTCAAGCGCTCCATAGTACGCACACGAGGCAGGTGACAGCAGCGAGGAACCGAACCCGGATATTTCGTTTGAAACAACTCAGCTGTATTTATTTATTTACGCTTGTTTATAATTTATACCCATGTATATTTAGCCTTATTGTGACATCATCCTCGACTTTCATCTAACTAACAATAATAGTCCTTCAAATATTTCCATAATAGTCCATATAAGTTTCGTCGTTTCAAATTTAATTTTAGAGCGAACTAAAATTATATCATTCATATTTATTATGGATCGGGTATAAGTTTTAATCAAATACGTATCTTGAAACGTCTACGTAATGGATTTTATAAAAATTCCAAGTTTTATTAAGTGTTAGAAACTTTATGGTTAAATTAACTTAACTTGGTTAAGTTATCATATAGAAAGAGTTAACTTTTTAAAGGAAATACTAACCTAGTTTCATAAATAATCTAATCTAGTTAAAGTCAAGGGACCATTTCTGCCAAAGTGTAAAAAATTTCAAAAAAAAAAACGAAACTTCTCCCCTGTACCATCTCGGTTTTCCGGCGGGTGGCCTCCGGCCACCGGAATTCGTCCGACCACTCTCCAAACGTTGTTCTAACGCGTATTAAAGACGTTTTTGTGGTGGTTTTTCGTTTCCCCATCTTTATCCAACAGTTACGGACCATATGAGGGGGTATTAATGTGTTTTAAACATGATTTAAGAAGGTTCTAGTTGTAACCGCCGGAAAATCTTAAAAGCATTAAAACTAGAGATTCACTCAGCTATAATATAAAAAATTGGTTCCATAATGTCTCTGTCTCTATTACCTTCGAAAACCCACATAAAATTCATCCAAAACGTGTCCAGGAGCCTTCGTGATTCAACTCATGCTCGCGTCTGAAAACCTTCGATTTCGAGTTCAATTTGTGTTGTAAGTTTCAGTTTTTTGTTGTCATTTTGATTATTAATGGTTTCCAAGAATAAGCCCTTTATAACAGATGGTTGATCGCGTCCGTATGGGGTTTATTAGTTTTAGTCTAGGGTTAGGGTTTATAAGGAGAATTGGGGAAGAAGATGGCACCTTAGGGTTTGCTTAAAATCTTAATTTTTCAAATATATAACAAAGTGTTAGGTTGGAGCAGTGGTTGATGCCCTTGTGTGTGGCATGGGTGACTCGGGTTCGACCCTCACACCCGCCCCTTTCCTATTTTTTTCAGATTTTTTTGTTTGGTTATTTGTATATTAACTATACTAGTGGAAATGCCCGCGCGTTGCCGCGGGTGCCGTGCTCCTACATCATTAGGTTTAAAATTTGATAACACTATTAATAAAGGATTGAAAGTCTTTACAAAGTTTACAGTTGCTAAAGGAGTGTTCTGGGTTACTGAGTCAGTCAACAGAGACTAAGAACACATTTCTTCCCATCTTACCCCCTCAAATAAAATCATAAAACATAAGATGTTAACGCACCCGAAAACTATTTGTTTCTTTTTCTTTAAGTAAATGACGTTGTGGGAAACTGAATACAATCTTACATCTTAAATAGCCTATAAAATCATCTAGTGGCGTTGATTATAGAAAACATTTATTCCATGGTGAATCGAATTGATACCGTTTCCACATCAGTATCGGTACCGTTATCTTAGTACCAGTATCTTTTTTTTTTGTTTCGGATCGATTTAAAATACGTGTCAATATCCTATTGCTCATCTGTTTTGGTTGGACTAAGTACCATTGTTAACGCATTATTAGCGAGCGATGTCGATTACACCTAGTAAATACTAATTACAACAAATGAGAAATAGGGAAGTTTTCATCTTTTCAAATGTGGTCACCTAAGACATCTGTTTTATAATTGCCACTGTTGCATATTCTTTGGATGAGGTTACAAACTTGCAGTACCAACCTATTATCTTTAATCATTATGAAGATTACCTGTTGATAGGCATGGAAGCAGATTGCAGCAAGAAGAGACCTTAAGTACACTTATTTGACATTTAATCCCTGAAAAGATAATTTAAAAAACAATCTCTAATTCTCTATATATAACTATTTAAAAAAAAGTATAAGCTAGAAATAACAAATAACAAAGGTCAATTTTGAAAAAATAGTCCCAGCAAATTGGAGGTATGAATGGGTGAACCTCACTCCTTCAGGTAAGAGAGTAAGAGCATTCACATCCCCTCCATCATTTTATACCCTATAATATAACAAAAAAAATCATACTTTTCAAAATTTATCTCTCATTTTAAAAAACCTTCCACATCCCCTCCACCATATTTACCTTTCTTTTACTCACAAACACTTATTTTATAATATTCCTCGTTAAAATGCACTCACAATAATTTGATTGGGGTGAATAGTAGCTTTTTACATATAAAAAGCTAAAAGATGGATTTTTCATAATATAAAGATAGGGTATAAAATGGTGAAGGGGATGTATGATGTTTTTAGTAAGTTTTTTTAAATTTTAGATATGGGGAGAGGTTTGATGTAAGGACTGAGAAGAGTGTACTATCATCCAATGATTCCTGTAAAAAAATATATGTTGTAAAGAAAACTTATAAATTCAATTTACTACATGTCAAGAAATGTATTGTAGAAATAATAAACTGTTTGCCGAGGATACCTCTTTCTTAACCATAAATTTCTTGCTGAGGACATTACACGATTGGTTCGACACATTGGATGCCATTGCCATTGGCGGAACCAGAAAATCTCAACTGAGGGGTCAATATATATTTTTCTTTACATCCGGAATATAGCTATGTCTATTATTGAAACCCTCTCTAAACTATAAAACTATGTTGGCATAATTAATATATCTTTTAAAAGAATAGAAGTTACAATTAAAACTCCCAAAGAAAGTGAATCTCATGGTATGGCTAGCGGAACAAGATAGGTTACCAACTCTTCGCAACTTGGCTCGATGGAACATCGTACAGGGTTCAACAAGTTGCAGATTATGTGGAGAAGGCGACGAAACAGCGGAACACTTGTTTTTGGATTGCTACTTTGCTGCAAACATCTGGAATAAAGTTAGCGAATGGTGCAACATACAACCGATTTTTTCATTCAGCATCAAAGACCTACTCGGAATTCATAAGGCGCTGGATCTGAATTGCATAAAGAAGAAAGCAATACACGCAGTAATACTTACAACCTGCTGGACATTATGGAAGACAAGAAACGACAAGGTTTTCAACGGGCAAAACGCTATTTTGGAACACATGTTGAGCAACATTAAGGCAACGTCGTATACTTGGGTGAAAAGCCGGGTGAAGCAACACACAATCGGATGGGAGTCTTGGCTTAAGTTTGAACTAATCTGATGTATTAAGGTTTAGGTTGTTGTATGGGTGATGTAATCTTGCTAGCTAGCATCTTGCTATTAGTATACTTTGGGTTTGGTTAATGAAATTTGCTGTTAAAAAAAAAAAAAAAATTGACCACAAAATTATTTAACATGGCGTATAACATTAAATATAAAATTGAGTATTTAATTTTTGTTTACAACTAAATTACCTACGTTAATGAAAACATTTATAACTCAAGTTACGATTTAGTTGTTAAAAATGATATTTTTGTTATTTAAAAGTTAAATTATAGTCAACAATGTTAGATACTTTTTTACTGACCCCACATTCTTCCCTTCTCTATATCTCTGATAGCAAAGAACCGCCCAATAACTTCATGCCGTCCTACCCCGCTGTCCTATGCCAGATTTTTTTTTCCGATCATTATATTTCACCCTCTTTTTCCAATATAACTTCTTTAAGACTGATGGGTATGGGGCACGGCATAGGGGAGGTAAGCCTATGCCGCCCCGAGCTACACCACCCCCCTAGGGCCGGCAATGGCAATGGCAATGGCGGCACCCTCTTGCCATTGAAGCCGGGCCATTTTATTGTTTTTAATTGATTTTTTTATTATTTTTAATAATTCTGACCAATTAAGAGGCCCGTCATCATAGTGCACACCACCCCCTGAAGGCTCATCATCAAGATGTCTCTCCTCCCACTCCTACGTGGCGGCCCATCATGAAAATGCCACCCCTCTCCACACCCAGTAGTCTAAAGGTGACATCTTAGGGGGTCCGATGACCCTCCTGACCCCCCTTTACTTCCACCAATGCCCATTGCACTCCAAAACCCAGCCCTGTTACAATATACAATGATCAGATCATAAATATAAGAAACAAATACCACCAAATGAATAAAAACCATCTTCTTTCTCGAACGAGTATCGGTAAGTGATTAAAATGATTCAATTGAAACGAACCATTTTTTTGTGCAGTTTAAAACTTATAACAGAAAAGGATGGGTTAGGTATAGCTGCAAACATCTTTGTTCATTATAAACACAATTATATGTAGCTGATGCGCTATTATGATTAAGAAAACAAGATTATCATAATAACACTCTAAGAAGTTGTATGAATTATAATATCTTTCATTTGTTTGTCACGTTTGACCCATTGAACATGCTCCCGCTTTCTAATTGACCCAATCGAAAGCAAACACAAGAAAGTGTTAAGAAACAAATGATTGTTACTTTTGTAGGAGAGACATTTTTTTTACCTCTTTCTGCTTTTAAAAAGGTGTCACTGCTGTAAAAAGAAACTTGGCATCAGGGCAATCTCTAGCCTCATACAGGAGAATTTGAAGCAAGTTCCACCGCGGAGCATAGAGTGCTTTTCAAATCCAAAAGGATTATACTGAAATTAGGGAGAAAACATGAAAGAAGGCTTACAATTGCTAGGGGTCAAAACATGTTATAAAACGTGATATAATCTAGTTTGTTAAAGCGGAAGATCTGGAACAAGCTTGATACCATTCCATCCCGCATAGGTTTAGATCCGTATGTCCAATACCGCTAGTGCTCTATAAAGAACACAGACAATGAGTATCTTCATAATGTTTTGAACCCAACAAATCAAATTGCTTACAAAGTTTTTCCCATTCTTTGAGCAAAGATAAAAAACAATTATTCAGCTTTTTCATTTCACACCTGCATGAACACATCAGAACCAAATCAGAACATTGATTATAAAAAAAAACAAGTTTATTATTAGTGACATCGCCTATGCATCAAGTTTCGTAGAAAGTTAAAAAAATATATACTAAAATTGCCGTCACAAAACTCAAAGAACATTTAGGCATTTCGGTAAATTGAAAAACATGTATAGATTAAGGCTTTTTAACCATTATGCTTGGTTCTTTTACGTAGAAAAATAGAATTTGATGTTTTGACTTTTTGACTCGTAGTGCATTGCATTTTGTTGCAACCACACAATCACTCTTGACAATGGTTACATGAGATTAATATGAGGCAAAAATAGTGTGCCTAAAAACAATATTCAGACCATCCGTACATATAGTGAATTTGTAAAAGCTATATTTCAAGATATATAATGTTAAGTATTACAGGAACTTTATGACCTCAAGTTTAAGAAAACGAATAAAAAGTTATACTTGTAAAGACCTTTTTCTTGTAGTGGAATATCAACCATCGTTAATAATTTACCTTGTCAAAGTTCATGTACAGTAAACTTCAGTTTAACAATTAACATCATTCCACAACTTGAACATTCGTTGTATAAACAAATCCCTAGATTTAACTGGACATGAACTGGCTTTCTGATATTTCGACAAATCATTCACTGAAATACTGAATCCAAAACTATTTAACAAAAAACGAATCATAACAACACGTTTGATGCTATCAATTTTCTAAAAACTAACGAATCGTAACTGAGCGACAGATCCAATACCAAAATCACCACGAACATTTGCTTCATGTATGTTCATATTATTTGAAAATTACTCCTGGAGATCGAATTAGTTCCATTGCCCAGACCTCAGAAGTATAAAGATATGAATTATATGACATCAAAATTAAAGTTGAACCTGAATTGTCTACCTAATGAATGTTGGATTCATTAAGGATAATTTGTGCATATTTATTAAAAATTAAGTAACAAGCTAGTGATGTAGAAGATAACGTAAGTCACAAATTCATATACAAAGTGAGTAGTTAATTTTGGCTGTAGATTGCAGGAAGAGTGGGTTCATAAAATTAAACAAAGATCCACACATGACAACCTCATTTCCAACATTTGTCGTACCAATGATCTTAATTAAGAAGGTAAACAAATCATTTATTAGCAGCCCCATTATGGACCAAACAACAGTCCTGGTCCGCTGCTAAAATAGCGGTAAAACATTCTTCATACATGACAAAAATCACATACACCTAGGTACACGCTTCAAAACAATCACCTTCAATTGCTTAAATTCATGCTAACATTGCCTACATATTCCACTTTCGTGATTAATATTACAATAATTCGAATGTTTTTCGTGTTTTTTTAATCGGGAGCCGAGGTCACGTTTATCTTCCATTGAGTAAAGCAATAATCAAAACACTAATATTAATTACCAGGCATCTGAAATAAAGAAAAGAGTAGAGAATTGGTACCAACGGAATGAACAATGCCGATTATATAGGCGGGGTACTGGAAACGGAGGGGCGGATTCAATTGGCCTATTAAAAAGCTTCAATTTGCATATTCAATGTCGCCTTCTGATTTAGCTCAAGCTATACATGATTAATTTTTTTTTTTTATTTGTAACTTAATAATTTAAATTGTATATATACCTTTTTCAGAAACTATAGTGTTACCTATTAATTTTGATATGTTCCAATGTCTCTTCCTGCAATAAACAGATCCCTGTGTTAATTAAGTCCATAATCCATATCATAAATGTATCAAAATTGCAAATTATACCTCGGCATTTTTGGTGGATTGGCTGACTTCCATTGAAATGCAGGTGCAAATCTAATAAAGGGTCGCGACAGCTTAGTTACAGAAAATGATCAAGAACAAACGAAAAAACTAAGCATAAGGTAGTATGATTACCTAAAGATCAACATTGATTCACCCTTGTGTTCACTGTTCAATAGTAACATTTTTTTTATCAAATTTTATAATTAACAAAAGGCAACAGAAACAATTAATGATTAATTAACAATGAACAACAAATCTAAGCACATATACAAAAAACAAGCAAATAATTAAGAACAATTGAGTATTGAGAGAGTAAAACAACTCGATTGAAAATTAGCTGTCAAAATTCCTATTCGGCGCTTGACTGAGGTTCCATCTGAACCACTCTCTATGTCTCTTTGATTCGATTATTGTGTATGGTGGTTTGGATTTGGGGTTGTGTAGGAAGAAAGAAAGGCATAGATTGAAGAGAGGAACAAAGGTTGTGTTGATCGAACAACTAAAGTGCTTCCATGGCAATCTTGAAGGCAATTTGGGGGAAGATGAACATGATTTTATATAATTCTGAGTGATTGTGAAGAAGGGGCTTCAATTTGTAACAGTTACAAACCACATGAATCGATTAGTCGATTAGTATGTAAAGAGGAATAAATTTTCAGTTTAGGGAAATGATGGAAACATGAGGTTATGAATGGAAGATAAAGGGTAGGATTGTAATTTTGTTTTGACATTGCAAAGGAGGAGGATGGTAAAATGTCTAAACTACCCTTCTAGGTGTCTTAATTGTCACTAACATTCCCATAATACCCTTAAATTTCTTGCTTAAATATGTTGTACATGCTGCTTGTTAAGTTGTACGGAGGTGAAAATGACTATGTTGTACATCACTCCTCCTTTATAATGTATTATAGATAAACATATTAATCATACAATATTCATAATAAATTCATTTTTGCTTCAAAAATTATAAACATTTAGGAGTAGTTTCTTGACACCTCATAGAAAATTACCACCCTTTTATTTTCTGGAAAAAGTCTTATTTTCATATTTTTATTGAATTAAATTGTTTTAATAATATTTAATTAAATAAAAATTCATTTTTAATGATTTTAATCTCAAATTTTTTGAGAAATTATTTCTAATCATCATGAACTGAAATAAAAAATTATTGGTTCAGAAAATATTTATTTTTATTGATTTTCCTATTTTTAATCATTTAAACATGATTCAATTTCATTAAATCAGTTTTAAATATAAATAAGTTTATAAAAATTATGGGAAAATTATTTTCATTGATTTACATCAGAAAGCATCCATTTTCTATGAAAATAACATTTTTGGATCATGTCTTGTATTTTTAATCTTATTTATGTTTAATTAGACATAATTAAACGTTTATTTATTTATACTATTTCAACATCTATTTTATAAATACTTTTCTTATAAAATTGAAATGTTTCTTATGTTGGAAAGTCTTAGTTATTATTTGTTGGATCATTGTCTAACTTATAATTATCTATTTATACAATTGTGAGTATTGTATTTAATTTAATTTAGTTAAAGTAATTAACTAAATTATTTTGCCTTAATTATTCAAACATATTTTTATCTAAATATTCCATTGGTAATAATTATATTACCTAAACCATATTTACAAACTTTGGTATATTATACAACTTTTATATTAATTCGACTTATCATAAAAACTCTATTTCCCCAAATCGACTTAGCAAACTCTAATGTCTTAGAACCCTAGATACTTTAGACTCTTAGACATTTCCTTATTAGTATTCATATACATTATAGGTTGAATTCCTCGAAATTCCCATTACTTAGCTCACGACCGCTTAAGTGGATTTTGATCGCTTTCGCAAACTGTGAGTATATCTTTCCCCTTTTTCATGTTTTACTCTTTTGGGGCTATTCATGTACACTATTACTAAATGTTATTCTTTCACTAAATGCAATTCTCATGTGTGTTTGCTTTATGTTAATTTGTGTGTCTATGACTTGTCAAAATCATTAACCTTTGAGGGCCTGGCATTTCAATGAATAGTACTATGGTATATACCCTTGTGACTCTGTTGAGAGTCCTCGTCATTGCTATGTATTACATTACTACTAGCGCATACTATATATATATATATATATATATATATATATATATATCTGCTTTTCTTTACATAGGGTTGATTTTGAACGGATATTACTTATTACATAATTGCAAATGGTACCGCACATGAATTGCTAAACACTTTTCCTACTATATTTATTCAAACAGGGTATGCTCACCAATACATTTTGTATTGACCAAATCATTTTCGTACATGTTTCAGGTTCTTATGAGATTACTTCCAAGCGTTTGGAACTTAGACTTAGATTGAGATTACTGTATCTTAGTTTAGATTGCTAGTCGTAATTGTTGTATTTCTTTCAATGTAATAAATTATTGAATTCAATGTATTCAAATTTACATTTTTAGTCCATGAGCTATTGAACAATCGTCACTACGTGACACCTCGATGTTTCCGCCATCGGTTGGGGTGTTACAGGTATTTAGACTCGTATATATGTTGCCCCATATGTATGCGTGTATGTTTGTTTGTACGTATGCATAATTTATATTGTTAATATATAAAAAATTGACTAGTATCGTATATAAACTTTTAGGTATTGCAGATCTTAAAAAGGTGACAGATTGGGTTTCCCTCAGAGCAAAAGCTCTTGGTTACGTCACTGTATACAAACGTACCGAAAACAAGGGACCGGGGGAGAATAAGAGGCCAGATTCGGCTACTATAGTTTGTACCTTACATGGCAAACCTCGTAGTGTAGCCAAACTTCGGAAGACGACTAGTAAAAAGTGTGAATGCCCGTTTGAAGTTAAAACGAAATACAACTTGAGATATGGTGGTTGGCGTTTGAGGGTCATCAACCCAAATCATAACCACCCACAGTTTGAATTTATTGAGGGTTACGCATATGCTCGGAGGATGAACGATGACAGTTTAAAATTGGTGAACACGCTTTATTTTTTTCATTTACAGTAAATTTCATTATTTTTTTTACACCATTCTATTTATAGTTACGTTCGTACATTATCTTATTATTTTTGTATTATTATTTTGTTGGTAGTTATTTTCACGCGTTATTCGCAACTATTCTCGCACTAGCTATTCGTAGGTATTCTTACAACACTAGTTTTGAGCATTAATTTAACTCGTTTACTTTCATTTTGTGCAAATTGTGCGATTTACTCGATTTACGTTATGCTATTCTTTCAATCGAAATTTTATGCTATACTTATATACTTACATGAACGCATATTTGGTATGCATATTTTTTTTTTGTTGTGAGCAAAACCCTGTTATACTTTATATTATTTTGTTCATCATCATGACCAACGAACATACTAATTGATAGCTCGTATGAGATCTAAGCCAGTTCCCATGTACGACTCAATTCAGAGTATTCCTCTAACCCAAGGGGAACGGTGTAATCCTCAGAGTTTATCAATATGGTTGTTTAGAGCCCAATGATGTGAACAAAAATTTATCGGTTAAGGGTGAACCCGAAAGGTGAAGAACCCCTAATCATGTCTTATACTTACACATTAATCTCATTACGGTTAAAAGGTGAACCTGGAAGGGGAAGAACCTCTAACCGCATCTTATACTTGAGCAGTATCTACTACTTAACACATATTCTTTTCATTTACAGTAAATTTCATTATTTTTTTACACCATTCTATTTATAGTTACGTTCGTACATTATCTTATTATTTTTGTATTATTATTTTGTTGGTAGTTATTTTCACGCGTTATTCGCAACTATTCTCGCACTAGTTATTCGTAGGTATTCTTACAACACTAGTTTTGAGCATTAATTTAACTCGTTTACTTTCATTTTGTGCAAATTGTGCGATTTACTCGATTTACGTTATGCTATTCTTTCAATCGAAATTTTATGCTATACTTATATACTTACATGAACGCATATTTGGTATGCATATTTTTTTTTTGTTGTGAGCAAAACCCTGTTATACTTTATATTATTTTGTTCATCATCATGACCAACGAACATACTAATTGATAGCTCGTATGAGATCTAAGTCAGTTCCCATGTACGACTCGATTCAGAGTATTCCTCTAACCCAAGGGGAACGGTGTAATCCTCGGAGTTTATCAATATGGTTGTTTAGAGCCCAATGATGTGAACAAAAATTTACCGGTTAAGGGTGAACCCGAAAGGTGAAGAACCCCTAATCATGTCTTATACTTACACATTAATCTCATTACGGTTAAAAGGTGAACCTGAAAGGGGAAGAACCTCTAACCGCATCTTATACTTGAGCAGTATCTACTACTTAACACATTTTGGTTGCACGCATTGTTTCTTGTATTACTTATGTTAGTGTTATGGAAAAGCATAGCACCCTAGTGTAAGGTAAATCGATGATTACGGTCCGGAACGCAATCATGGATTTACAGGTACATGGGGGTGGTGTGTGATTCTACTTAGGCTATTGGTAGACAATCAGTACGAGTCCAAAGTATCAGTAGTGTAGTGGTTTAGCTGCGGTACACCCTATATATAAGCACGAGCGATACTACGGGAGCGGACTAGGAGTCTGACCAAGAACCTACCCATTACTATCTCTTTATTAGATCGTTGACTAATAGCTAGCATTTTCGATAAGAATGTTCTTACACGAGCTTCAATTCGACTTCCTAGAGTCTTTCTCTAGACCATCCACACAGAAAACACAAACTTTGTATACTCTTACACTCTCTGTTAGTCGAAATCCTGTTGCACGTCCTTAATAAAGTTCGGTCAGAAACTTCTCTAAAGTAAGGGAAGCTACTATAACACTGCCCTGCCCTAACCAGTTACATACTTTTCCCAAACCTTGCTCATTATAAACACTTAATTCTCTAACCTTGGGTCAAACTTTAAGGATTTTCAAACTCTTATTTTGGGTATTAAACAACTACTTCAAACTTTGTCAAATCATGGCTGATGCATTTCTTAAAATCTACTTGCCTTTTTACAAATGCCTTTTGTGGAAACCTTCACTTGAAATTAATTTCGGGACGAAATTTTCTAAAGTAGGGGAGACTGTGACAACTTGCACCATTCACTTTTCATAAATGTGCATAATTGGTTCCTCAACTATTTCAAAATTTTCATTTTTAACCCTCTTATTTTAATAGGACCAAAATTCACAATTTAATAAAACTTATAATTTTTATAAGTAAAAGTATGCACGTTTTATACTCACATCTACACCCGAGCACGTATGTTTCAGACATTGATACTCAAAGCCCTTAATTTTCGGTCCTAAAACAACTTAGAAACAAAAGGAAACAAGTCTATGACTTAAAATTGATTAAATTAGAAAAATTATTTTATTTTTTTAGCCCTCGCGGTCCGCTAAGACAGTCAAAGTTCCAGTCAAAGTCCTAGTCAAAGTCTCAGTCAAAGTCCTAGTCAAATAGTCAATTCATCTTAAAACTTTACTTTATTGTGTTGACCGATTTTAAAGCCTAATTGAATCCAAAACTAGTATAAAAACCTACCTATGACCCATTACACTTTGCACCTATAAATCGATTGTTTCAATTCGATTAAACTCTTCCTCATACCTTTCTTCTAGAGTATATTACTTCTACATTTGAAGCTTTGATTATAAGCTCTTGTAATTGGCGAATTGGGAGCTTGATATTTTTTTCTATTTGGTTTCTTTTCTTCTAAATTGGACTAGTTTCGTAGTTGAATCTTTGGATTGCTCGCATTTTCACGCTCGCTTAGTCATCTAGTCATTTGGCGAATGTGAGTACTTCCTATCCCCTTTTTGCTTTTATTCATTTTTGGGGTGTTACATGTACACTTATACAAATTACAAATACAAGTTCACATTTTTACAATACAATTCTAGTACTATGTGCATTTGCTTACAAACGTGCTTTATGCTTAGACATTACATGTAGAATACATTTGTACTTAGTGAAATCATTAACATTGTACAAGCCGACCTTAACATTGGATAGCGCTATTGGATTGACAACCCGCCTAGGTTGATTCTCCCCCTTTTTCATCGGAGAATCCATGGTCATTGTTAAGTTATTATCCATTTATTGGATAAGTACACCGCCGTTCATTTTAGTACATTTATACAGTCACAGGATTGATTTCGCTCATTTGTATGATACATAGTTTACATAAATGCACTGTAGCTTGCACTTGAATTGTATACCATTTTCCAACTTACTATATGTATTAAAACTAGGAATGCTCACCAACATTTCATATGTTGACAAAAACCTATTTTGTACATGTTTCAGGTGCAGTTTGATCTTAGTTCCATAGCATTGGATTTTAATGCTTGCTTTTAATAATTTATTTCAAATTTCATGTTTTGTTCAGACATTTGTATTTTTCCCATTTCATCCATGTAAGACAATTTAAATTATACAATAATACTTACATTTTAGTACCATGTGCTTTTGAACAATCGTCACTACGTGACACCTCGATGATTCTGCCATCGGTTGGGGTGTTACACAACTTTTATATTAATCCGACTTATCATAAAAACTCTATTTCCCCAAATCGACTTAGCAAACTCTAATGTCTTAGAACCCTAGATACTTTAGACTTTTAGACATTTCCTTATTAGTATTCATATACATTATAGGTTGAATTCCTCGAAATTCCCATTACTTAGCTCACGACCGCTTAAGTGGATTTTGATCGCTTTCGCAAACTGTGAGTATATCTTTCCCCTTTTTCATGTTTTACTCTTTTGGGGCTATTCATGTACACTATTACTAAATGTTATTCTTTCACTAAATGCAATTCTCATGTGTGTTTGCTTTATGTTAATTTGTGTGTCTATGACTTGTCAAAATCATTAACCTTTGAGGGTCTGGCATTTCAATGAATAGTACTATGGTATATACCCTTGTGACTCTGTTGAGAGTCCTCGTCGTTGCTATGTATTACATTACTACTAGCGCATACTATATATATATATATATCTGCTTTTCTTTACATAGGGTTGATTTTGAACGGATATTACTTATTACATAATTGCAAATGGTACCGCACATGAATTGCTAAACACTTTTCCTACTATATTTATTCAAACAGGGTATGCTCACCAATACATTTTGTATTGACCAAATCATTTTCGTACATGTTTCAGGTTCTTATGAGATTACTTCCAAGCGTTTGGAACTTAGACTTAGATTGAGATTACTGTATCTTAGTTTAGATTGCTAGTTGTAATTGTTGTATTTCTTTCAATGTAATAAATTATTGAATTCAATGTATTCAAATTTACATTTTTAGTCCATGAGCTATTGAACAATCGTCACTACGTGACACCTCGATGTTTCCGCCATCGGTTGGGGTGTTACAGGTATTTAGACTCGTATATATGTTGCCCCATATGTATGCGTGTATGTTTGTTTGTACGTATGCATAATTTATATTGTTAATATATAAAAAATTGACTAGTATCGTATATAAACTTTTAGGTATTGCAGATCTTAAAAAGGTGACAGATTGGGTTTCCCTCAGAGCAAAAGCTCTTGGTTACGTCACTGTATACAAACGTACCGAAAACAAGGGACCGGGGGAGAATAAGAGGCCAGATTCGGCTACTATAGTTTGTACCTTACATGGCAAACCTCGTAGTGTAGCCAAACTTCGGAAGACGATTAGTAAAAAGTGTGAATGCCCGTTTGAAGTTAAAACGAAATACAACTTGAGATATGGTGGTTGGCGTTTGAGGGTCATCAACCCAAATCATAACCACCCACAGTTTGAATTTATCGAGGGTTACGCATATGCTCGGAGGATGAACGATGACAGTTTAAAATTGGTGAACACGCTTTATTTACAAAATGTTTCACCAATAAACATTCATTTGGCCGTTAGAAAACAAAACCCAGAGTACCCCGTCATTTTACAAGACATCCATAGCACATTAACCAAGATTAAATGGGAGTTGTATAGCGGCAAGACTCAAATGCAGGTATTATTATTATTGTTGTTATTATTATTGTTGTTGTTTTTGTTGTTGTTATTGTTATTCATTATTATTATTGCTATGCAGATACTCGAAAGCTCACTGTTTTTGTTGTTATTATTATTTACTTTCTTCACCAGAGATAATCCAAAGATAAATACGATTGAAGATATTTTCTTTGTTCATGATACCTCTCTAAAAATGTGGCATAAAGAGAGGTTGACAGAGACAGGGTCTTTTTTGTTTTGGTTATGTGATAGATGATGAACGTGATTTTGGTTTTGACGATCTTACCCTTTTCCACAGATCTAAGGGTTAATATTCATTTAATCCCCCCTTTAATCTTAGCCTTTAATTAATCATGATCAAGGAATAAAAGTTATTCTTAGTGTTCTCATAAATTTCATTGTTCTCAAGATAACTCTCCCCTATATATATATATATATGTGTGTGTGTGTGTGTTTCAAGTATCCATTTAAGAAGTGCATGTATATATTTGATGCATGTTAATTCAAGTCAACGCCTTCTGTCACTACAAGAAAACTTGTCTGATACATCGACCTATCCCGGCAACAAGTCGCTGGCAAAACCTTTAGTGGCGACAAGTCGTCGGGAAAAGGTTCGTCCTCACAGATTCGACGCCATAGGTTAATTAAGTCGTCGGAACAAGTGTCGCCGGTAGAGGTCCGCCGTATCAGACTAGTTTTCTTGTAGTGTGTGTGTGTGTATATATATATAAACATGCTTCAAATAAATATACGTCTTAGAACAAAGATCACTACATGCATCAAATAAATACAAATCATTGAACCTAAACAACATAAAAAGACTATATTAATATCTTCAAATCACAAAAACATAACTCAATGATATCTTGAGATTGAGTTGCAGGCTCAAACGAAGAAGATGAAGTAACAAGTTACAACTGCACGAATATCATATACATAAAATAAAATCGAATACATACAAGTAACGAAGTTGATGCTGGATATTGGATGACGATGAGGTGACCGATAAATTGAATGAATGGTCTGTTGTTGAGAATGAGTTACAATTTGGATTGGAGGCAACGATGTGGATATATTATATACGTAATATCATATCAATTGTATTTGATATGAAATTCACTTGCCTAAAAACGCGATATTGTTTCTTGATTATGAAAATTCATACGGGTCTAACGGTTTTTAAAAGGTTTCTCATGGGTCGGAACCGATACCGACCCGAAACCGTTTATATTGGATTTCTAAGACCCTTGGACCGGCCCCTATATCTAAATCGGTTCTATCCTATGGTTCTAACGGGTCGGGTCTGTGGTTCTGACGGGTCTTACCCGTTAGTTGCTCACCCCTAGAGGTCTTTACGGCTAGTAGAGTGTGGAAGCTATACGGGTCGCAGAGGGCTCTAGGACCGTAGAGTGTCAAAGATTATATTTGATTAAAAATTGGTATGAGCTTGTAGAAGTGTTGTATGACTCGTAGAGCCTCTCTATACGACGAGTAGAGGCCTCTACAGGTCGTAGAGATACTCACAGTTTTATATTCCTTTTTTTATTTTTTTAAATAATAATTATAATTACAATAATAATAACAATAATTATTTTTTTTAAATCTTTTAGTCTACAACCCGTAGAGACCCCTGCGGGTCGTATAGGGGTGGCTTTACGAGTCATATACCCCTTCTACGAGCTCATACCATTTGGGGATCCACCCTATTTGAATCCCCATAATATGGGGAATATGTAGATATATGTTATATATTATTTTTCCAATAAAGAAACGAGCGAACTGGTAGCCTAGATGGTCCCTATAATAATCATAAGTTTGACATGTGTTTGTGTGACTCGAGTTCGAACCCCATGGAATCCGATTCAAAGCTCATTTAAAAAAAAAATCAAAGTCTATACGGGTCGTGGTGGTTTCTACGACCCGCATGGCTACAAAGCTTCCCCATGGAATCCAGATCAAAATCTCCGTTCACTCTATAAAGTTTTGAGAAGGAATGAAGCAAACATCTGTAAACATGGAGAAATGGATGCAACAATGGGCAGAACATAAAGCTTAAACAGTTGTAAAAGCAAAAAAGACCTGAAGACCAAAAAATAACCAACATGCTACTCAAGCAATTTCTTTTTGAAAAGTGTGCAGGCACTTGTACAGTGATTTCTCTCTCACTATAGCAAGTTGCTAAATATAGTGGCTTTAATAAGATTAACAAGTTTCAAATACACCATTCATATAAACGAGTTCTATAATTAGGTTGAGTAATACAAGGTCAGACCGGCTAAGAAATGATGTTTTTTTTTGATAAATGTTAGAAGTGGCTAGCATATCAAATAAAATACAGGAAGTGAGATTGAGATGGTTTGGTCATATAAGGAGGAGACACTCTACGACTCAAGTTAGGGCAACAGAAGCCATCACGGTAAAGGGGAGGAAGAGTAGAGGGAGGCCCAAATTGATGTGGGAGGAGAGAATTAGGCAAGATTTGATAGAGTTGCATCTCGATAAGGACATGGTCTATGATAGAAATTCATGGAGACGTAGGATTAAGGTTAGAGACTTTTAGAGGCTTAGGTTGTCCTATAATTTAGGTAGACTTCGCATGTCACTTTATTATCTATATATGTGTCTATATGGTGGGTGTTATATGGCTTTTCTCCTCACTTTCACATCTCTTCCTTAGTTGGTGGTTTTCTATATTGTGTGTTTGTCTATGGTGTGTTTTGGAGTTGAGGGTCTCTCTGGAAGTAGTCTCTCTATCCTGAGAGATAGAGGAAAGGTTGTCTACATATCACCCTCCCATACCCTACTAATAGCTTTACTATAGGTGGGATTTACCAGGCTTGGGCTCGGTTGTTGTTGTTGTTATCACTTAATCCCCTACCTTAGTATTCCTTTTCTCAATCCGGACCCACATCTACGATGGAATACCCATCCCGAATAAGGCTTGGGTTCTTTTTTTTTTGAACGGCCAACAAATCAATCCCAAGCACTCTCGAAGTACCCACTGGACAAAGTAGTACTCCGAGAGTAACCAAGTCCACCAGTAATTTCACATCAGTTTCAGGGGAAGGGGAAAACCCGTCGCCGAAAGCCCACTACGGTAAAACCCGGCCCACCAGCAGCATTTTGGTGCCAGTAGGACTTGAATTCCCCACCTCCTATAAGAAAAGCAAGGAGGGTGTCACTCAACTGTAAAGGATTGACAATAAGGCTTGGGTTCTCATCCCTAAACAAAGCCCTTTGGTTTTGTTGCTTATTTGACACTTTTAAGTTCATAAGACGCAGAAAATCTTGCTAACCGAACTTTAAAAGGTTTTATTTTAAGGATTATGAGGGTGTTTAGGATTGAGTTTGGAAATGCAAAAGTGCTTTTCGTCAGAAGTGCTTATTGGCTTATGACTTTTAAAAAAAAAGTGTTTAAATTAGGTTTTGGGATGAAGAACGTCAAAAGGTCAGTAGATTAATTTTTTTTTAAGTGTTTCGCTTAACTTATTGTGAATATTGGTTGTATGAGTGGTAGATTTGTAATTTTTTATTCAAAAGCCAAAAGTCAGGATTTCTAACTTCTTAAAAACAGTTTTTCCACCTTTAAAAGCCAAAAGCCAAAAGTCAAAACAGAAAGTGCTTTTGGGTTACACAAACAACTTATTGACTTGTAACTTATTGAAGAAGTCAAAAGTTAAAAAAAAGTGTTTAGGTAATTATTTGGTAAAGAAGCTTTTAAAAGATTTTGGCCTTTAAAAAGGAGAAAGGAAGGGATAAGTCATAAGTTACAATTTATGAGTTATGGAGAGCCAAACATGGTGTAAGTCAGTAAGTTTAAAACGGGTTGTGTGGTTGATTAAGTGCTGAATCATTAAGAGGTCTGAATGGTTAAGAGGTCTGAATGGTTAAGCGCTGAATCATTAAGTTGGACCTCTTAATGGTTAGTTTTCTTGTCCCACGTTGGTAGGGGAGCCTCATTAAGGTTCAGCATAGTTCAGTGCTTAATAGTTCAGTGCTTAATAGTTCAGTGCTTAATAGTTCAATGCTTAATGGTTCAGCAACATCCCAAATCTTAATGATTCAGACTTAACCATTCCATTCAGAAGCTGAAACAAACACATTGAGGGGTTGTTTGGTTCACCTCTGAATGGCTCCATTCAGAGGTAACCTCTGATTCGGTCAGAGGCGGAGCTGTTTGGTTGTCAAAACGCAACCTCTTAATGGTTCAGTTCAGAGCTGAACCATTCAGCATTGAGAAGATGCTAAATGAAAAACAAGACCCATATACCCTTCCCTGCTTATGTTCTTTGTTTTCTGATGAAGACAACAGCCCTTGACCCGTCTATCGATCCGAGCTCCACATCACCCCTCACCGGCCCAATACCGTCGTCGTCATACGCCCTTGACCCGAGCTCCGTCGTGGCTCCTCTCGGTCGGGTACTGGACACTGGTATGTTTGAGTTGTAAAATGAGAAATTGGATATATTGTTTTGGGGTCTTGATTGGTGGTTTTGATTTGAGGTATAAAAGAAATGGAGATGAGAAGTAGTGTGTGTGGTGTCTTCTGCGTAAAGAAAGAAGAAGAAGATAAGAATGGGGTAGGTAGTGGGTTGGGATGGGTGAATGATTAAAGAAATTTTTTATTTTTATATTGTTTTTGATTTAATAATAATAATAATAATAATAATAATAAGATTTTTATTGATTAAAGTGGGGTTTTCTAAGTTATCGTGTGTTATTGTTATAGGGATAAAATAGTCATTTTACACACTAATTCAGACATACAACCAAACAACAATTATTGGTTCAGCACTTAATGATTCAGAGCCTCTTACCCATTAAGACCTCTTACTGGTTCAACACTTACTGGTTCAGCGCTTGCCAAACAGCCTCTGAATACTGAATCATTCAGCACTGAATGGTTAAGAGCCTCGAGGTTACCAAACAGCCCCTGAATCCCAAACACCGTCTATATATAATTATATCTATATTAATAAAACTACACTTTAACAGTGATTCACAAATGCTACAACACAAAGTACAAGTACCGTCTACTTTTGTTTGCTTATGGCTTTACTTAAATTTATTGCATATAATATTAATTTTACTACACTTCTAAAGTGACGGAATATTATTATTTAATGTTGAATGGATAGCATGAGTTAAATGCAGAGATGTTTGAATAATTATCCGATTAAGTGACATGTATATAGTCACAGGCAAGGGCGTAGCTTGATAAGGGTAGAAACTTTTAGCTTTTAGCCGCGAGTATTTTTTTGAAGCCCACGCGAGAATAACAGTCACTTAATATTATCTTTTATGTCCACGAAACCCTTCATGCAACAGGAGCTCCTACAGCGACGCACGATCTTTAACGTCCGCCAAACACTTAACGCAACATGAGCCCCGGCGCGTTTCGCACAACAGCCGCACCCGCGGCGAAGCGCGGGCAACTAATACTTGGTTGAAACAAAAATGTGAGAATAAAAGGTTATTCAGAGGGTGTTTGGGATTGAGTTTGGAGATGCAAAAGTGCTTTTGGTCAAAAGTGCTTATTGGCTTATGACTTTTTGAAAAGGAGTTTTAAAAAAAGTGTTTGGATTAGCTTTTGGGATGAGAAACGTCAAAAAGTCAATAAATTGTTGTTTTCTTAAGTGTTTCGCTTAACTTATTGTGAATATTGGTTGTATGGGTGGTATATTTGTAATTTTTTTTCCAAAAGTCAAAAGCCAAAAACCAAAAGCCAGGATTTCTAACTTTTCAAAACCAACTTTTCCACCCTTAAAAGCCAAAAGCCAAAAGTCAAAACAGAAAGTGCTTTTGAGTTACACAATCAGCTTATTGACTTATTGGCTTTTTGAAAAATGAAAAAGCCAATAAGTCAATAAGTTGTTTTGAAACACAATCCCAAACACCCTCTCATTCACAGACACACACACACTGAATCAACCAACATAGATATACTTCTTTAGCGACGCTTACGATCAGCTTCCCCACCATCACTGGTTCGTTTCTCTCATCCTACGCCTATTTTAAATGGGTCGTTAATATGGGTATTCGTTTTTTTCTTGTGTTAATATGGGCATATTGTTATGTATTGATTTTTGAGTCCATTGGGTAATGATTATTATTTGTGGTTTGCAAGAAATCACATATTTGTTTTGTTGGAATATGAGTTAGAGATGCTATGTATGTGAATTTAGTTGGTTTGAGGAGAAAAAGATGTGCACACTAGGTGTTTGATGTTTTGTCTCAGTGAGTTTTTTTATCTGATTAAAGGGTTTAGACCTTATGGGTATGCCAAATATACCTTTTGTTTAATAAATAAATGTTAAGCCATTAAGAAACCAAAAGACGTTTATGGTAGAATGGCAAGTAGACGGGCAACCCCCTTTTGAATAGTGAAACCAATTTTACCCGAACAAAAAGGTATGGTTCCTTGGATCGAGAAATTGCCATGCACAACCTTCTGCACTATGTCCGGGAAACCGACTGCCTCAGGAGCAAGGGACCCAAAGGTCTGATTTAAAGCTATGGTTTCTCGTCTTTGAGAAATATACCATTTTCCTTTCTTTCTTTCTAGCCTCAAATACTCGTATTGAATGTCACAAGTTGGCTGAATTATTAATGGCATCCTTTTGTAGGGTATTTAATATGAAGCTTGATAACATCATGGTGTACTACTATTAGACATGACACTTGTCGAAATGGGTCAATTTTCGACTTGTTGAACCAATATTTTTGTTTGTATATTATGACTATCATGAAGACATGTTTTTCTATCTTAAGTGTGTTTATGCTAAACATTGTGGCGTCTGTGAGACTGTGACATCGTTATTGTGGTAACTCATAAGCCCCAGATTTATAGGGTTAATGGGGTATTTAGATGGTTAATGTGAAGCTTGATACCATCATGGTATACTAGCATTAGACGTGACACTTGTCATATAGGGCCAATTTTAGACCTGATGAGCCAACATTTCTGTGTGTGTAGTATGACCATCAAAAGGACATGTTTTCTATCTTTATGTGTAAATTTAAGAGGTCCCCGGTTCCGGTTGTTAATGATGCTAATTGCTAAGCATTGCACTGCACCGTCTATGACATCATTATTTTGGTAAGTCATAAGCCTTGATTTATAGGGATGTTACTTTAGCTGAATCCCATATCTGTATAGCTTAAGGGTACTTGTAAACTAGTGACACAACCATGATGTGCTTTCTATTTTTTTCGGGCTAATTTCTATTACATATAGCAAAGTTGAAGTTATTTTCAATATATTTGGTATCTTTGCAGCTTTCTTTTATCATGGAGGGAGAAGAGAGCTTGCTTGATTCCATTTTTGATGTGGAGAATGTTGAAGATATGGAAGATGTTGATATGCTTGATGTGGAAGAAGGAGAATTGGTTGGGAACAATCATCAAGCTGAGTTAGGAGAAAGCAGGAGCATGGATGGTGATGCAGTAGCTCAAGAACCTCAAAGTAAAAATCAGAAACGTAAGAGTAGAAAGAAGAAAAATAAGAAAAAGAAAGGCAGTTCAGGGTCTGATGTCACAGATATTAATAGGTTTTTCCCTTATTTTTCTGTCTTAAACAAGCACCCTTGACATGCAAAACTAAAGTGAACATAGTACGTTCAACTTTAAAATGTTTTGTGGATGTTCGGTCAGTTTTATTTTGTTTATTTAAGTTGGTTTTTACTTTTTCTTATATATCAACTTTTGACCGTTTCACTAATCACAAAGCATATGGTATGTTATACTAGAAATGATTGTGATGATTAACCTTCTCTGTTGAGTGGAGGCAAGCAAATTGAAATTAATGGCTTGTGTGTCATTTGCAGATTTGTTATAGATACTTGTAGGCGCTTAAAAGAAAGGAAGTCTTACCTGGTATGGACTGCAGTGGGCTGCCTGGGTGTGTCTGCTCTGAGTGATCTTGTGAAAGAGGTATTGTGTTTTTGGAAGATCATTATTATTCAATCAAGTCTTGTTTTTTATTAATCTAGCACTAATATAAACTACTTATGTGCATAAATTGAAAACCTGGATTTTCTGGGATTAATACTGGTGAAGCCGTGAAGGTTCACCATTAGTTCCAATCATAGGTGGGGTTAAGCCTACAAGAAGAACATGCATACACTAAAACGTTTTTTTGGTAACTATTCTAGTGTAAGGATGAAAGTAAAAATTATTTGTACTGCAATACATATCTGAATTATAATTTTGTAGGTAGTGCGTTGATAGAACCAAAAATTGATAGATTAAAATACGGAAATCAAATACTGGATAGTGCCCAAATTCGAGAATGTAACGTCTCCAATTACAATGATTAGAACCCTAATCTGATAACATAAAACATGGACATTCCCCTAAAACTAGACCTAGAGATATTAATAAGCGTAAATAGAAATAACTGCTCCTAAGCTTCAGCCTGTTGACTTTGACTGGGTATGGGCTGCAATTGGGTTAAGGGTCCCGCTGAGTTCAATCATGCATATTCTTGTTGAAAACCACCATGGTTTGACGGGTTGGGTAATGAGTCCCAAAACTATAAATTATCATGAAAATGGTAAGGAAAGGGTATTTTGTTGCATCACTCTTATAGGGCTTTTGTAGTTCTTCACTTCTCCAAAATTCAAGTTGTGTGGATTTAGAATGTTAAAGTACTGTAGCTATGCCTATATTTTTTTTCCTTTTTTTTCCAAAATTCAAGTTTTCGACCTCTAGGGCCTTTGAGGTGTGTGATGCAATACACCGAGGCTTGGAAGAAGTAAGTCATTGCTCCCAAAACCAAAAATCATGATGTAAATGATATGGAAATGGTATTTGATTGCATCACATTCATAGGGCTTATGTAGTTTTTCACTTCTCTTAAATTCAAGATATCTTATATTAGAGTTTCAAAGTAGTTTAGCTATTTTTTCCTTTTCTGGTTTTATTGTTTTAGACGTCTAGGGCCTTTGAGGTGTGTGATGCAATACACCGTGCCTTAAAAGAAGCAGGTCATTGGTCCCAAAATTGAAATCATCATGTAAACGATAAGGAAATGTTTTTTGTTGCATCACACTCATAGGCTTTTATAGTTTTCTACTTCTCCAAAATTCAAGATATCTGTATTTTAGAATTTCGATGTACTTTTTTTTTTTTTTATATATGAAGGATATATATTTCATTCCAGGACAAAGAAAATTACATTAAGATAGCGGGCAGGCGGGCAACAAGCTGCGCCGCCACCCCTTTCTGAATAGCAAATCCTAATCTACTAAAATCATAACCATGTCCACCCGGAGCCGAGACACTACTGTGAATAACCCGCTGGACCCTGGTCAGGAAACGGGTAGCCTCCGGTGCCAATGAGCCAAAGGTATCAAAAGCCAAAGGTACAAAAACGTGTTGGTTCTCCTCGCAGGGACTTAGCTGTATTTTTCCTTTTCTAGTTTTATTGTTTCAGACGTCTAGGGACTTCCCTGCTTATAACGTTGTTGTTCAACCTTTGATGAAGCAGTAATTTTGGGTTTCAATGTTTCATTGAATTACTTTCTTGTGTGATTATCATATATCTTAATTGCGTCCAATCGGCTGCAAGATGTTTCACCATAATGAGATTGTTTACTTGATTGTTAAATGTTCATGTTGGTCTTGTACTCTAGATTGCTTAATAATGATGAAATGGTAACAGGTGGATGCAATTCAAGCTTGTGGTGGTCAGAAAACTGTCGATGGAGGACGCTTTAGATCTGGTGGTGGGATTTTGTGGAGCATTCTAAAAGCTCGCGATCCAAATATTTTCAAGGAGATTATGAAAAAGGGGAAGGAATTTGAGGTGCGTTGATAATTTACCATTTAACACATACTGTGAGAACCCGTCCTCACGGGACCCACCAATACCCTGCTAACCAGTGGGACTGGGTAGCCTTTAAGGGGTCTAACGCAGAAACCAGTGGAAATTGTATTCGAATGTGAGACCTCTCCTAGAATACATTTAGGCGCTTACCTTGTTAAAAATTAACTGATAATTTATGCATTATAATCTGCTGGATAAGTGGATAACAAATTAATTAATTTATTTATTTATTTTTTTCTTATGAAAGTTAAATTTTTTTTATATATAAAAATGTGTCGTTTTAAGCTTTGGGATGATTACATCTGTTTGAACAGATTGATATTTGCATTTGAAATCTTGTTTTGGTAACGATTAGTGTGATTATTATATCTTTGCAGAAGCAATTTAAACGGCCTGATTTGAGGAAAGAACCAAACCGGAACAAACAGACTTGCGCTAAAGCAGGTGATCATGCAACAGAGGGCGAACCTCCTGTGCAAAAAGATGGAACCGAAGAAAGACAGACTCAGAAACAACCTGTTCATGAAAGAATCCGTGTGCCTGTTTCCTATGACGATTTGCTTCAAATTGAGGATCCAAAAGACAATAGCCCGTGAGTTTGGGTAATTCAAGCTTTTTCGAGTGCGACATGCAAGAAGTTTTGTGATGGTTTCATTTCTAAATTCCGGCACTTTTACTGTTATTATCTGTTGGTTTTTCTCGTGTCTAGAGTATGGAAGATGAATGGAAGCGTTTTTAATACGCATTTGTTACAAAATTACTTGCATAAATTTTGATGTTATTTATATACAACACAAAAGATTTGTATCACCCATAGTGTCGTGGGGGCGATACATGCATATGATTTGTATTGTGTGCCTTACTGTTCATACTTATGGTTTGTGTAACACCTCGTACATTATGTATGATATTCTTTAATGTAATTTACCATCGACTTAATCACCAACCCTTGTATGATGATGACACTAGTCACCTTTAGGAACGTTTCACCTTGTTTGAGTTTGTGTAAGGGGATTCGAAGCCCAGTCTGAAGTCGACCCAACCCGGCCTGTTAGTTACAACAGCCAGCAAAACACTTCAACCTTGGATCCACTCCACCAGCTTGTGCTCATTGAACTAGTCGCCTACGACAAAAACACTTATAGCCTCACCGATGGAGTTGGTGGTTGTGATCAGCCTTCTGCATGAGAATAAAGTATTTTATGTATAAGAGATGCACGAGAGTAGAGATTTGAAAGTTGGTAATTGAACCGCTTTATACAGAGTTAAGGAATGGAACTAAAAACTCATGAGAATTTTCATATTTTACATTTTCACATTTCGATTCTTGGACACTATACTTCTATGCCAAGAGCATTCACAGCAGCTCCCCTATTTTTTCTGTGAGTGAAGAAAATGGGGAATCTACTGTTTATCGGTATATTTGGGGTTATTTGGGAATCTTTTGGAGAAAGCAGTAAACTGTATTTATTTTTTAATATTTATTGAAAGTGGTTGTGAGTAGAGGAGAGAAAAACTGTAATGATTTTTAATGTAATATGTGGTTATGATTGGTTGTGGGTGAATGAGGGATGGGGAAGCTATTGAGAATGCTCTAAGACAAATAAAAAGATACACTAGAAGGGTCGGTATTCCTCAATGTGTTCCCCTAACAAAACCAAGAGATTAAATCAAAGTACTGATTATATGACACACATTCCGTTTGAAAGTCCACTTACCATATCCGATACAACAAAATAACAAATAAGTTTCACAAAACCGGCTTGTTAGGGTGTCAAATACTCTCTTTCGACATGAAATTGACCCAAATGTTTTTTAGATAACTAATATATTATTTATAGGCTTTTATTAGCTAATATTGTAAAATATGTTATGTATCTTTTACATTTATAAATCCCCTTAATTATAGGAGGATTTGTTGTAATTGTTTTATTATATAAACCACCCTCACCTCAATCAATTGATGAGGTTGAATCAATTACACTCTTATATGGTATCAGCCATTAATCCATCCTCTTCTTCTTCCTAACCCTAATTTCTGCCGCCCCCTTCATTTTTTTTTCGATCCTGTCTTCATCGCCCACTGTCACCATGGCAGCCTCTCCCTCCACTCCTGAAACACCCTTCACCATGAACTCCTTCTCACACATGATGCCCCTTAAGCTTTCATCATCGAATTACCTTGTCTGGCGAGATCAGATTCAATTGGTTCTGGAATATCATCATATATCCGACCATGTTGATTCCTCGGCTGCTCCTCCTCCGGCCACCATTACTGTTGCCGACAAGACTTCTCCCAATCCTGCTGCAGACGTCTGGAATACTAATGATCGTAAGGCGGTTCTTCTTCTCAAATCTGCTCTTACGGAAGAGGCGGCTGCAGAGGTACTTGGTTTAAAAACAGCAAAGGACATCTGGACCGCTCTTGAATCTGCGTACAGCAACGCGTCTGTTGAACGCGTGCATACTCTTCGTGATTCTCTTCGTCTCCTTAAGAAAGGTACATCTACTGTTACTGAATTTTCTCGTCGTTTTAAAGGGATTTGTGATCAACTCGCAGCAATCGGTCATCCCGTTGCTGAGATGGACCGTATTCACTGGTATTTATGTGGTCTTGGTCCGTCATTTGAAATCTGGTCCACAGCCATACGAACCACTAGGCCACCTCCTTCCTTTCGGGATCTTGTCTCTCAGACCGAAAGTCAGGAGCTTTTCATGCAATCTATGCATGGTGGTGAGACTCCACCAGTTGCGTTTAATGCTCAGCAGTACCGAGGCCGTGGACGTAACAATGCCACAAACCGTAACACTTCTGGCCGCACTTATAACAGCAGCCGTGGTCGTGGTTCGGCTACTCGTCGGACTCCGCATTGTCAGTTATGTCGAACTAATGGACATTATGCTAATGTTTGTCCACAACTTGCTAGTTTTGCTTCTAATGCTCCTACAGATGAGAACTTAGCCAAAGCTTTCCATGCTAAATGCCATGTTACTGATGATTCTCCGGATTGGAGTGCGGACTCGGGAGCTACTGATTACATGGTTCCCCCATCAGACACTGTTCAGAATCAAACTCCTTATAAAGGTAATAATTATGTGATTTTTGGTAATGGCAAGACTCTTCCTATTTCCCATACAGGAACCTCTACTTTGGCGAATCTTAAGTTACGTAATGTTCTTGTTGTTCCTGGTCTCAAGAAGAAGCTTTTATCAATTAGTAGACTCACCAAGGATCATTTGGTTGATGTTTTATTTTCCGATTCTTACTTTCATATTCAGGATCGGGTAAGCAAGCAGGTACTCGCTGAAGGGGCATGTGATGATGGTCTATATGTGTTGAAGAACTCCTCACAAGCTTTGGTTGCCACTACTGGAAGATCCACTACAGCCTCCTACGAGTTATGGCATGCTCGTTTGGGACATGTTTCTTTTCCTATTATTTCACTTTTGAACAAGTTAGGGGTTTTATCTGTTACTTCATTGTTACCTAAACCTACAATTTGTAAACCTTGTCAACTTGCTAAGGGACAGCGTTTATCCTTTGATTTAAATTTAAAGCGTGCTTCTAACCCCTTGGATTTAGTGCATTGTGATTTATGGGGTCCTGCACCCATTTGTTCCCATGATGGTTATCGTTATTATGTTGCATTTATTGATGATTATTCCAGGTTTACGTGGTTATATCCCCTGAAAACAAAGACGGGTTTTTATTCCGTTTTACCTGTTTTTCTTAATCTTGTTCAAACGCAGTGTTCTCGCAAGGTTAAAGTCTTCCAAAGTGATGGTGGTACTGAGTTTGTTAATCACACAGTTCGGAAAATTTTTGAGGATAATGGCACATTTCATCGCTTCTCATGTCCCTATACGCCACAGCAAAACGGTCGGGCTGAGCGCAAACATCGACATATTGTCGAAACTGGACTAGCAATGCTCTTTAATGCTCATATTCCTGCTACTTTTTGGGTTGACGCTTTTACCTCTGCCACATATATTATCAACCGCTTGCCCACTCCTCTGTTGGAAAATCAGTCTCCTTATCAGTTATTATTTCATGAACATCCTCAATATTCTAATTTCCGGACGTATGGATGTCAAGTTTTTCCCTATCTTCGTGATTATACAAAGCACAAGCTGGAGCCTCGCAGTATTGCTTGCGTTTTTATTGGTTATAGCACTCAACACAAGGGCTATAGATGTCTTGATCCTGCCACCTCGAGAATTTATATTTCTCGTCATGCTCGTTTTAACGAGCTTATGTTTCCGTTTCACGGGATTTCTTCGTCAACTGATCTCGCTTCGCTGCCTGTTACAAGTTTTATCGAAGAAAAATATTATGCTTCCGCCCCTGCTGGCCCATCAGGCCCACTCCCGCAAGCAACTAGCCCAGACACTTCGCAAACTGGGCCATCTGTGTCTCCATTTTTTGAGTTTGATACTCCCATTTCAGCCCAACCACAACCGGCCCATCTACAGCCTGATCAAGAAGAACCGGCTAGTCCCCACACTGTTGGACCTGAGCCCATTCCTGAGCCCATTCCTGATCAGGAAGCTCCGCCTTCACCACCAGCTGACCCACCTGCAGTTTCGGCTACATCTTCACATCCCATGCAAACACGATCAAAGGCGGGTATTTTTAAGCCAAAGCATCGAGCTGATTTTGCTTCTCTTTCCTCGAATGCTCTTCATACGGCTCTTTTCTCAGCTACTGAACCTCGTGGTTTCAAATCCGCCATCAAAGATCCAAAATGGATGGCGGCGATGCATGATGAGTTGGGTGCTCTACATCAAAATAATACATGGACTCTTGTGCCACGTCCGAATAATACTAATGTTGTGGGATCTAAATGGGTTTATCGTATCAAATATCATTCTGACGGCTCCATTGAACGTTACAAGGCTCGCTTGGTGGCTCAGGGTTTCACCCAGATTCCTGGACTTGATTATTCTCATACTTTTAGTCCTGTTGTTAAGGCTTCCACTGTTCGTATTGTTCTTTCTCTGGCCGTTCTAAACCATTGGAAGCTACATCAATTGGACGTTAAAAATGCCTTCCTCAATGGTAATCTTAATGAAACCGTATTTATGGAGCAACCTCCTGGTTTTGCCGATTCTAAGTTCCCAAATCATGTGTGCAAGCTTCGCAAGGCCTTATATGGTCTTAAACAAGCACCACGTGCGTGGTTTCATCGCTTGAGCAGTTTCTTGGTGTCTTATGGTTTTATCTGCAGCAGGGCTGACACCTCTTTATTCGTCTACAAGACAAATTCCTGTCTCATGTATTTACTCGTCTATGTGGATGATCTTATTCTCACAGGTAGTAATGAAGGTGAGATTCATCAGTTTATCACTCGTCTCAATCATGAGTTTGCTATTAAAGATTTGGGTGATCTAAACTATTTTTTGGGTCTTGAGGTTGCTTACACTGACACAGGGTTGTTTCTTACTCAATCCAAGTATGCGCAAGATATTCTCAAACGGGCTGACTTGTTTGATGCTAAACCCGTTAGCACTCCCTTGGCTCCTCATGAGTCGTTTACGATTCATGGCACACCTCACTCTGATCCTACAACTTACAGATCACTTGTTGGTGCATTACAATATCTGACCATCACTCGTCCAGACTTGTCTTATGCTGTCAATCAGGTATCTCAGTTTCTTCATTCTCCTACAGTTGCCCATTTTCAGGCCGTTAAACGCATTCTTCGCTATGTCAAAGGCACTATTTCCTTTGGTCTTACATATAGTCGGCCCCATACTTCCTCTATCATTGGATATTCTGATGCGGATTGGGCTCGTTGTTTGGATACACGGCGCTCAACTTACGGCTACTCTATATTTCTTGGTGGTAATCTCGTCTCTTGGAGTGCTAAGAAACAACCAACTATCTCTCGCTCTAGCTGTGAATCTGAATATCGAGCGATGGCCAATACTGCTGCCGAACTTGTCTGGATTACTCACCTCCTGCGTGAGCTGCATGCCTTACCTCCAGATCGTCCCACTTTGCTTTGTGACAACAAAAGTGCCTTATTTTTGACTCAAAATCCGGTGTCACACAAGCGTGCCAAGCACATTGATCTGGATTATCACTTTATTAGGGAGCTTGTTAATTCAGGGAAGCTTTATACCAAATTTGTTCCAACCAATCTTCAAGTGGCGGATATTTTCACTAAAAGTCTTCCGCGCCCTCAGTTTGAGAAGTTTCGTACTATGTTACGTCTTGGACCGCCACCTTTTCGATTGAAGGGGGGTATTAGCTAATATTGTAAAATATGTTATGTATCTTTTACATTTATAAATCCCCTTAATTATAGGAGGATTTGTTGTAATTGTTTTATTATATAAACCACCCTCACCTCAATCAATTGATGAGGTTGAATCAATTACACTCTTATAGCTTTCATCACCACAATATATACAACGTTAATATCCACAACTAAACTTACTTTAGTGGATTGATCATTGTTAGGATCACTCCTTTATGCTTTATTTGTTTGCTACACCAATTATGTTTTTATTCACTTTTGAGCTGGATTTTATATCTAAATA